>JADLZL010006636.1:0-453695 GCA_015844335.1 Chrysopogon serrulatus
AATTTCATTATCTAGTTTCTGTTAAAATTTGAGCATTTAGATAGAAATGGTTTATGAGGTTATGGTTGTACCTTGAGAGTTCAGTTCTTCTCACGGAATCCCTGGACAGATCTGGGGAATCTGCTTGTTTGACCTTGCTGTAATTTGAGAGTCTCTGCCTGTAGCTGATGTCTAAATAAGAGTTGTAGACAATTTCGCCAGAAAGCTTTCCAGAATATCCTCTTGCATGTCGTGAGTTTATATAGAACTCTAGTTACAGTTATTTCTTTCAGCTGCTGTTGTTTGTGGGTCAGAATGGTGAATTTGCTTTACAAAAGTGATTGCTTGTCCTTGTATGTGAAGTTTGATCTCCTTGTAGCTACTGCTAATTAATATAAGTATCAGGTGCAGGTTGTATGTTCTTAGCGATGATGAAAAGTTATATACCTTGACTTGCCTTGGTGAGTGTTTATCTTGTTTGAAGAGGAGATATGCACCCTACTCTGTAATTTAAAGTGATTTGAATAGAGTCATCACCCTAGGTGAAGAGGTTTGTTGTTGCTGTTATTCTTTCTCATACATGATCATCTTTGCATTCATTTGCTCATTTATGCATTGCATTCAATAGGATTTGAAGGGGGTAGCGGAATTGGGGCTTTGGACGAGGGGCCGGAGGAGGCGAGGAGGACAACCCATGACAGCTAAAATTAGAAGAAGAAGAAGAGAAATTGCTTGATTAGCACTGCTTAACGAGCCATGCCTTTGTGAAAGGCAAGCCTCGGGAACCTCCCATCTTTTATATAAATGCAATTGAGGGTACTTTATGTTGTTACGACATTGCACTAGGTATAGGAGTTGTGAGGTGAAAATACTTGTTGCATTTATCCTATCCTTGTCGGTATATATGTTATACCACTGAATCCTATGTCTTAGGTTAGGATCGATGCAAATGCTTAGCCATGCTTAGGCCGTGCAGAAGTCCGGGTGATATCTGTCATCCAGCGAGTTATAGGTGGTTACTTCTCAGTCACGGTTGGCTATATGTGCTATCGTGGAAAAGAACCATGGTTAAAATGAGGAAGGCGCAACCAGGGAGGGACAGTGGACCTTGTCTGGTGAGCAAATAGGAGCGTTGTGGATTTCTTGGTCATGTTGAGCCTTGGCCCAACACATAGTTGGCCCGCCCCTGTGCCAAGCGGTCACGGGGCTCGGGTAGCTCAACTCAAGACGGGAACGCTGGGCGGCGGTTGGGCAATTCATGGGATAGCGTGCATACTAGACCAAGGGCAAGCATGTATAACTGTCTCCGCGCTGGCCCTGGGTTAGCATGGCTTGAACATCCTCGCTATCCGCCACTTCTCCGCTTTGCCGACGTGATAACCGGCCCGAAGCCCGAAATTGTACTCAAGAGTAACCTAAGACGACCCCGCTAGGTCTGTCTCGGGGTGTGTGCTGGGAATACCGAAAGCTCAGCTTGAAATCGATTCGAATCAGCTGCCTTCTCCCGATAGTGAGAACTTGACTATTGCCTCCCTGACTCGAGAACTCACTAAATAATGATGGTTCTAATATTGATGATGATCATGATGATGGTAATGTTGATAGCCAGAATAAAACCTGATTATTATTACTGTTTGTTTATAATAAAGTGATTGTTTGAAGCATAGGTGCTCACTAGATGCAGAAAGGTTAAATGATTTAATCATGGCGCTAGTATAATAAAAATAATGTTCCTCATACCACTTATGCTTTTATGCAAAATATTGTCAAGCTAGCTCCACCAATAAAAGCCTTGCATCTTTTGGTGTCATTTTTTTTTCTGGTTTATGACGGTCCAAGTCTAGCTGAGTACATTCTCAAATACTGAGGTTTATATCCCACTTGTTGCAGGTTGTTCTCTATAATGATTATACTAAGAATTGATCTTCACTACCATAGGGATAGTGGAGTATGATCATGGGCAAATGATCAGTTCTGCCCTATCTTATCATGTGCTTTTGTTGGATGAACTATGGTACTGGCATGTATTTAAACTAACTTCCAATTATCGTGGTTTCGCTATGTTGTTTTTTGAACTTAAAGGTTGTAATAACTAAATTATTTTTTGTATTGGATGCTATTTTGAACTTATTTGTGAAAAAGATATAACGAATTGACTTGTTTTGTTGAATCAGTACGATCTTGGCTTATATGTTGTTGGTTTGGAAGTCCTTCTCGTGATTTCAGTGGACTACCGGGATTATATGGGCTCAAGTGAAAAAATTTAGTCACTTCGGTGATTCTTTTTATACTCTGTGCTCTTATAATTTGACGGTTCTCAGTTACATGGACCTTTGCCATCGTTTCTCTTCAAGGTATGCAGAAATCTTCCGCATATGTCATCCGTGGATTCTGAACGACTAGGCCGGCTTACTTAACTTTTCTAGATACACAATTGCCCCTGATCCTGTTTTAATTGCAACCAAAGGAAGTTTAACCCATTTACCTTCTAGTTGCGGACTCATCCTTTGTAAACCTTTTCAAGATTCATCGCCATCTTTTTCTAAAAGATGGTTTTGTGTCATTTCAGGATTTTTTTCACAGTGGGGCCTCTTTGCTGCAACATGAAACTCTCAATCTTCTCCCACCCATACGTCGATGAGCCCATCTTCGTGGCGGGCCTCAGATTCTGGATTGAGTCTTTGGGTCAATCCTAAAGAGTACATAAAGCTTTTTTGACTTGGTCCTTTTCAATGTGGCTTGTGATATCAAATTTCATCTAACAGGCCCATAGTCACGGACAAATTACTTTTTCTTTTTTCTTTTTGGAGCAACATGAATCTTTTTTCCATCAGTTTTGCTCTTGAACCGTTATAGAAATTAGTTGGCCTAATGCACCAAATCGGCAGATATATCGGGTTCCTTATTGCACCTCCTCCGATCCACATCAAGTTAATTCAACTTATCCAGGAAGGTTCAAGAACCTACATTGCGATCGACAAAGGGAGACACAAATAATTCCCTATCTTCCATGGTGCTCGTTTGACCAACTTAAGGGGTTACAACATGCCCTTCATTGTTCTGGTATCTAAATCACCAAAGTTTATAGGCACAACTTACATGACCAAGCCGATATACCTCTTTGATGTGGCAATGTCCCTCTATACTTGGGTTGACTTTAATGTTGCAAGGAGGCCTAGAGGGTGAATAGGCCAATTAAACTTTGCCTCAAACACAAAGTTTTTTAAGGAGGCCTGCACCATTTGGGGGCACCCAACCCCTACTATTGTAAGTCCAATGCAGCCCAAATTTGGGGACCCCGCTACTATAGATATTCAGTGACAACCCTGCAAAATCTCAACTCTAAACTCGATCAGATTTTAGGCGGCACTAATGCCCTATGAGGGCTTAATCGTGATTCTTCAAGCAGAATGAACTTAGCACAATTCAATATATGTACCAACCAAATAAATCAGGTACCATTGTTATGCTCTCTGCAGCTATATATGTCACAGATATTTAGGTAAATAGGTATATCAAATATAGCAAAGTAGATCGATCCACAAAATCCTAATATCACCTCAACAATAATATGAAATGCCAAAAATGTAAATCATGAGGTATTTATCGTGGTTAGAGGCATCGCCACAAGAGGCTGAAAACCTTTACTTCATGTTGTTGAGGTATCCACTAAGGATTTGGACCATGGGCTAGCCCCTGCCTCGGTCTCAAGTCCAGAGGTTAACTCTTGAGATGAGAGATTTCACTAAATCAAATGGGTAATCCCTTGACTCTACCACAAACCTTGCGGGAGGCTAGGGCGACATCTGGCCATCTAGGAGGCTTCACTTCAAGGGGGTATAGATACGACAAAGATTAATGAAACCCGGCAAGTGCTCAAGGTTAGGATGCTCTAATGCACACTCTCTAGCTCTTAATCTGGCCGCAACACTTAATCACACACTATTGGATGCTATAAAGAGGGAGGCTTGGGAGGAGGCTTTTGGAATGGGCTTTGCAATGTCTAGAGTATCATCGGCATGACAGCCGGGGAGGCGTGGGATGTTATATATACCCACTCCCACTCAAACTAATTATTTAGTTCACAAAAAAACTAGCCATTGTAATACGTATAAGGATAACTTCTTTGCCGCCCTTCTAGAAACTTAGCATATGTTAGCTTCTGAGGAAACAACCATAACTTTTTATCAGAACTCCATTTTTTAATGATCTCTTGGATATTTCAAAAGCTTTTGTTTCAAAAGGGCTATCCCGGCCCGGTGAGAAAAGCTTAGAGATCAGCTTAAAGTGCGGTGTAGTGCTAAGTATTTTATGTTAGTACTTGGTTTGGTTAGTTTGGAGGCACTTGAGACTTCGTCTATGATTCATATTACATCCCCCCCTTGATGAATGCGGCATACCTATACTCAAGATCAAGGAATATACTGTGAAATTTAACCACTTAATCTTCAATGTCTTCATATGGCATTTTTCTCAATATCACTTCATAAGGAGTTGCAATTATCTTTTTACTTTTCTTCTCTTGAACAAACACACCTTGGTATGTGACTTGAACTATTTCAACATATAAGTTCAGCCATGGCTTCAAGTCACTTTCACTAATGATTTTGTTCCTCCAGCATAATGACTCTCATAGCTTGATTAGTTCGCTTGACTCAAATTACTCTCTCTTCTTCTACACTTAGCCATAGCAGGTGCACCTGGGTCCTCAAGCAAATTAAGCTTATACCGCCTTACTCTTGGTCCCTCAGCAAGTCCCTTTCCTTGCTATCTTCACTTTGTAAAGCCACACTCAAGTCACTATGTTAATTATTATTAAATTAAGAAAACCATTTTTTTAATATTATTATGATCCTTATACAATAATATCTTCTAGATATATGAATGTTAACATCCAGTCAAAGCTATGGTTTTGACTCACATATAGAGGCTATATATGAATCAACATCAGCTTATGAGATTCAAGCTAATTCTACATGATTCCTCAAATCTACTTTATTTTGAGTTGACACTCTTATCATTCTCTTCACTATCAAACTCTTCATGTGCTCATGCAAAGCAAACCATACTAGAGACAATCTAAACTTAACTCATGTCTCATTTGTCTCATGTACTGTCGGCGATATAAATTACGTGACCTACCTTAAAGAGTGCAGGGTAGTAGATAATGAAAGAGATGTCGAGGTGGTGAGGTCTTGAGATCAAGAGCAAGAAAGTAACACGAGACCGCGGGTTTGGAAGGCAGGGTTCGGAGCCGTCGAGGTAGCGTAAAACCCTGATCACGTGATTGTTTGTGGATTATGATGGGGAGTAATGTTTTGGAGGGGGTCCACGCCCGCCTTATATAGCCGAGGCGGGGTTACAAGATCAATCAATCGCCTTCACATTCGGCGCATGTCGGCCGCCGAGGAAATCCTATTACAAAATTAATCACGTGATCAAGCGGATCATCCACGCATCACAGAGCCGTACGCCGCACTCAAGGGCTTCGGGCGGCTCGGGCCTCGCCGGCTTTCGGCCCAAGCCCAGCTGGTGTTGAGGGGGTACTGGGAGACAATCCCCACAGCTAGTCCCGGGCGGCTCGGCGTGTCTCGAGTCAAGAGTTTGTGGATCTCAGCGTCTTCCACTCAAAACGGTGACTTCTCAAACCAGACGTCCGAGAGGGCAGAGTGAGTCAGATAAGTGTCCGGGCTGATCGGCGTTCTTCGAAGGCCGGCCGGTATGATGCGGAGAGGAGCAAACCATCCAGGGCCAGCGTGGCGGTGCATTGAAGGCGGAGGAGCGCAAAGAGGAGCCTACTTGTCCACAGGGAGGCTGCAGGTGCTCATGAAAAAAAGAAATATCCGGCGCAGTTTTGCCGTGTACACGTCAATCACCAAAAAAGGTGGCCGTGTACCAATAGTCCCCGAGGTGGTAGTAGGTGAAATATGAACGTGGTCCCGAGGAGGCTGTGACTTAGTCTTGACATCCCACATTCCCTCCAACGGGTGTGGGGCATCGACAAACTGCAAAGCTTCGAGGCCGGCCACTTGGGCCTACCATACTCAACACTACGAAGAGAAAGGCGCGCGGCGGCCCAAAAACCGGAGGTGGCGCGGCGCGGTTCTCCACGAGAGGAAGCGGCGGCCTGCGGCCTTGCTTTAACACCAGCCAGCGAGTGACATTTATTGCAGGATCGAGGATTCGGCCGCGCTGCACTTTCCACCCCTCCCGCGGCGCGCCTCGCTTCGACCCGCGCCTTCGCGCTTCCAGCTGCGAAACCAACTTCCCATGCTTGTGCGAGAAAACCTAATCTAGTATGGCGGCGGCGGCAAGAGGCGGCGTGGTAGCGCGGGCGGCGGTAGCCTTGGCCGGGCGGCGGAAGATCCGAAGCGCGGCGGTAACTGCCGAGAATCTGTTGAGGAGGCTGAGTAAAGCGCGATCAGCTACCGAGGCGGCCCTCGGCAGAGCTGGAAGTGATCAGGGATGGAGTGATGCTTCCGAGATGAGGCGGCGGGCGGCAGGCGTCCCACCCGATTGGAGTCTTTCCCCCACACTCAGCGAGCAACGAGAGCTTGTGTGGTTTTCGCGGATTATTTCCGTCGGGATTTGCCTTCCTTCGTATTAGCTTCTTGGGCATTACAAAATTCACCTTATTCATCTTCATCCCAACACGCCTTCATCTATCAGTCTTCATTCATCCTACTGCTGACACGTTTCTTGGCATTCTTCCCATTTCAATCTCTTCATATACATTGCAGCGAGGGCTTTCAGCAGAGGCGGCACCGCACAAGGTAGTGGGGTGGCCTTTCCCATCACGTATGCAACGTGAGGATGAGGACCCAATACCTTGAGCTGCGCTCAACTCCTCTGTAAGGGGGTGGAACTTAGGTGGTTCGCACCCGGCAACTTGACCGCAGCTCGAGATAAGGGTGAGCAGTGGTGGCGTGCTAACACAACAAGCCCCAGACCCGGCTGACGTCTTCATGCAGAGATAGTGCCGAGGTACCAAGAGGAAAGCATCATTCGCACCATGAACTTTGACATGAGGGGTAGCGTGTGGCAATTGAGATTTACCGTGCTACGGCGCATCATCCGGTGCGACCCCAACCCGGCCCGGCAGTGAGTTCCCTTTTTGTTTGCATCTTATTATGTGAGTGCACATTTGGCCCGACTACTCATGCCGACTCTGGTGTAAAGGGACAGCGCCTTGGTGTATGTGTCGGGGCGTTCCAGAAGCGACACTACGTGGCCGGCTTGCGGCGTGGGCCGGTGATGTGCTGGAGAGGTCGCCTGCAAGATTGGGAGGACAATGCCGAGGAGGAAGCCGAGGGGCGGGTGGGGGAAAGCTCCCCCAAGCGTCAGCCGAAGAGGGGTGGGAAAGGGTGGCGCGCGGGCGGGCGCCGCCTTTGGCGTAAAAAGTCGGGGGTGCCTCACGCCTCGTACATTTGGATGGCGGAGGAGGGAGGAGGAGGCAGCCCATCGTCCTCTCGGCCGACGAACGAGGAAGACACGAGGAAGGCAGTTGGACCAACGTGTCGGCCGCGTCGAAGGCCGGCTTCCATTTGGGCGGGAGGCAGTGACCCCAATGCACCCATGCAGAGGGGCGCCCTCAAGGTGTGTCACAGAGCACCGTGAGGCCAGGCCAGCCCGAGGGGCGAGGCGGTTCTCTAGGCCACGGCGATTCCGGCGCTCGCTTGCACTTGATCCCAATCTGTGAAGTATCCCTTGGTGAACATCTGTTTTCTTTTAACGTTCTGGTGATGCCACAGCGGTTTTGACTTGGGGGCATTGTGCGGCGATCTGGCGGAGGACTGATTGTCGCGGGGGAGGCGGCGCTGGCGCCCCGGTGGGAGGCTTCGCCCCGTCGGCGACGGGTGAGCCTCGGCCGGCCCGGTGGGAGGCGGAGAATCACGATCCCGGCCACATTGAGAGTGCGGGTCTGCTTTTCATGGCCCGTGAGGAGAAGCGTCGAGGCGACTCTCACACCTGATCAAGCGATGTCCAGGTATTCGGCCTTGACGAGGTAGGCGGGGGCCAGCTGAGAAGGAGGTCGTCTTGAGAGTGCAGCGTCCATGAGGAGGAACAGCGGCTGCCCTACCGCATCGACCCCGTGGCCGGGTGGAGGTAGTGTATGGATGATGACAAAAGATCGCCCGTCGGCCGGGGCTGCGAGAACGGCGTCGGATAAAGGCTCGCTTCCAGCGTCGTGCCTTGGTAATCCATACCATATTGTTTACACACGCTAGTGTTAGACTCACACACCTACCGTTTGTAGGGAGGCGGCAAATTGAGGCAGGCTGGCGTCTGGTCGGCGACTTATGAGAGGAAGTGAAGAGGTACGACAACGGCTTGTCGTGGGAGATGAGAACTTTGGAGGTCGGTCGACACCTTTCGGCGCAACCTCAAGAGCCGTTCGTGGCAAGAAACGGCAGAGAGAGAGGAAGCTGCGCTTGGCAGCAGGTCGGCTCCCGGCCTTGAAGCCTTCGGCTTGTAGAGGCGACATTGCGGCGGCCGGCCTTGATCAGGCCTCTTATTGCGGCGGGTAGCTGACATGTCTCCTGTCTATTGTGCTGCGGTAGCCTTAAATTTTACAGCCATGACTGCGTTCGACCCGCGCGGTATTTGTAGAGAGGCGGCTGCAGTGATCTCAGGTGGTTGGCAGGCAGCGTGGCGGCGGCCGCGCCTTGAGGGAAGGCCGGCCGAGGCGCTCGAGTTGCGGCGTAAGTGCACTGCTTGCCTTGCGGCAGCCATTGGTTCGTGGCTCTCGTCGGAGTCACGACTTTCATTTCACGATCGTGCGGGAGAAGCTTGGCCTGACGGGCAGAAAAGCGTCTTGGGGGTGCACGAGGCCCGGAGATGGAGGATCTGCGATCGTCCAGGTGTGACCCATTGCTAAATCTTGTGACTTGGGATGGGGTACTCTGATCGAGGATGTGCTGGAGGCGCTACCCTGACCTCCGGTTCACAGTGCGATGCATCCGTCTTGGGCAAAAAGCAGCGGGTCTTTGTCCATGGGGCGGCCTTCTTGAGCACTCCCGCGCCTTATCCGGGTGGGCTTTCTAAGAGGCGAGACTTTGCACGGAACTGCGTCGATGGCCGATAAGGAGGCGGCGCCGGGGAGGTCTCGATGCGGCCATCAAGGTGTGGTAGAGAAGGAGGTGACCTGTCGGCGATCGATGCCGATGCTTTGAGGGCTTTAGGATTGTTTGTATGTGTATTGCGCTTCGGCGCTTTGTATGACTAACGTTGTTGTCATTTTTTATTGTGTTGTGTATTTTTGTTGCCTTAATGCCCTGCAAGTGTGACTTTGTCGTCTCACCTGGACAGCCTTGAGCTGTCGGTGTCTCTTAATGCTATGGATGTGACCTTGTCATGGCCTTGAAATTTTAGGGTCACACGAGGACCAACGTCTGGCCTTGCGATGTGGGATTTAGGCGGGGAGACGGGGAGATTGCTCCAATCGGTTCGAGTTAAAGTCTTGTCTTGGTGAAGTCTTAACTATTGGCCTCGGTGTGGGTAGCACAAAGGTGACATGAATGCATAAAAAGAAAAAGGAGAACAGCAAAAACACATCATATCATATGTAACATTTGGATTACAAAGGAAAGTGGGTATTTGTTATATCTTTTGTTTCTCTCTTCGCCACTAGGCGTAAGCGTATCGGGTGTTCCGTGCCGGGGAGTTTAGGATACATCCGTGTCCAGACTCCACGACTGCAGCATGAGACCACGGTCGGGGTTACCTCTTTGGCGATGAAAGGTCCCATCCCGGGGGAAGACAGCTTGTGCATGCCGGCGGAGCTTCGTGCGGCCCGGCAGCGCGGGGACAAGGTCGCCGACATGAAAGAAGCTCCCGGCGTTGCGGTCTGTAGTATAAGCAGGGCGCCCTCCGGTACTTGGCCGGCGGACCAGCCGGGCGGCTAGGCGTTCTTCGGCATTAAATGCACCACTACTTGGCGCTTGATCGGAGTCTCTTGGGGTAATTTTGTGAACTCTTAGTGGCGAAAGGCGGCACTCCTCGGCGAGAGGGGCGACTTCCACGATCCCATATACACCATGTAGGGAAGCCCACAGCCCTTTCATTGGCGGATTTCAAATCTCTTGATCCAGGCTGGCTGGTGGAAAACTCTTTTGAGCCATCTTCACAGGTGCTTGTCGCTACGGTACAAGCGTTTTCTTAGCGAGGTGCGTCAGGGATCATTCGTTAGCGGCGTTGGCCATTATTAGCCCGCGGAGTGCGCGGAGGCATTATTTGACCAAAGATGGACGCTCACTCGCAAAACTCCCGGAGAATTACGTTGCAGGTGAGTTTGACCCTAGGTGGTGATGATGCTGTTGGGGATTGCCTAAGCCGGTGTGGACGATTTCCTGAAGAGGCTTCGGCGGCCTTCTTGCTTTGTGGAGGCGGCGACTGATTTGTACCGATCCATTTAAGGGAACTTGTCGGCAACAAGCACGTACCCGAAAGTTACGGCGGCCAGAAGGGCGATACGACCGATCCCAGACTAGAAAGAGCTAAGCGGAGGAGGGTATCGTCATTAGGCGTGAGCGAGAGGTGGGCACAGCAGCAGCCGACCCTGCAATGCACCAAGTGTTCGCGTCGCGGCAGTCGGCCAATAGAAACTTGCACAAAGGCATACTGGCAGGCCCCGAGGGTTCGGGGCTTGATGGCTCCCGCGTCTGGCGTGTATCTTCCTTCAGTATTTTTTATGCTTAACACGCCGGGAGGAACGTTGGTGGTGTTTACCGCATCGGTGTGCACACGCACACACGTCCACAGGCACTAATGCCTTTCCCCGCCGTATCAGTACTTTCAATCTCGATTTTGCTCCATTCGAGTATCTCTCAACGTGGTGAAATTATCCGGATGAAAGGGCATGTCCTCAGCCGGCGACTCTGCGATGAATAAACGGCTGACATTTGTTTTTCTCGGCGATTTTAGGCGCTCCCTCCATCTTGCCGTCGGTGGTGTCGAGGGGGTCATGTGCCGGAGGTTTACCGGCCGAGGGAATGGTGGCCCGCGTGGAAGTTTGGGCGGGTCGGCCAGGGGACCCTTTTCTTCTCGGGGACGATATTGGTGGAACTCAATGCACCGTAAAACTTGTTGTTCTCGAGTTTTTTTGGTTTCATGATAGCGTCCATTTTTCTCGATGCGGAACCGATCTTTGTTATTTGGTTGGCGAGGAATCCACCCAAAGACTTGGCGCTTTATTCGAGGCTATGGCTTTACTGATGCCGTGGATGGCGGCCCTCGTACTTTCGGCGGCGTTATTGGATGCCTTGAAATGTATTCTCAAGATATATAGGAGTTCTTCACCTAGAATCCCAGGCGCTGAGCTCCCACACTTACAGCGTAACGTGGAGGTGCGGGTCAGAAATTACATCTTCGGTCTTTGAGGGTGATGACCAGGCGGGACGGTTCCGGCATGTCATCCATTCGGCGATAAAGTGTCGGCGAAACGCAGGATTTTATCGTTTAGCGGCCTTCGCGTACTCGGCGGTGTATGCGAGCAGAGTTAGGCCGCCCACTTGTGGTGATTCTTGAGTCGACCCTCTTTGTTCTTTATGATGTCAGCCGTCCGAGATGCTTTGGGACACTACCGAAGATCACGATATGGGAATTGGAAGTAGTGTTGATTCACCATCTTGACGTTAGAGGACGGGCGTGAATGAGCTTAAACGTATCATTGGGTAGCGAGGTCTTTTGACTACCGTTCGGGACCTGTGATGTAGTACGGTCATTGTACTTTTAAGCATGGGGCTTCGTGGTGTTCGGCGACTTCTTGTAGTAAGAACTACCCGATTAGGTGACGCGATGTGAGGAGGAGGTCCTCAAATCGGGATGGCAGAATGCTTAGTTAAAAGCGAGGCATTAAATTAAAGCCTTCCGGCTCTTTGAATGCCTAAAATGCATACGGGGTCCATGCAATTATCGGACTTCGGAGGAGTCGGAAGAAAGGCAGGGCCTTGCTTTCTCCGAGGAAGCTTGGAGATGTATACTTAAAGCTGGCGACCCGGCCGAGCTTACGTAGCTTCCTTGTTGGTCGGCGGTGACATCTTTGTTATGGCCTTCTAAAGGGATTTGAGTTCGATTCAGTGGCGGTGTTTCGAGGGGATTCCAGGTGAAACCCAAAGATGCACTTGTTTGGGTTGAGTTTCCACTCGGTACACCTCGTATTGAGTTCCTTGAATGTTTGGTCGAGGAGCCTGGCGAGTAAGCTATCTCGGGCGGTTTTGGATTTGACAACTACGCCGGCCGACGCATGCCCGGCGTTGATGCCTATTTGATCTTCGTGCATGCTTGAATTGTTCGCTAGTACGCTGCGCTTTTGAGGCCGAAGGACATGCCGTAACAGCAGGTAGTGCTTTAATGGAGTTATGAAGGCCCTGTTTGACTCGATCCGATTCTTCAGTGATACCGGGTGATACCCGAGTAGCACAAGAAAAGCCAGAGGAGTTCGCACTGACGGGTAGAATCTACGACCTCGCCAATGCAGGGAGAGTAAACTGGTCTCAGGGCACGTTGTTTGTTAAGATCTTGCAATCAACGCACATTCTCCACTCTTTATTACTAAGGACGAGGACGGGTTAGCCAGCCACTCTGGCGTGATACATCTTTGATAAAACCGGCGGCCGGAGGCCGGTTAATTTCTACCCTAATAGCCTCTTTCTTGTCGCGAATCAGCGACCGCTTGACCGGCTTGGCGTGAGGATGACCTTCGTGGCGTGTCGGCGATGCTTCCTGGCATTCTCTGCATGTCCGTGTGTCCATGCGAACACGCCCCACGCTTGTCCCTGAGGTGATCGAGTGTGCTTTCCTATTTAGGTCGAGGTTGGCGCCGATCCGAAAGTGACCTTGGAAGGGTCACCCGCTTCGAGGTCGATGGTCTTGGTCGCCTCTGTTCTTGGATGGAGGAGCGGTTCGTTTGGACCGATCTCCCGGTCTTCCTGTGGCACTTCTTTTGGAGTGCGAGGCACTCCTTCATCTTGGCGGTGAGGCCCGGGGGCTGTCCGTTGATGACGAAGTTTTCCCCTGCTTGCAGCGTGGGCGCCTTTTATGTCGGCGGAGGGTGTGAGCACACTGCTGTGGGCCGGCATCTTCATCAGTGAGATAGGCGAGACGCTTATGAACTTATGCAGTGGGCGGGACGCCCCAGAGATGGCGCGTGGTAGAGCGGTGTCGAAGTCCGCGACGTAGAACATCGTGTCTCTCTTGCGAAAAGCGGCCTCGGGGTGCCAAACTGCATCGGGCCAAGGTCACCCGCCAAGCTGCCCAGAGGCTCGCCTCGACAATGCCCCCGTAACGGGGACTCGGGCGGGTCAGAGCCTCTTTTGGGATACCGAGCTCCCTGAGCGACTTTTGGGGAACAGGATGTTCGTGGAGCTCCGCCGGCCGATGAGGACGCGCTCGAAGCGGACGTTGCCGATCACCGGGTCCAGCACTCGTGGGAAAGCGCCTGTGGTATGGTATCTCCGACCACCGGTCTTCCCTCGCCGAAGGTGATGGCTTGGTGGGACCACTGTAGAAAGGCTAGGGTCGGGCATGGTGTCCCTGTGAGACCGGCCATGACCTCCCCGGTGGTTAGCTTTGCTCCTCTTGTTCTCCATTGGGACGGTCCGGCCATGCATTGTTGCCACACTTTTAGATCTGGGGCTTGGCACGAGGCGCCCATCGGGCCTCGGGTCATCTTCCCTTTGTCGCCGCCGCTAAGGTTGTCGTGCCGGCGCCGCGGCGCTGGCCTCCGAAAACCTTACCGGCCCGTAGGCATTGCTGGATGGGTGTGCGCCCGCTCTTGTGATTGGGCATGGTTGGTCCAGACTTTGTCGAACTCAATGTCGAGAAGCTGCGCTTGACCTGCGACTTGACGTTGTTGACGCCATGTCACGCCCGCGGAAGCGCCGGGCGGTCGCGATCGCCGCGGGCGATGATCGCCCCGCGTCCTCCGGGTCGGCGTTATTGGCCGTTGGGTCGAGGGCCTCCGCCGCTGAGAGGGGGGAAAGCAAGGGCCTCTTCCCCGCAACGAGGTCTCTGCGGGTGTCCCTCGGCCTCTCTTCCCCTGCTTGGCGTAAGAGTGCGGTTTTCACGACCACCGATTTTCTCGGGCGTTTTTCATTGGGCTTCTCGCGCGAGGGGAGTTCTTTGTATGTGAGGCCTTGGATGAAGGCGGGTGATGACGCTGCTGTCGTTGGCGTTAGCGGCAGCTGAATGCGCAGCTGCGTGGAGAAGCGGCGGAATGTATTCCGAGGCTGCCTCGTTTGGGCGCTAAATACCCCCTTTCGAGTTCATGGCGGCGTGGGCGATCACATGTGGCCATGTAGTTGTCCATTTAAGAGCTTCAGGAGGCGTACCCGATTGTCGATGGAGTTCTCTTCCAATCCCCGCGGAACTAGTTCAGGACTGGGAAGGCCAGCATGACGAGGCAAAATAGTTTGCCATGGTGTCTTCCCTCGCTCTCGCGGCAATACCCACGGGCGGCACGCTTGGAGCCACCGCCGGGGTTAGCCTTGCCGCCGTAGGGCTCCACTGCTCCGGATCCAAAGTGACCGGGGCCACCGATGGGACCGCGTACCGGGCCGAGAGAGGTTTGGGACCTCGACAAGCCGGCGCCGCTACTGGCCAAAGCCCCGTATCGACAAGCCGAAACCGACGCCATGCCCCATCTCGCCGAAGCCGGGCCGTGTCCGGCGCTGATGATTGCTCAGCGTTAAGGGTGGTCGGTTGATGGACGTGTCCGGGCGTTGTTGCCGCCTGCCTGGCCGTGGGTTGCGCCTGCTCACGCCGCTGCCCGACGTGGCGGGCCCAGGGATCTTTCCCCACGGCGGGCGGTTTGTTCCGAGGTGGAGGATCCTGGGACGGCATCTCCTCGTAATTTGTTTACCTCGCACTTGAGCAAGCCTTTGATGAAAGCTTTTAGCCCGGCTTACCCGAGAGGGGTTTGGGGCGAAAAGCCTCGAGTTCGTTGGGGCGATGGGCGAGGTTGGCGCCGGGGTTGGCGCTTACGATTTGTTTGTCGATGTAGACAAACTCGCCCGCTAGTTCCTCAGAGGTGTCACCGCCGCCGCATTCTGGTGATGCGCCGCTTCCCGATCTCGTAAGCCACGCGGGCGCCGCCTGCCAAGGCCGCGTCGGGCGGTGGTTCTGGCCTGCCTGGCTGGCGGTTCTCGCCCGTGAGACGGTGTTTCGGTGCATGAAGATTCGAAGCCGGTATACCGAGGGATGTGAGTTCGCCGGGAGGTTCGCCCGCTACGGCCACCGATGTCTTCGGGTCCGTGGACCAGCGGAGCTGCCGGAAGGGAGCCGTGCCGCTTCCTCCAGATGGTGCGCGATCGTCGTCCCTCCCAAACATGGAGCTGCACCATACCACGGGCCGGCGACAGAGCTGTCGGCCGGCTGGTCGCGGAGGGGTTACCGCCATGCAACTTCCCCTCGGTGAGTATCCGCGAGTTCCGCAGACGGTGGTGCTACCCATAGTTCCGACTGTTTCTCCGGTGCCTCGGGGCGGCGGCGCGCCCGCTGGCGGCTGGGATGCCGGGAGGAAATCTCTTTAACCACCGAGCCTGTTCGGCGGGTCGCTCGGGCTGTGGCGTTAGGCGCCGAGGGCCGGCGCGGTTCACCGGATGGCCATTGGCCTTGGCGCGGGTGATCGGATCGGCGTGGTGCCCGGTGACGGCTGGTTGCATCATCCCGTAATCCGCCTGCGGGTGCTCGCTTGGTGCGGCCGGCGAGCCGCAGCCGGGGCGAGCCTCGATGCACTGCAGAAAACTCCGCTCGACCCGATCAAATGAGCCCGATCATCATCTGAGTTGATGGGGTTCCTCTCCCGACGGGGGCCAGACGCGAAAGTCGCCGCCGGAAAGGGCCCTCGCGACCTCGCTTGAGAGGCGCTCGGGCTTTGCCGGCTGGGCCTTGCACACCCGGCTCCACTGACGGGATCCGGGGGGGCTGGTCGCTTTCCCGCCCGGTCGTGCTCGGCGGGCGACGGCCCACGGATGGATCCGACCTGAAAGCCATGCCGACGCGACGGCAGAGAGCGGCCGCGGGAGGCAAAACCATCTTGCTCAACGACGGATCCGAAATGCACACCCTTACCGGGCGCGCCAACTGTCGACGATATCTGGTCGGCAGCCTCTACCTTGGGGGTGCCCGAGGTAGTAGATGAGATCGAGGGTGGTGAGGTGCGCGAGATCAAGAGCAAGAAAGTAACACGAGACACGGGTTTAGACAAGTCCTCGCCGCCGAGGGGTGACGCAAAAACCCTAGTCCTTGTGTTCGCTTTGTGGATTATGATAGGAGTAATCTGCTTTGGAGGGGGTCCCCGTCGCCTTATATAGCCGGGGGCAGGGGGGTTACAAGATCAATCCAATTCGCCTTCCCCGACGGGCGCATCAATCAACCGACCAGAAATCCTATTTACAAGGTAATCCAATCACCCGATGATCCGGCGGATCATCCTCGCATGCCGAGTCACGCCGCACTCCAAGAGCTTCGCGGCGGCGGGCGTCGTTTTCTGGGTTGGGCCTCGCCCGCCACTGGCCCAAGCCCACGGGTGAGGGTACCCGGGGAACAATCCCCACAGCATCAAATATGCTTGCTTTTACATGATGCTATGATATCCCACCTACATATATACGCCATTTCATTAATTCTATTTGGGTTGTTGTATTTTGTTTGAACTATACTATTTCTATGATCTTCCAATACAACAATACACAACTTTGGCCTTCAATTCAACACTATATGTAATATCATCAAGTTTGTCTTAGTTGAACCTTTGATACACATCTTGTTATGTAATATTCATGTATATGTAACATGGCTGATTTTCTACTCAACACTTAGCAAACTTGTTAGACCTTTAATTGAGTTGTCATTCAATTCACCAAAACCCACTAAGGGCTTAGATGCACTTACAGGAACACATGGATATAATGAAAATGAAAACAATAATATTTATTGGTTTTCAAATAGAAGAAAAAAATTCTATCAAGATTGTATTTTAATTAACACTATTATATTGTTGCCAATATTAACTTATATCACTACATAACCCGTCTGCATATATCGATGATTTATAGGGGTAGTTTCATAGACCATTCCTACAAATTGATTTGCATAGGCAGCTTTTGATTTGTGGGGGAGGCTCAATCAATTTATAGATTTTAAAAAGAGTTAAATGCATCGGTTTTAAACTTGTAAGGGTATGTCACTTAGGTCCACGAACTCTAAAAATGCACTTCCGGGTCCCTAAACTTGTAATGGTGTGTCACTTAGGTCCACGAACTCTAAAATATTTCTAGGTCCTTAAACTTGTAAGAGTGTGTCACTTGTTGTGAATACAAATAAAAAAAATAAGAGTTAAATGCAACGAGTGGCCCTTGAACTCATAAGGGTGCGTCACTTGGGACCACGAACTCTAAAAACACACATTTCGATCTCTAAACTTGTAAGTGTGTGTCATTTAGGTCCACTAACTCTAAAAAATGTATTTGAAGTCCTTAAACTTGTAAGAGTTTATCACTTAGAACCATAAACTAATATTATATTTCTATTTCTATTTATATTTATATAATATATAGTTGCATATAAAAAATAATATTTAATATGACATATCTATAAATAAATAAACTAAATTATTAAAAATAATTTTAAAAAATAAATATATTAAGATTAAACTAAATTAGAAAAAAACTAACATTAATTTGATCTTTATGTATTTCAGACAAATACATTTTAAGGATTAAATTAATTTTAGTATTTTTTAATTTAGTTTAATTCTAATATATTTATTATTTTAAATTATTTAACACTTTAATTTATTTATATAATGATGTCATATTAAATATTATTTTTATGTGCTATTCACAACTATATTATTAAATAGAAATAGAAATATAATATTTGTGCGTGGACCTAAGTGACACACCCTTACAAGTTAGAGATCCGTAAATATATTTTCAAAGTTCATAAACCTAAGTGACACACTCTTACAAGTTTAGGGACCTAGAAGTGCTTTTTTAGAGTTCGTGGATCTAAGTGACAAACCTTTACAAGTTTAAGGGCCTGGTATATTTAACTCTTTTAAAAATAGCAAGCCACCCACAAAAATTATAGCATTTCAGATAAAAATCACATGCTTCACGGTTGTGGAGATTCGAACTTGTGACCTCATACTCACACATTCTCCCCTACCACTTTACCTCTCCATCACATGGGTTTAGAATTGGTTTTGGGTCTCCTCATATTATACCAAACAGAGTTTGAGTGTTTGAGTAAAGTAAATGAATTTCAATAAAAAATTATCAATTATAAAGTTGTATAGCTTTTCAAGATCTGAACTTTCATCTAGGTTGTTTCACCATCCGAGATCATTTAAAAAATTTAAATTTTTAAATATGAGAACTTCAACCATAGTTTTCATTGAGAATTAATTTTAAATTTAAAGTTGCCAACAACAAAGTTGTTGTATAACTTTTTGAGATCTGTAACTTTTATTTTGATTGTTTCTCTATCCAAAATTATTTAATTTGAGGTTATTTTAAAACTTTAAATTTCAAATTTGAGACATCCAAACATAGTTTTCTATCGCGAGTATTTATAACTTTGAAAGTCTTGAAACACTTCTAGCATTTTAACCGAATTTTATAACTTTATGAGATCTACAACTTTTATTTTGATCATCTTTTTTATGTGACTTTATTTTCTAAAGTATGAGAGATATGTAAAATTTGTAAACAACATTATCGTAGTAGAACAAAGAAATGACTAAAATAAAAGTTATAGATTTTAATAAATTCTACAACTTTTATGTTTACGATTTTTCAGCTTAAATCATTTAGTTCTTCAAAATCTTGTTTCAAGTTGCCATTTTTTTTTGAAATTCAAATTTTCAATTGATAAAACCAAATTCACATGAAAATTATAAAAATAATAGATGTAACAACATATTAAATAGATAGAGAATAATTCAAACCGGTTAAATTACCCTTATTACCGGTTTTGAACGGTGGTTTTTGCTACAGATAGTGTGGTTTTGTCTTTTTTGTTTTTTTATTTATTTTTTTTGAATCTTTAAAAATCATAGTAAATCATAGAAAAATCATAAAATAGAAAATTCAATTTTGTTGGACTCCACATGAGTAGATCTACATAGTGAGCATATAATATGTTATTTTTTAGAATAAGTTTTTTTCTATAATTTTAGATCTATGATTTTCTATAATTAATTAAAATAATTCATAGCTGCAATTTTTTTAGTCCAATTGTGGTAAAAATTTTTATGGTAGGCTAATTATTGTATGCTTGATCTCTAGTAAAAATTCCATACTCATTGAATTATGTATAACTTAGTTATAAATTTATTAATGTATATGCTTGTTAAATATAAATAAATTTATAACAAAGTTATATATTATTTAATGAGTATAAATTTTTTCTAGAGATCAAGCATACAATAGTTATCTTACCATAAATATTTCACCACAATTGGACCATAAAAACTATGGTTATAAATTATTCCAATTAATTATATAAAATCATAGATCTTTACAAAAAAAAAGATTTGCATAAAAAAATAACATATAATATGCTCACTGTGTAGATAGGAGTCCAATAAAATTGCATTTTCTATTTTATGATTTTTCTATAATTTACTATACTATTTCAAAGATTCAAATGAAATAAATAAAAAAGAAAAGACAAAACCACGCTATCAGAAAGCAAAAACCACCATTCAAAACTCGCTCTAGAGAGTAATTTAACCGGTTTGAAAATTTTAGGGAGTAGAATACCCGGTTTTGTAGTTAAAAGGGTTAAGTATTCCACCCATCATAGTTCGGGGGGATGATGTAGACTTTTCCTTACAAGTTTTAGCCAAAGATTGGAAGAGAAATCGAGTTCTTCAACAATTTCAAAACTGAAGTTTAAACTAAATTTTGAAATAGAAAATAATTTTAAATGAAAAGTTGTAAACAACAAAGTTGCATAATTTTTTTTGGGATCTACAACTTTCATTTTGGTCATCTTCCTATCCAAGATCATTTTAGAAAATTCATATTTTAGTGCTTCATTTTTAATACTTGGCATCTATTTATAGGAGTTTTAATATAGAACCGCATTACTAAAAATTAATTTGCAGGAACGGTTCATTTAGGAATCATTTGTAGGAACAAATCAATATAGAGCTGCTAAAAAATAGTGGTGTTGTTACAAATCATTTTTGTAGTAGAGTATTTTGATGTCGTTATGGTTATATCACATAATAAATTATAACTTAATTTTTACAAATGGCAAAACACAATTAATATATACCATTTCTATTGTCATTCCGTTGATGGTTTTTTTCTTCCGTATATTTGTACGCACATATTTATTAGTAATAATAAAGCTATAAAGAGGTTATTTTGTTGCTTTATTTTCTTTCTATTTCGATTCGTATTCAGGTACTTCAATTTATTGGGTTATTTTAACTGCTTTACACCTGAAAATATAAGCGTTAACAATACCAACATCGTAATATATAGGCATGTTGCAGTTCGTACATAAGCTGCTAGATACCTTTTCCTTCAATTCTTCGGAGAATAATGGTAGAAATACTAGCTTCTTGACTATTGTTTTCTTATTATAGAGTTGAAACAGCTTCATGTGAGATGTCTCGCATTACGTACTCCTCCTTACAGTATGCGTTCGTTACAACAGTTACAAAAGCTCACGACAATCACCATATGTATCCGGAAACCGTCTCCGGCTCCTCGTGAACTTCGAGGCGGACAATGCTAGTATCTAGCAAGCCTAACGGGCATGGTATGGCAATCAATCACCGTATTGTACGTTCTTTTTAGACGCTTCATCTCCGTTGCCAACGTCACTATATATAGATGATTCGTTTAATTTGGTCTGCTAGCTCACAGATTTGACTATGAACATCTTTATGTACATTTGTAAAACATGGTCTTCGCATGTTATACGCCCAGTGCTTTTGAGATGTGCCTCAGTGTAACATATATGGGCCTACTTATAACGTATCGACGGAAGAATGTTATCACATGGGAGAGGGTTCGGGGTGCGTCCCAAGATTCCCCAGCCCTCACGAGACCGGCGTGGTGTAACAGTTTTAGATAGAGAGAAATTATTGAGGAGACTAATGTGTTACAGTTTTGTCTGATGATCTATCTTCCTCGGTTGGGCACCATATATAGTTTGCTTCACGCAATATTGTAATCCCTCCCGAGAATTAAGCATGGCAACCCACCTGTACCTCGGCTTATCTTTGAAGTCTTTTTAATACGACGGCCCCAAAAGAGGAACATATTGAAAACAAAGAAGATATGTAGACCTATGAAATCCAAGCAGCAGCCTAAAAAGTGTAGCATAAAATCAAGATAGTAATTAAAACCTGCAGTGCGCTAATTAATGGTTTTTTGGCTATAAATACATGAGCAAACCACCCTCCATCGATGGGATACAGAACCTCTTCACACATCACTTGGGGCCTGTGTTGTATAGAAAGAATCCTGCCTGCCCGATCAAGAGCTAGCGTAACTAGGCCAGGAGCCATGAGCACTTCGGCGGTCCTTGGGGTGAGCGCAGGCGGTGGCGGTGGCAGCGGCGGCGGCGGCTCATCAGTTGGGCTGAGTGGGGGCAGTGGAGGAGCAGGCGGTGGCGGGCCGTGTGGTGCGTGCAAGTTCCTGCGGCGCAAGTGTGTGACTGGGTGCATCTTCGCCCCCTACTTCGATTCGGAGCAGGGCGCGGCACACTTCGCGGCAGTACACAAGGTGTTCGGCGCCAGCAACGTGTCCAAGCTGCTGCTCCAGATCCCCGCCTCACAAGCGCCTGGACGCTGTGGTCACCGTATGCTATGAGGCTCAGGCACGCATCCGCGACCCCGTCTACGGCTGCGTCTCCCATGTCTTCTCCCTACAGCAACAGGTATGTTCAGCACATCGAAAGCAATGCTAGCAAGTAGGAGCACATGTCGTCGTCATCATCATATCATCACGGTTCTTTCAGATCTGTCCTGTCATGCATCATTTGGAGCTTCATGATCCAAGTTGCATGGGCAGATGGGTCTTGATTCTTTTGAGGTGGATTGTTTTTTTTTTTTTTTTTCGGTGGCTTCCTCAAGGAGGAAGGCATTTTGCATTCTTCTAGTGAGGAAGAAAGAATGGCAAGCAAGCAAGGGGAGCAAATGAAGCAAGCAAGCCAACTAGGGATCAAAGTTATTTTTTGAGGGAACTTTCTGTTACAAATGACGATGTGCACATATTTTCATAAATTCCATTGCCCTTCCTTCTATATATTGCATCATCGCTATCTGGTGGTGGTTGTTACCTTTATTTCTCAATTTTGTCATGAAACCAAGAAGGGGTGAAGATCGATCTGCTGCATGGTTTCCCCTCACTCAGCTATGTGCAGTACTGCACTAGTCGACAAAGGAAAGCGATTAGACTTGCCTCGCAGTTCCTTCTTTCAGACAACTGATCTTATTTCTATTTACAAAATTACGACGTCTGTTGATTTCAACAAATCCGTCAGGGGATTCTACATAGTTGAGGCTATATATATATATACATGATTATTTGAAGTTCGCAGCCCTTCTGATCTTCTGAATCAGATGTATCCAGCTAACTTGTTTCCTGTTTGTTGCATGTCACCATATATGCCCCAGGTGGTGAACCTCCAGGCCGAGCTCACGTACCTGCAAGGCCACCTGAGCACAATGGAGCTCGCAACGCCACCAACTTTTCCTGCACAGAACCAGATGATGCCAATCACTTCCGCATTCTGTGTTTCGAACCTGCTGTCGCCGCCGTCCAACAATATCCCGGCCACCGTCGACGCGTCAACATTCTTTGAGCCACAGATGCAGTTCCACTGGGTCTCCCAGCAGCAACAGGTGCAGCAACACCAGCTTAACCAACAGCAGTATGTCACGGTGGGGAGAGGGCCCTGGCAGTGGCTTCGGTGGAAGCGGTGCTACAGGAGGTGGAGACCTGCACCTGCTGGCAAGGGAGCTACTGGACCGCCATGGCACAGCAGCAGTTGGCTCGCAGCCTGAACCGCCGCCATGCACACAGTGAGCACCGACCTATATATACAGCTAGGTGGACTGGTTGATCAGGAAAGAAGGATTAATCATTCATATATTGTGCAAGGAATTCTCGATGCGGTAAGACAGGATATAGAATGAGGCTGACGGCCGGACGAAGATGACGATGCATGTAGGGGGGCATGGTAGGTAACAGGCATCAACCTGGACAAGGAATTGTTCGTTGGCCGAGGATGCAATTTGCGCCTTTTTATATTTTCCTGCTGGGAGTATGCTCCAAAGGACAAATGAAGCCGGAGGGGAGTTCTTAGTTGTAGCCTGATGTTAGCTTCGGTCAGTGTTGCATTACAACAACTCTATTAGGGTTAATTACCTGATCCAATATTTATGTCACACCTAGCTATAGCTCTAGACTCTTAGAACATCATTTTATTTGTTATCTCAAATTAAACATATATATCAAATTAAAGGTTGTTTCCTCCAGAACTGATGAGAATCCGCGGAACCGTATTTTTGTGTGGGGTTGCTTTGGGGCTATACTACAATGCTATAGCTGAAGCCTTGTTCGCTGTAGCTAAAAAGTCATTTCAGTTTATCCGCCAACAGTATTTCTATCTCACAGAAAACCAGTCATTTTAATAGTGTTTCAGCTTATGAGTCGACTTATAAGTCCCACCGAACAATTAAGTATCATTGGTCTTGTTATCCTCAGGCCTCTTTGTCTTTGTGGCAAAAATACAAGTAATTGGGGAATGACTCGTATGAACTGTAGAAGTGTACATATGTCTTTTGAATAATTAGACAATTTGATTATTAATTTGCATAAAGAGATGATATCACTGCTGCAGAACTCACTTTCAGTCCTGCTCATCAATGTTGGTTTCTTAAAATAAAATCTCCACTGATAGTGCCTCACTGGTGGTTTTTTCTAAAAAAGGGAGCAATGGGATCAGCCTATACTGATGTTCGAGTCATCACTGCCAGTTCAAATTAATCATTATCGGTTTTTACCATGAGCCGTTAGTGATATTGGTTCATCACTAGTGGTTTTTGTCTAAAACGAACAGGGTACTATCATTGTCAGTTTTTGGTTTATAACTTTCTCATGTTCGATAAAAACAAACTTTATACTAAAGTTATAGTACTCAATGAGATGTACGAAATGAGATGTACGACTTTACAGTTTGAACTCTTTTTTATTTGAGATTGTTTGAATGTCCAATGATACATAACAAGATCTTATAGAGTAATACCAAAGGAGTCCACATGCTCTATAGTCACAAGTGAGTGTATAGTAGTTACAGATTTCGATTGAGGAAGTGTCCAAAACAAAAGTTGTAGATTTTATAAAGTTATATAGTTTTTATTGCACATAACTTTTTTTATTTGATTCTCTGTTTGTTATAGATGTTATATATGAAAGGAATTAATATGTTCTATACTAATAAGTGAGTGTGTAGTGGTATTTAAGGACCTTGGATGAAGAAGACTAAAAAAGTTGTAGATCTCAAAAGTTATAAACATTTAATTTAGAAATACATGAAATAATTGAAATCTAAAGTGACTTATAATTTAGAACAAACGCTATAGATAACCATGAAGGTATATATATGAGAACATATAGAGAGAAAAAAAATGCACACATAATAAATATACAATCTTTGCATGGCCCACTAGTATGGGTGCAAAACCACCACGAAGTCAATTTGATCAGGACGGCTTTTCTAGTTTGGTGTGGGTCTATCGTTGAACCTCCTAGCTACCGCTGCAATGTCAGGCCTCATTTCTGGATTTTCCAGCAGGCAGTCCAGTGCTATCTCAATGCATTTCTCTATCTCATGGTCGAGTTTGGTGTCCATGCTTGCATCCTTGATTTTCTCAATATCCTTCTTCTCCCAATGTTCGCGCACCTGTTTGTGCGGAGAAATTTAGATTCCAAGCTAGTTTGAGTTTGGAGTTGGGTCGGTACTACAAATACAAATTGTATTGATATGTCATATATATGTACCTGTTTGATGAGTCCTTCCCCATAACGGTCTGTGTTTCCTGCCGAAGACAGAGATGATGAGGACGACTTTCTTGATTTCCCAGTGACTACCTCAAGGATAATGAGGCCAAAGCTGTATATATCCACTTTTGGTGAGGCTTTCCCTTTCTCCATGAACTCCGGCGGCAAGCAACTCCTGTAACAATTAATATGGCGTTGGGTCGGGCAGGAAGGAGCCATGAGTTGCAGAGTTAGCCATCATGAATTGCATCATCATGTACGTAAACAAAATTTTTTTTTTTTTTTTTTTTTTGGCGAACAAACAAATGAATGAATCGAAAGGCGTCTATCAGCGACACTCACCAGTTCCCTACTACTTCTCTGACATACTCATGCTGCTTATCAGTCTCGAGATTCCTTGAGATGCCGAAGTCTGAGATCTTGGGGGTGATAAGGACGCCCCCGTTCTTCTTGTCCTCCTGGACATGGAGCAAGATGTTGTCGATCTTAAGGTCCATGTGCAAGATGGCGATGTCGTTAGGGGACTCGTTGTGCAGGTACTGCAGGCCCTTGCAGATGCCCTCCAGTATGTGGCGCCTCTCCTTCCACGTCAGTTTGGCCCCCTCGCCGGCCGTGGATCAGCCGGTCCTCCAGGTTGCCGTCGGGCAGGTACTCGTAGCAGAGAAGGCCCTCCTGGCCCTGGTGGACGCAGCCTTCCAACTTCACCAGGTTCTTGTGCTTGAGCCCCGACAGGATCCTCACCTCGTTCATGAACTGCTCCACCTCAACCTTTTCGTTCCGCTGCAATTTCTTCACCGCGATCACCTTCTTGTTGTCAAGTGTGCCCTTGTAGACCACCCCAAATGCTCCCCGGCCGATCTCCGCTTCTTTGGAGAAGTTGCCAGTGGCCTTCTTTAGCTCATCGTATGTACTCCTGCAACTGGTCGATCTGAATGCTCATGTCGCCAACGGTGATGGATCCAGCATGCCGTGCTCGCCTTCCTCGAACGCAACACACCGCCACCAACGCCACCAGCAATGCGGCAACGGCGGCGACCACGGTCGCAACCACTACCGGTACCGTCCGGTTGTTCGATCCGGAGCCTAGTAGTCAATAACTAACGAATTCAATAATGTGATTCGAAAACAATAAAACATGTATACATAACTACAACAGTAACTAAATACAGTAAAGGTAATTAATGAAGTCAATTCCACGTACCGGCGCCAGGAACGGGATTATTATTGGTGTCGTTGCTTTGGTTGACACTACTGAGATTGAGATCTGCAAAGGAAAAACGTTGAAGCTGTCGTTGCTGTGCCTGACGCGGCAGCTGTACGTTCGGACCTCTCCCGTTGATCTTATGGTCATGAAGTTAGAGACGTTGGCCACTAGCCGGTCTAAGCAGTCTCGACACGTATCCTCCGGCAGATCCCAGGTGCACTGCACCAGCGCGTACGGGGACGCCTTGCTCATCACCGCGAACCGCTCCGGCGAGCTCGCCGCTAGCGCGTTCAGGTAGACGAGGCCCTGCTTCAGAGCGGAACTGTAAGCGGAAGAACGGGTCTGTAACCTGTCAGGCCCGTTCCGACCGTACACGATGTCCGTGTCGGCCGTGCCGAAGAAGCTGGCGTCGGAGTAGCGGAGAAGGCACTGATCGTATAGGCGGCCACCGCCGTGCTGCTGCTGCCTGGGCACTGCTTCACCAGCCCGCTCGCGTTGCTGGTGGCCATGGCCAGGCAGTCGTGGCAGTCCCCTCGGGAGAAGTCCACCGCGCAAAGCGCCAGCACGTACGCCGTGCCGGCTGCCCCAGGTTGCCCGGCCGTGCCGTTGAAGAAGCCGCCGTTCTTGGATCCGGTCATCTCTGGGAGCGCTGCAGGGAGCTGGTTCAAGTTGCCAGCGTAGGCGTCGTTTTGTGTAGTTGCCCGCCGTTGAGCAGTTGAGGGCTTGCAGAACGGCGGTGCTGCCAGCGGCGTCGCCCCAGCTGTGCAGGCTGCCGGCGAGCAGACAGCAGGAAAGTAACACGAGCGACAAGGATGGCGACGCCATTACGACTACCTAGCTAGTTCCTGTACTATATGTGATGAGTACTGCACGATCAATGGGAGGACTTGGTGCGAGCTCATGCGCAGCACTGCCTAGCTACTTATAGCCAAAGTGCAAGTGCATCCACTATATTCACCTTCAATATCTCTAAGCATAGTTCACTTAATTTAGCTTATTATTAGGGCTAGTTTGTGGTTTGTTGCGCCGTGACTTACTCTCGTCAGCTTTTTACTTGAAAGAAAGAAGTGCTTTTGAAAGGCCTAGCAAACCTAACCTTGTTGTTAGACTCTTTCTTCGTGCAAGAGGTTGATATAATTTGTAAGTGCACATTGACATTTTTTTTGGTAAACAAAGTTTTTATTAAAATCTTAAAAGTAATACATCAAGTTGATACAAAGACACACGGACGACGAACACTTCCGACCTCTACCTAATTAGAGGCACAAAGCCAAACAAAACAACTAAAGCCTCACACATTCTAGCAATAACTATCCATAAGCTAGACTGTCATCCATCTAGTATCACTGAAAAGGCAAACAGTAAAAGCTGCAGCCACATCACCTATTTTAGTACTTCCCAAATGTTAAGGTTACCCTTAATAGGCTTAGATCAGTTGAGTCTAATATTGTCTAAATGCATTAGCATTTCAAATTATAGACCACTTTACCTCTGTTTTAAGTCAAGGTTCTCTAACTTAGCTAAGTTTATAAAAAAAATGAATAATCTAGAATATCATATGAGTTTAATAAATTCTCCATATAATGCTTTAAACAGTGCATTTATATGAATCTATAATTGTTCATAGAAGTCATGAAAGCTAAACTTTTTTTTTTTTTCTGTGAACAAGCACAAACCTAAACTAACCTATAATTTGGAAAAAAAAAATGAACTAGTACGTATCATTGGAAACTATTATTTACAATAGCATAGAAGAAGTGGTTGTCGGTAATCAATATATAAAACACAATTGCAATACAAGTGTTTTCTTTTTGTCTGACGGTGATCAACTGTAAAATTAACTGCATGCGTTCTAAAGTTATTCTATTTATTGTACACTAGCACGAAGACTTGACTTGAACTTCAAGTCAAGCTAAACAAATTTGTCACTACATTGAATTCCAACATAAAGTAGTGGTAGAATTAAAATCTTAAGCCGCCCTCATATT
The DNA here is from genome assembly GCA_015844335.1 of Chrysopogon serrulatus. Classification (NCBI taxonomy): domain Eukaryota; kingdom Viridiplantae; phylum Streptophyta; class Magnoliopsida; order Poales; family Poaceae; genus Chrysopogon; species Chrysopogon serrulatus. The sequence continues at coordinate 28,206 of JADLZL010006636.1, forward strand.
CGTCCACTTCTTTTTTTTCAACCGAAATCAGCTATCCGAGCAAATCTAATTTTAAAGCCGCTATGTGCCTGTGTCGTTTCGCTAAGTGATTGACTAGAAACAACTTGGCGCAATGCCAACTCGTTTTGGTAGTGTTGACACTAGAATTGACCTAGGCAACACACCAGCAGGGGCTAGCACGCCTAAGAGGTTGCAAACCAACCGAGAATGTAGCAAGTACTCAGCGGAATCGATCGAACCAATCTAAAGACCGGTAGAACTGATTTAGGGCACGTTCTTTGCCGGCGAGGCTCCGGAACACCCCTCGGGAAGACCCGTCGGAGGGATGCACACGAAGGTTCTTCTAAGACCAGCAAGGCCACCTAGGATGCCGCTGAAAGTCATCGAGAGTCGCAATGAACAACAAGGTAGAGGTGAAAACCGCCGAAACCCTAGTTGTGGAGGTGTTTTTGACGATTGGATAGATGGGGACTCAATCGGTCGTGATATCCTCGTTTATATAGGAGAGGTGGTCTTATTCCAGTAGGAAACATGTCCATAATATGTTCTCCAAGTTTCCATACACGAAAATAGATCAAACTCTGAGTTAGAGAAGAATTCTCCTCAGAATACAGGTAAACCGGCTTAGCCGACTCCCAACCCCGCCTAAGCTGGTTTTCACGCGAGGGGTGAGCGGGTGCCCAACCGGCCGCCACATCACTAAAGTGGTGACCCAGCTTAGCGGGTTCAGCCACCCGCCTAAGCCTGGTTGAGGCCAAGGCCACCCACAAAACGGCTAAGCCTAAAATTTGGGCAACCCACCTGGCCGGCTAGGGCTTACTTACGTGGCGGCCACGCCATGAACCGGCTAAGCCAATTTGGGTGACCTGGCTAGGCCGGTTTGCCCTGGCTCGCCGTCTTCTCACGCGATCCCTCATTTGTTTTGTTAACCGTTTGGCCACCAACACACTTGTCATGTGCACAACTTTCTTGGGACGAATTTGGGTGTCAACATATGCCCCACAGTTTTCAAGTGAATTATGAATGAATTTGAAAATACAAGACAAAACTGAATAGCAATGATGCCCACCCATCGGCTTCTCAGCATATAAAATATCTAAGGGCGATGTATACATCGGCCATTGCTTCTAAGGGCGATACATGTATCGGCCATTGTTTTGAGAGCATTTAGGCTTCTTGCCAAACACTTGGAAAGTACTTTTTCAAATACCTCCCATTTATTATTCTTGGAAGACTTTCACTTTGTATCGTCTCCCCGCAGATATGAATTGTCAAATATTACTTTGATCACTTTATAAGGACCCTCCTAACTTGGTGACCATTTGCCAAACTTGTTGCTTTTCGATTCAATTGGTAGTATGGTTTTCCAAACCATCTCTCCAACTTGGAAAGATTTGCTTTTCACCTTCTTATTATATGCTTTAGCAACCTGAGCTTTATCTTTCTCAATCTCCTTAAGAGCCTTTAATCTTTTATCCGTCACCTCGTCGATATTATCCATCATCAGGTCATGATACATAATAGCTGATAGATCATTTTGTTTAGCAAGCCTATATGCATCCAAATTCACTTCAACGGGTAACATAGCCTCTTGACCATATACTAACTCAAAAGGAGTAACCTTTGTAGCACCATGCCTTGATATGCGATGTGCCCATAGAGCTTCAGACAAGACTTCATGCCACCTTCTTGGATTATCCTTAATCTTTTTCTTAATAAGACTGATCAAAGTCTTGTTGCTAGACTGTTGGTATTTTTAACATCACTTCACGTTAAGTTGTCATCCCTAACAAGATGCCAAAAACTAAGGATAAAAAATAATCTACACGCAATGACTCTAAATAGAATATATCCGCAAAAGCGCATAGATAATTCTCCGTTGTAGCATTTCACCCGGGAAGTATTTCGAGTATCGTTGATTTATTTTATGTCAAAAGGATAAAAGCAGCATTCTATTTATTAGGAGTGGATAATCTTATAAGGATTAAAACAATTGTAAATCTATCATAGCTAATTACACTAATGCTTTAGCGATAACTAGTCAACAATGACGATAAATGATAAATGAGTAATTAAGATAAATGGTATTCAGATATAGAATATAGAGACTCACTAATATAGTAAAACAATCTAGAGATTCAGTTAGAGTAAAGGAAACCTATGTAATTACTAATATAAAGTCTACAGACCTACGCCATGCTACACATTTTCATCTATAGTGCAATAAACTCAGAAGACATCATAAGGAGCAACTAATGAAGATATTAACAACACAAGGGTCACCTCCTTCGCGACCGTGCTCGGCTAGTCCTACGTACGGAGGGTGGATTCTGAGAGGAACCAACGCAGCTGTCACCTGCGCGAACTACCACATGACCCGGCACATCAGGGTGCCTCCGTAGGTACATAATATATCTAGACACCACGTCTACATAATGCGCACCCACGACTCACTCGAGTCTTGAATCGAGCGCTTTACGATCATATAACAATAATCATCATAAATCACATCTATATCGAATATGCAACTAGAATAAACTAAGAACTGAATAAGTAGCAATATATTAAAGTAGAGCAAAGTCATAATAAAATACAAGATAATATTACCAAATTCTAGAAGACAGATCTAGAATCCCGAGCGGAGCGCCCGATCTCTACTTGAATCTTGCTAGACGTCTATACTAAGAATTTAAAGAACTAGAGCTCTACTTCTAATCTCTGGAAACCTTAACTTCGGCTACTCTTCACAAATGAAGCGGGAGGAATGAATTGGTGCCCTTAGAGGGGGTCTACCCCTATTTATAGCCGGTGGAGTGCACGCGCACGCCGGAGATCAAACCGATGTAACCAAGGGCTAGGATGCATCGTAGGAGGCGGTGGAGGGAAGCTTCTAGAAGGGGGTGCCAAACCCCTAACCCTAGGGGGCCGGGCGGCGCCATGGTGGGGCCGGCCCCACCTGGTGGCGTCTGCGAGCCCCGCCCGGTGTCTTGGAACCTTCCTAAACCCGTTGGCGGTGTTGTTGCATCGCGGATAAGTTTCCCGGGCAAATTTGCACTCCAATCATTCTTTTTAGTCTTTTTACGGATAATTTCCTAAAAATCAGACAATTCACCAAAATTCATGGAATCATCGGATATAACCCCTATGGTTCTATTATTGCTTCTTTTTTAAGTGATAGTTGATGGTATAGAATTTACACTTAGTGACCGTCAACAGACTCAGCTTGACCATTAGCTTAAGCATAGTATGGAGATAAATTGAGAAGTTTTATCTTAAACAATTCGACAAACTCTCTTATTTCTTTGGATATAAAGGATGTCCCTTGATCCATCGTCAATGTTTGAGGAATGCCGAATCTATGAATAATATGTTCAGCAATAAACTCAATCACCTCCTTATGTGTCATGTTCTTCAACGGGACTGCCTCGGTCCATTTAGTAAAGTAATCCATAGCAACCAAGACAAAGCGATGTCCCTTTGAAGATGGGAGATGAATTTGGCCAATGAAATCTAGCCCCCAACCATGAAAAGGCCATTGTTTGATTATAGGATGGAGCATTGCAGTAGGCACAAGCTGAATATTACCAAACTTTTGGCACTCTTGGCGCCCCTTGTAGTATCAAAAATAATCGGCCATCATAGTAGGCCAATAGAAACCATTGAAGCCAATTGATGTGTACCACAAATGCCTTTATGGACTTCTCCCATAACCACCTTTGCTTGATCGGTTTCAAACACTTAAGCAACAAGTCTTCGGTGGTTCCGGTAAAGCTTCCTTGATTATGTAGAGTGTATTTGAATGCACTCCGCCGAACACTTTTGTCAACTTTTGAGTTGGGATCCTGCAAATATCTCAACAAAGGAGTCCTCAATCTCCCAAATCGGTCACATCATCACTGGGATGTGGACTGGACCGATTTGGACTTGATCGAGCGGCATGGCGAGCCGTCCTTAGGGAAGTCGGCTAGGCCGACTGGGTTAGTCGGCTTAGCCAACTTGGTGGCTAGGGCGCCTCCCGGCGAAGAACCGGCTAAACCGGCTAGGGGAGCTGGCTTAGCCGACTAGCCGGCTTGGCCGACTCTTAAGAGTCGGCTCGGCCCGGTTCGAGCACCGCACAGAAAAAGTTTGAATCTTGATGCATCGGTCCTTCTTAACGTGAAAATTATGCTCAGCGATAGCAAGACCCGATGCTTGTTGAACTAACATGTTGGGCCACATAATTTGCATGCCTTGGAATATGCTGAATCTGAAATTCAGCAAATGTAGCAATAAGATCAAAGCACTTGTCACGACGTTCATTTATTGGTCCATCTAAACATTGAAACTCACCAGCAACTTGTTATACCACTAGTAAGGAGTCACCATAGGCTACAACATGTTTCATATCCATGGAAGATAACATTATCAAGCCGAACAAAGAGCTTCAATTCGGCTTGATTGTTAGTCAATGAAAATCTAACCGGCTTGATAATTTAATTTCAGCATTGCTAGGAGAAACAAGAACAATGCCAACATCTTGGCCATCTTTACAAACTGATCCATCAAAATATAAAAGCTTCTATGGAGTAATAGTAAGGTAATCAATCTCATTCCCTAGATCTATACCATGCTCAACAATAAAATCGGTAAGGACTTGACCCTTCATGGCTCTTAATGGCTCAAAAGTCAAGTCATATTCAATTAATGCGTATGCCCATTTGCCTATTCTCCCACTAAGGATCGCCCGATATAACATATGTTTGATTACATCGGCCTAGCAAGCTACTACATATGTGCTAGATAAAAAATAGTATCTCATCTTAGCACAAGCATAGTATAATGATAAACATAACTTTTCAATGTGGGCATACCTTGTCTCGGGATCAAGAAGGCGACAACCAATATAAGCAATCACATATTCTTTACCTTCATCTTCTTGAGTCAAAACAGCCCCGATTACCTTTTCTTCGGCAGCAATATACAATTTGAATGGAACTCCTCTTTTTGGTGCACGAAGAATCGATGGTGTGACAGAGATATTCCTTTATCTTTTCAAAAGCCTCTTCTTTGCTTTGTCCTCCAAGTAAATTCAGATTCATCCTTCATTCTCAATATGGGGGGTAAAAGGAATAATCTTTCTAGACAAAGTTAGCAATAAACCTTCTCAAATAGTTCACCTTCCCTAGAAACTTTTTTAAGTCCTTGCATGTTGGAGGCTGAACCTTTTTGATCTTCTCTATCCGCTTTGGATCAATCTCTATGCCTTTATCATGAATAATGAAGCCTAAAATTTCCCATCCGATACACCAAAAGCACATTTGAGTGGATTCATTTTAAGTCCATAGCGGCGCATCCTTTCAAAAGCAAGTTGCAAATCGACCAAATGAGAAACTCAAAGCCGATTCAACAACAATATCATCAATATAAATTTCCACAATCACACCAAGCAAATCATGGAAGATCAAATTCATAGCATGTTGATAGGTAGCACCAACATTCTTTAATCTAAATGTCATCACAACCCACTCAAACAATCCAATGAACCCAGGACATATGAAGGTCGTTTTTTAGAAATATCATCTTGGCCATGAATTTTTGATTGTAACCAGCATTACCATCAAGAAAACTAAGCATATTATGTCCCGAAACATCATTAACAAACATATTGGCTATAGGCATAGGATATTCATCTTTCAAAGTAGCTCTATTGAGATCTCTAAAATCAATACTAACTCGGATCTTGCCTGAATCCTTCATTTCAATAGGTACAATGTTAGAGACCCAATTAGCATACCTGCATGGACGTATAAACCCGCCCAACAACCGATTAATCTCTTCTTTAATCTGGTCGTATATAGCAGAATTGAAACACCGGGGATGTTGTTTGTGAGGCATGAATCCATCCTTGATGGGGAGCCGATACTCAACTAGCTCTCGCTCAATCCGGGTATCTCTTTGTAATTCCATGCAAAGCAATCGGCATATTCCTTGAGAAAGCGTGATTAATTCAAATTTATAATCGGCATCTAAGTTCTTATTAATAAACGTCGGCGAGGCACAGAACCATCCCTAAGGTCAACTTGTTCTAAAGGGTCGACCAACGTAAAACCTTGGCCCAACTTATTGATCTCATCAAAATCATCAATAGCTTCACACGCATCGAATCGGTCTAAGAAGCCCGATGTTCAACATGATGTTTTTAACCATTCTAAAAATTAACATCCATTGATAAATTACATGATGATATTAAGCCGATTATCGATTGGCTTCAATGACACAAGTACAAATCCTTCTTTAGTAACACTAATAAACTAAAAATCAGAAAGATCTCTACTAGAAAGAGAAGCAATACCATCATGCCCCCCGAAGAGCATCTACCGTAGCCCGATGAATCCGCATGCACCACCTCAATCTCATCGCCCGATCTACTGAATGAGACATTGATGCAAGCTAGAGGGAATACAACGATTGGCATGAATCCAATCACGCCCAAGTATCAAGTTATAACTACCCTTGGACATCGGCGACAAAGAAAGTTGTGGCGAGTTTTGCTTCCAACGGTGAGCTCCATGGAAGCAACTCCCTCTAGCCGGAATAGGAGCTCCTCCTCCAACGCCCCGGTGATAGTCATGTTGGTCTTGATCAACTCTTCGTCGGTGCCACCAAGCTTCTTGTAGAGCGTGTATGGCATCAAGTTCACAATCACCCCGCAATCCACCAACATGTTGTGAACGATTGTGCCATTGATATAGCCCTTCAAATGCGTGGCTTGAGATGATTGATAGAATCCTCAGTTTCTAAAACACAGCACTTTGCGAGGGGCAAAAAGTTGAATCCCCGACGTCGTCGAATCATCCCCAACGATACTGATAATCTAAAAGACAAATAAATAACATTGACTTCTTCCCTTTCCGGTGAAGGTTCGTAATCCACCATCTCTTCCTCGGGGACCTCCGGAACATCTATACCAACCAACGCGGCGACGGTGGCGGTAAAATCATCCGAAGGTGCGTCGGGAGCCTCGGGAGCGGCCGAGAGGGAGTTGGCTCGGCCGACTCGGGAGTCAACTTGGCCCCTCTAGGCTCTTCGGGGCAGCAAGGATAGAGGAGCCGGCTTTGGCCGACTCAAGAGTTGGCCGACTGGCCCTATGCCCCATCCCCAGGTGCGATGGTGGTGGCAGCCCCGGCTCGGCGGCTAGGAAACCCGGCTTGGTCGGCTCGAGGGCGGCGGCCGGTCGTGGAGAGAGAGGCGTCGGCCCTAGCCGGTTCTTGGCCAGGAGTTGGCCTAGCTAACTTGAAGTCGGCCCGGCCAGCTTGGGGCTGGCGGCTAGCACACTCCAGCTCGTCGATTGCCTAGGCTTGAAGATTTCTTCCTTCATCTTTTCTAGCCTTTCCCTCTTTTTGTTGCTTGTGCCTTGCTCGCTGCAGTTTGCCGTTGAGTCTTGTCCAAACCAGATGGGCACAATTTGGGCTGGTTATATTTAGGGTCCACTTCGGCTTTCTTCTTCTTCTCCACGTTAAAGACATCCTCGGGAAGCTCATCTTGATTTATTGCTAAAACTGAACCCCCAATCACAATCGGCCCAACACAGTCAATGATGGGAGCCTCCATGGAGCTGATTGTGATAATTGGTGGAAGTAGGTTTAGGTGCGAGGGAGCAACATGAACCTCTCGCAACTTACTAGAACCTTGCTTAATCATAGGTGCCTTCCCATTTCTTGCATAGTTACGGTCCTAGAGGTAATTAGATGACCTTAATCACCAATGGTAGAGCTCAATTGACTGAAGTCCAATCGGCTAAACACATATGGTTTGGCATAAGAAGCAGCAGGTACTCCCCATCCTTGTTGTTGCACCATGGGTGCTTGGACCGGGGATCGTCATCCAAACTCCATAAGGTCCCCCATTGCGGGCGTGAAGGGCGGCGGAATCGAGGACCCCATCGAGACACACGAGGGATAGTTCTTTGTATGACGGTATTGATGTAGATGCAACCACAAGTTGTTTTGCTTTCTCATCTTCTTGCTTGGGTGGAGTAGACTCTTTTTTTTTTTTAACGGTCAATTCTTAGAATCGGCCTTTTCCTTTTTGTAGTTGGACATAAGCCTATTGAAGGTGCATTGCCTTTTGACAAAGATGCCTTTGTTCTTCTTCTCATTAGTTTTCCAAGTACCTATCTCTGTCCTCTGCGGAACAAACTTGCGCAAAGTCTTGACCTCGGCTTTGAGTGTCGTTCTTTGGAACCCCCGAGAACCGGCCCGGCCGATCGAGGCGATCGGCTCACGGCTTGGGCTGGCTCGAGGGAATCGGCGGCTTTGGGTGGCTACGACCCGGCTTAGCCGGTTGGCCGGCCCTTAGGAGGCCAAGCCGGCCTGTCTTTGTGCCACCGCCGCTTCATATGACCTTTGCTTGCTCAAATATTTATTCTACCCAGCCAGATTATCTTGAGCTTGTTCTGCCTTCTTTGTCTTTCTCAAGCACCACTTTGTGCCTCAATTCATATTTGCATTCGGTGCTACACGTGGGTCGCCGATAATCACTTTCTTGCCTTTTAGCTTTATTAGCTTGCTCGAGCGAATCAAAACAGCGGGATCCCCTTTCTCAACCACATAGGTGGGAAAAGGAGTCTTGTCGACCTGCATCTCTTAAGACTCAATCATCCCTCATTTAGGGCCGATTGGACCTGGACAAGAAAAACATTGCAATCATTAGTGGCATGAGAAAAAGAATTTATGAAATTTGCAATAGGCCCTTCTCTTCATCTCATCGGGAGATGGCAATGTATAGTTAATCCTAAGATATCGAATTTAAGCAATTCATCAAAAATTCGATCACACTTAGAAAATCAAAAGTAAACTTCATCTCCTCCCCTAATTCTTTTTTTTGAATCGGTTTGTGAGATGGACAAGTAACTAGTTTGTTAGGTGCTAGCCAAACAATTTCAACAGCACAAAACTTGCTATTATCATTGTTCTCACCATCCGAAAACTCCTCCAAAACATGAGTATTTGGTCAGGTAAGACTTATGACCATCACGAGGTTCTTTAAGGCGCAATTCAACGGAAATGGCCCTCTCTAGCAATTGATTAACATTTAGAAATTCATGGTGCTCAAGTTTCTCCCTAATACTAGAAAGCAAGGCAGCAAAACATAAATAAACTAAATCTCTATTGAAAGCATCAAATGAAAACAACGGTTCTTAATGTCTTTGAAACATTTAAAGAAATCAAGAACGAGCTCACTACGTCCCTTGTCGAACCGATGCAAAAGATGAGACAATCTAGTTTCTCGGATTTCATTATAAAAATGATAATGAAACTTTTCTTCTAGTTTACCCAAGAACTAATAGAACATGATGGCAAAAAGTAAACCAAGTAAAAATTGTACCAAGAAAGCGATAAAGGGAAATAGTGAACATTCTTATGATCCATGGTACTAGCTTCACCCATTTGAGCCAAAAACATACCAACATGATCCATTATAGTTTTATTATCATCCCTACTAAACTTAACAAAATCTGGTACCTTCCAACCAATAGGTGCTCTCAAGAAATCAAAAGTGGAAGCTTACGGTTTGTGATATGCATGCCTAACAGGTTTGATTTTGCACACCTAAGCTACTCTCAAAGATCTAGTCAAATCTTCTTTAAACTGATTCTAAGTAGCATTAAAATTGGTAGAAGGAAGAGTAGGACCTGTATTAAGAATAGGAATAGCACTAGGTGACACCGATGGGTTCGGAAGGACTATATTTGCCCCCACCGATGCTCTATTTGTTGTTGTCCTACTATCGGTTTCGCGTGAAACAAGCCGAATTTTAAGCATTAACAGCCCATTGCACCATAGCATTAGTTAGAAAACATCGGTCCTATTGTTTCCAACCAACAAATGGCCCGATGGCAATCTACTAGCCACTGCATGAGTGCTTTGATTTGAATAATAATTCAATGGCACAACGTTGGACGGTCTTAATGATCAAATCCAACCGTCAACTAATCTTCCAAAATGATGTAAAAAGCAATCCATCTACCTAGAGTAGGGCTTTCACCAACGAATTCCAAGAGTTTTTGGTGAATCAATAGTTTTGCAGGTAAACTTTGGAAAAGACACACTTTTGAGCTACACCGCAACATAGAATGCCGAGAATGGATGCCACGGCAACACAAGAACATTCAGAAGAGGCGAGAAGGTACCACACCGAGCCGGGGGGGCACAGGGGGCGGCCAGGCCGCACCGGCCGGGTTCGGCCTCTAGACCGGCCGTGCAGGGCAACCCCGGTTGCGCCCGGTTCGCCGGTTTATTCCACCGCCTTTGAGGAACGATCTCCACCATCCATCAAGGTCGGTTTGATCCAAGGGCTCACGTTGATTCGCCGGGGCTATAAAAGGAGAGGCACACCCCCATGAGGAGAATCCAAGAAAAAGAAGAGAAGAGCTTTAGCTAGAAAACCTAATTAGGATTCTCGGAGGTGTCCCTTGAATGGATGACCTCTCGAGTTAGCATTCCAAGAGAGAGCTAGTTCTACACCTCTAGAAGCTAGTTCTTCAGAGGGAGAGAAATAGAGTTTAAAGAGAAAGTTTTGAGGAGTATCGGCCTGTCGGTGCTACCTCTGGATGGCTTGTATCACGAGACTACTTTGGAGTCAACTTCTATGTTCAAGTAAGTAACATTGTTTATTCTGTTTTGCTAGTTTACGACTCTTTTGAGTACTTAAATTCTTGTAGCTCTTGGGTTAGAGTAGTATTCGTAGTGTAAGCATGGTGCTTAGACTCCGTTACTCGTAGATGTACCCTATTGTCGGATTTGATGGTAGCTCGCGGAGGTGACTTATAGCTCCGTTGAATCTTACTTATTCCACTATCCCGTCAGTAGGCCTAGTAGGAGAATAGTTGGTAGTTAAGTATAGTTTTTACTGTGCTTATCCTATCCAACTCCCTAGTGAAACATTTTAATCATAATTTGCTTGAGCCTGAACTAGAAGCCCTAGTTGTCCCCTCTATATCCCTACCTTCTACAGCCTTGTTTGCTACTCAGTTGGTTAAGTGTAGTTTAGAAGACCCTCACACATCTTCCTTTGGGTTCGATATTAAAACTGGGTATACTTATCCGGTGAAGTGCTACAACATATCCGTGCGCTAACGGAATTATTCAAGAGGCATTAACAGATACCAACAAGCATTTCTGGCGCCGTTGCGGGAAGACGTCGTGAGATCACTTGAACTTATCTTAACTTTGTATTATAATCTTATCTTTTCTTTGTAGACTATCACTCTTTACCTTTTCTATTTCTCTTTACCTTTTCTATCCTTCAATGGATCAACTTAATTCCACGCCTATCTATAAATATAACTTCATGAGCCTACGCTTAGGGCGAGCCATCCACCAAAGCCAATCTTAGCCTCGACTATAAGCTATGCCCATGTTTAATAGACATGGTCGAAACCAATCTTTCTCGGGAGAGAAGACAATGCTAGCCCTTATTCTCACCTCAATGAATTGAACAAACCTGTGCGTGTTTGCGCATTAAGGATATGTCCGATGAGACTATCCGATGGAAGCTTTTTTCCTTTCTCTTTGACTGGAGAAGCTAGACATTGGTATGATCTCCACGTTGAGAGTGTTAAAGGTGAGCTGAGGAAGCATTATGTGCTGAATTCGCCTTCAATTCTATCCTATTTCTAGGGTAGTAGATCTCCGCTTAGAAGTTCTATCCTTTAGGCAAGAGAAGAAGGAGACTTTAATTGAAGCCTGGGAACGCTTTAACTGCTTAACTCATTCTGGACCTAGTCTATCCATACCAGACCCCGTTCTACTTCAACATTTCTATAAGGGTCTAACTAGAAAAACTATGAAATTCCTCAACCTTGCTTCGGAGGATCATTTTTGCATATCACTCGATGTTGCAAGAAACGTCCTTACAAAAATCCACAAAAAATGAAGCATCTTTAAAGAAGCTAGTAGAGGAAGAAGATCCGATAGTTGATCGAGGAATCCACACCTACCACATCTCAACTTGCAACTATCAACGAGCTTGAACCTCGGGAGGAGCAAGAAATTCCATTTTCAAAATTCATGCTCGAGATCGAGGATGATATATTTTGCTGATTATGGAAACACCTCGAATTATTATGCTATTAGGGGAGACCACAGAAGTCAACAAAGTCGTCACCTAGTAACAGAGTCTTAAATTCTTCTGAGGTGGCTTTCCTTAAACAAAATGCTAAAGAGCTTGTGTCGATTATAAGCAACGATTGGTTGAATGAATCAGAGCTTTCTTCTGATATCATCCGAGTTGATTTTACATCAACCACCATACCTTGCCGAATCCACAAAGGGATCTTTTGAAGCATTATACAACCCTGTTGTGGGAGTTAACATCATGTACGCAACATTTGCTCAATATTTTTTTAAAGGACATGCCCTTAACCCCAACAACAAAGTTTATGAAAAGTCCTTTAGGCCATCTTATTCTAAGTTTTGGAATTCTCTATGTCTTAACTATTTATGTCAAAGAGATAAGAGTTCATTTGAGCTTCTATGTCTTTGATGTTATAGAGTTCGACATATTGATTGGGCAACCAATAGAGAGACTTTTGCAAGAAGGACAAGAAGGAATTTGAACATTAGCCTTGGGAAGAATTTTAAACTGCCTATATCTATAACTCGTGTTCTCAATAGTGAGACTGAGTCACTTCTGAGGCGATCCTATGGAAGAAGTCTTAGAAACAACCTTTGAATCATCTTTTTCGAACCCGGACTTCGAGGATGATCCCGAACCACTAGAAGAGGAAGGAGATAATGCGCTAGAACGACCCTCTAGATGAGTCTGAGGAACCACCTAAGCCTCCCATAGAGCTCAAACCCCTGCCTTCTGGACTTAAATATGCCTTTCTAAATAATGATCGAGAATCTCTGTAATAATTAATGACAAACTACGAGGGAGGAGACCTTCCGATTGATCACGATCTTAGAAAAGCATAGAATGCTTTTGGCTATTCACTCCAAGATCTTAAAGGAATCAGTCTGTTCTTTGCACCCATCACATTCCCTACAGATCCTGAGATGACACCCTCTAGAGAACCATAATGTAGATTGAACAATGCGATGAGAGAGGTTGAAAGAGGTTTTAAAACTGTTACATGCCGAGATCATATATCCTGTGCCACATAGTGAGTGGGTAAGCCCCTGTGCAAGTTGTGCCTAAAAAGGGAGGCATGACCGGTTGTTAGAAATGACAAGAACGAATTAATTCCACAAAGAACTTTGTCACGGGATGGCGGATGTGTATTGATTACGAAAGCTAAATAAGGCAACAAAGAAAGATCATTTTCCACTTCCCTTCATTGATGAGATGTTGGAAAGATTGGCAAATCATTCTTTCTTTTGTTTTCTTGATGGGTATTCGAGGATATCATCAAATACCAATCCACCCCCGATGACCAAAGCAAAACCACATTTACATGTCCATGGAACTTATGCCTACCGTAGAATGTCTTTTGGACTATGTAATGCTCCAGCTTCATTTCAAAGATGCATGATGTCTATATTTTCTGATATGATTGAAGTGATAATGGAAGTTTTCATGGATGACTTTTCTGTATATGGAAAAACTTTTGATAAGTGCCTTGAAAATTTAGATAAGGTTTTGCAAAGATGTGAAGAAAAAGCACCTAGTTCTTAATTGAGAAAAATGTCATTTCATGGTTAGAGAAGGAATAGTACTTGGACATTTGGTGTCCGAGAGAAGGATAGAGGTAGACAGAGCTAAAATTGGAAGTAATTGAACAACTACCTCCTCCCGTTAATGTAAAGGGAATTCGAAGCTTCCTAGGTCATGGGGCTTTTATAGGCGGTTCATACATAACTTCTCATACATTGCTAGACCTCTAACAAACCTGCTAGCTAAGGATGCTCCCTTTGAATTTGATGGCGCTTGTTTAAAAGCTTTTGAAACCCTTAAGAAAGCGCTCATCTCTGCACCAATCATTCAACCCCCCTGATTGCTCGCTACCTTTTGAATTGATGTGTGATGCAAGTGATTATGCTGTGGGGGTAGTTTTGGGACAAACTAAGGAAAAGAAACATCACGCAATCGCATATGCTAGCAAAACTTTGACAGGACCTCAACTTAATTATGCAACTACCGAAAAGGAGCTTAAAATTTGTTGTTTTTACCATAGACAAGTTTAGATCTTACTTAGTAGAACAAAGGTAATTGTTTATCTTGATCATGCTGCTCTTAAATACCTGCTCACTAAGAAAGATGCTAAATTTGCCAATAGACCTCGAGTTCATGGAGCTCATTGGGCAATCAAGAAATGGAATATGGATCTCGAGGCTACTTTGGAACAAAAAAAGAAAGATGCAACTCGTAACTAGATGAATGGCGAGAAAAAAGCATATCATAACTCGAAGATCTATAAAGAGAGAACTAAAAGGTGGCATGATATTTTAATCAAGAAAAAGAGCTTCAATCCTAGAGACAAGGTGCTATTATTCAACTCTGTGGTGAGATTATTCGAAATGGAAAGCTACGAAGCAAATGGAAAGGACCATTCACGGTGGTAAATTTGTCATCACATGGAGCGGTGACACTTCAAAACCACGAAGGTACGTTATTCAAGGTAAATGGCCAACGCCTTAAAATTTTTCTAGAACCTTCTAGACCACCCGAGGAATTAGATGAAATTTATTTCTTAACTTTCCCTAATTTATTAAAAAAATAAAAACCCCATCACGAATCGGGTCACGACGGGAGAAAATTTGGAGAGAAAATGGGCCGAGAATGCACCCAGCGAGAGGGCACCGAGAACCGGGCTGTGGTGGGACCGGCCGGTCCCACCCTGCACGGGTCGGTCTCCCCCCTGTGTGCCGCCCGCGGTTCGCCGCCTCAAGGCGGCTTGTTCCGTTAGGGTTCTCAATATTCGGCCGTGATCCGTATCCGCCCGCCGCCTTATCGCGATAGATGCTCGGGGATAGATTAGGATGGAATGACCCCTACCCCAAGGAACCAGGACTATAAAAACAAGCCCCTGGGGTCATTCTCCCCTCATCCCAAGAGCTCTCTTCTCTTAGCCCCACCAAGGAAGCTCTCCAATCTCTCCATCTCCCACCAAATGGCCAACCCAAGCCTTCCCTACACCGTCGAAGAGCCGGAGGAGGTCCTCCCACTAGCGATCATCCCACCAAAGCAGCTGGTGGTGGTGCCACCGAAGGCGATCGTCCTGGTGCCATCGAAGGAGGTCGTCCGAGCTCGACCTCAAGGAGCTCCACTGGAGGAGGCACGCTTCGCTCACGCCATCAGGAGGACGACCATTGCGCCTCCAGCCCCTCGGCCGCTTCTCGGAGATAAGCCTCACCCGCTCGGTCGGCCTAGCATCTCTCTCCCCCAGGGCACCAAGTTACTATCTGCAAGAGAGGGGGAGAGGCTGTTGGGTGTCACCACCAAGTTTGGGGTGGTGACTAGAGCGAAGTACACCATAGAGAAGGAGCGAGTGACTCTGGATGGTGTACGGGTGGATCCAAGCAAGGTCAAGTTCCATCCACCACCAAGAGCCAACCCGGAACCGCCGAAGAAGAAAGCTAGAGCTGCACCAGTCCCTCGTCAGCCACGACTTAACCTAGCCACGCTGGAGACTAGGATAGATCGCAGGCCGCCGTCGGTCGGAGGTGCTCAACACCCGACTCACGGCCGGTAAACGCATAGCTAATCTAGAGCTGAAACAGGAGGAGATGCGTCTCAAGAATAAGGCGCTGAAAGCTAGGGTTGAGGAGCTGGAAAAGAAGGAATAGAGATAGAGATGTATAGGCACACGTGAGAGTCAGTTCTTTAGTTTGCTTAATTATTTCATTAGTTTGATTAGTTCAATTAGTTAATTCCTTCATTCATTCATTGTGTAATAAATGTGCCTCATTTATAATAAAGAATCAAGTTTTAGAGTCATCATCTCTCTCTAGATATATGTTTTATTTTTTGTCTCCACCTTGTTGTGCATAAAAAGGAAACAGAAACAAGTGTGGGGGAGACAACCAGTAAAGAACACAGAAGAACATCTACAGGAGCCAGGTACGCACTCCAAAGCACTTTCATTTATTAAACAACTGAGCTTAATTGAATGTCCTTTAATGAAACATGATTACACCTCAAGGATGAGTGGCTTAGTCATAACCTAAGGCAAGAATCACATAAATTCATCTCTGTACACTTGCGGTGTTGGGAACTCTTTATAGGGACCCCAATGCTTCTTAAGTTGTTGACAAGTATGAGATAGTAAAATATGAAAACCTGAATTTCTCTGCCTCGAGTATTGGAGCATTTATTTCAAAAACACAAAAACAATAGCTAAGCTACTCCTCCTCCGTGGTTTTAAAATACCTATAGAGCCATACATGATCATAACTACTACATAAGTTACTTATTTTGCACTGAGCTCTGTCAACTTTTGAGACCCGTGTTGTAGAGACTTATCATGCTCTCAAGGTCAAGATCCACTTACACTCCATATATGCACTATCCCTACACTGGGGGTAGGCGCAGATTTTTTCCGTCCACATAGAAAATGTCTTTGCTCTTTGCACCGAGAGTACGCACCAAAAAAGATCTTTGGTAGGATTGTGTTCATCTATGCTCTAACATTATTAGAATCTCTGTCTTGCATAAAGTTTTCGTGTAGGATGACATGGGCTATGCAAAAAGAAAAAGGAGAGTTAAAATAGAAAAAATGGACAAGGGTCCAAACGTTAAAAAGAACAAAAGGCACAAGGATGCCTAGCTCACTAGAAAAAAAAAGAAAGAAAGAAAAGAAAAGTTCAAGATAGCCCATTGTCTCCAAGCACTCCAATTCAAGCAAGAGAGATATATCCTTCAAAGAGTATGAGCATAAGTAGAACAGGATAGCCACCATATATTCCACACACATGCACATCTTGATCTAAGAGTATGACACTTCTCTCCTTGGGACTCTTTATTTGGCTCAAGAACGTGTAAGGTAAGTATACTATTCCTTGCCAAACCTTCAAACTCCACATAAGCCTATTAGAGGTAGGTTACAAGGAAGGGCATCACTCATTTATGCCTAAGTGAGATCCACAAATATCACATAAAATAAGTGATTTGAGAGTACCACATTGAGGAGCAGGTAAGCTACATATTTATTTCAAAAATCTTACAAAAATCTCCAATGTTCCTAGCAGCGAGATGAAGGTAATCTGTTTGACTGTTCTACTTTTCAACTTCTCAAAGTTGTTTGGTAGACACTTTGAATCTCACAGTGCAGGAATCACTAGGAATGAGCATATGTTGATCTCTTCGTCCTAAAGCTATGTCTAATCCAACCTTTTCTCGAGGACGAGTAAAAGCCTAAGTGTGGGGGTGTTGTTGACGGTCCTTAATGATCAAATCCAATCGTCAACTAATCTTCTAAAATGATATAAAATTAATCCATCTACCTAGAGTAGGGTTTTAACTAACGAATTCCACGAGTTTTGGTGAATCAATGGTTTTGCAGGTAAATGCCGGAAAAGACAAACTTTTGAGCTACACTGTAACGTAGAATGCCAGAATGGACACCACGGCAACACAGGAACATTCCGTAAGAGACGAGAAGGCACCGCACCGAGCCGAGGGGGGGGGGGCGGCCAGCCAGACCGGCCGGGTCGGCCCTCGACCGGCCGGCTGGGGGCCACCCGGTTCGCCGGTTTACTCCACCGTCTTTGAGGAACGATCTCCACCATCCGTCAAGGTCGGTTTGATCCAAGGGCTCACGTTGATTCGCCAGGGCTATAAAAGGAGAGGCACACCCCCCCATGGGAGGAGAATCCAAGAGAAGAAGGGAAGAGCTTTAGCTAGAAAACCTAATTAGGATTCTCGGAGGTGTCCCTTGAATGGATGACCTCTCGAGTTAGCATTCCAAGAGAAAGCTAGTTCTATACCTCTAGAAGCTAGTTCTTTAGAGGGAGAGAAATAGAGTTTAAAGAGAAAGTTTTGGAGGAGTATCGGCCCTGTCGGTGCTACATCTACGGCTTGTATCCGAGACTACTTTGGAGTCAACCGTGTTCAATTAAGTAACATTGTTTATTCTGTTTTTGCTAGTTTACGACTCTTTTTTGAGTACTTTAATCCTTGTAGCTCTTGGGTTAGAGTAGTATTCGTAGTGTAAGTGTGGTGCTTAGACTCCGTTGCTCGTAGATGTACCCTATTGTCCGGATTTGGTGGTAGCTCGCGGAGGTGACTTATAGCTCCGTTGAATCTTACTTATTCCACTATCCCCGTCAGTAGGCCTAGCAGGAGAATAGTTGGTAGTTAAGTATAGTTCCATGCGTGCTTATCCTATCCAACTCCCTAGTGAAACATTTTAATCATAATTTGCTTGAGCCTGAACTAGAAGCCCTAGTTGTCCCCTCTATATCCCTACCTTCTACAGCCTTGTTTGCTACTCAGTTGGTTAAGTGTAGTTTAGAAGACCCTCACACATCTTCCTTTGGGTTCGATATTAAAACTGGGTATACTTATCCGGTGAAGTGCTACAACGTATCCGTGCGCTTGCGGAATTATTCAGTAGGCATTAGCATATACCAATAGATTGCGTCGTGCGCCACAGAGAAGGGAGGAGCGCTTTCGCCGTCGGCAAGGGAGGGGCTCCGTCGGCCATCGCCGGAGAGAGCACCGCGGAAAGAGAGCGCCGTCGGTGTCGACACATTAGAGAGAGGTGGGAATTTGCTTTTAATAATATCGATACAACCAGCGTGTGAGAAAGAGGGTGCCTCGTTTGAATTGGAAACTGGTAGGGTGGGTGGGCCCCACATCTTCCAGCACGCACGGGGACACGCCGCGACCAGATCGGACTGGCCCATGTGGAACCAAGCCCGACGGTTTGGTGGAACCAGGAAGCTGCTCTTTGATTTGGAGCTTTCTCTAATTTATTGGAAGCCCTATGCTTCTACTAGCATAACTATATATATATATATATATATATATATATATATATATATATATATATATATATATATATATAAAATAAAGAGGCGAAATTTTAGTCCATTCTTTTTCATCCATCCATTTTTTCTGTCCATCTATTTCTTGGTCCGCCTCCTCTAACTATCCAAATTTAGATGATCCATGCTCATATGAATTAGAGAAGGTTGCACCTATTGATGATCAAGATGGAGTCCAATTCCATGATGTCGTTGATTCGTTGTTCAGACTCTATAAGATTTAGCTGACGCACGGTCCAATAAAATCAAATCAAATTCCTCCTCAAACATGGCACATCAACTCACTGTGAGTCCATGTTATAATTGATTGTATGCTCATGTTGTACATGTACGTGCATGCAAGATACAAGCCATAACATAAACGTGTTTGTGTAGAATTCCGTTGTCTCGTTATTCCAAGAACCCGATGTCACCATGGTGCCGACGTTCATGGCATCAGGCTCGTCTCCCCCGTGCCGCCGTGGTGGCCTTCATTCATGGTGTTGAGCTTGTCTCCTCATGCCTCTGTTGCTTCGTTCCAACACATAGCCGTCGCCGTGTTCTTCCGAGAAAGTGGCGGCGACATCGGTCCGGCGTGCAGCGCCGCCATCACCGTGTTCTTCCGAGAAGGCGGCGTCGCCTTTGCCACCGTCCATTGCTTCGCCGACGCTTTGTCATCCAATTAGTGAATCGGAATCGAAGTTCAGGCACCAAGACACCAGCTCAGATCCCGAAAAAGATCAGAATTTAATCAAAGGAAAGGAAAAATCGGTATCCTCCAATGGAACGGAGACACTGGCTCGGATGGGGAAAAACCCATGGTGAGTTGGACATGAGCCCATACTTCTTTAATTCCCTCGGCGATGACATGGCTAGGCCCGTGTGGGCTAGCATCTTCGACTCCATCGACGCCGCCATCCGAGTAGCCGCCGCCGATCACCCCGACGCCCTCTGCGTGGGTCGCGACGCCATCTCCGAGCGATTGTACCCCTTGCTTATTGCGCTTCTTGCATCGGAGGCGCGCCCCCCCGTGCCGCTGAACAAGAGCGATGACAACGTGGTCGCCGGACCTTCCGTGTCAAGGCAGCTCTCTCCAATGCCCAAGAGAATGTACCTCCATTGCTTCCCTATTTGTTGATTCTGTTTCTGATTTTATGTTGGCATTAACCGCTTCTGATTGATTTTGTTGTGTGTTCAAGTCTCCTGCAGTCAGAGGCCAAATTGCTAGAGCTTTAGGGGTGGCTGGGGCATGCAGCTGGAGTTCACAATGCACTCCATCGGGGTGAACCGTGATGAAATTGAAATTGCCGCTGCATGTGCCTGATGAACTCTTATTTGTGCCTTTGTTCATATCTCTCGAATCACCTACATAGGCTACTAAGATTGGAATGGCCGTGAAACTGATTCAAAAGCATGGCTCGAAACAGATTCGCAAATTTAGGAACAGTGGCTCCGATCCAGTATCTCAAATTTCAATCAAGCTTTCCCTCAGTTTGAGATTTAACTGTTACATTCTTGCTTGTGCTGATTTTCCATATTGGTCATAAGAAATACGATGAAGTACGTCTGGGGTTTCCCTCCACTTTGTTGATGTGTTGGCTTCTAGGCTGTACTCCAATTAATCATATATCAATCAAGTCACAAACACCTCGCTAAAATTAATTAGCTGGTGTGACATTCATACCTTTTTTCATCTTATTCTGATTCTGATATATACTGATTTAATCTAATGCATTTGATGTGTGACAGACCTCTCCTAGCATTTCATCGAATGGCAACTTTACACCCTGATTAGTTGGACAGGTTGTTCTGAACTTCTAATACCCTGTTTTTTCAGTTGCTAAAGTGTTACTATAATAAGTTCTGTGAAAATTTACAGGAATTTAATTTTGTTTCCAATACACGAAAATTTTTATTTGATTATGTGAAGATGCTGGTGTAGGCAAGTGCTTCTGGTATCTTTCTACTTCAGCAAAATTAGGACAATTCAGTTGGAGTTGGAGTATATACTAGGGATGAAAACGATACGGATATTTTCCGATCGTATTCGAGACCGAATTCGTTTAGAAGGGTTTTTATCCGTTCGTATCGAGTCCGGACATTCAACATCCGGTACCATATCCGAATCCGAATACTCAAATTGTATATTTATGATGTCGATATCCAATCGTATCATATCCGATATGATTGATACTATCCGTATTCGAATCCGAATCCGGACAAAAATATGAAAACAAATGTGGTGTGAGTAATATCCGTCCGTATCCGATCCGTTTTCATCCATAGTATATACTGATGCTTAATGAAGCGTCTTGTAAGCTGCCCACAACGCACCCACTTTGGCTCAAGGATTTCATATTCATCAGTGCCACAAATGGGCTATAATTGTAATTTGTAAGGTTTGGGACATAGCAGAACTGCTCCACCCTGGCAACTCTCAAAGATTTTCCTTGATGATATTGCCAAAAGGCTGATGTTGACTCTGAGAAAGGCTGGTGTTAGACACTGAGAATCCTGTTGCTGATTCTGATAGCATGCTACCAAGTAAAAGGCCAGCAGGGATGGGACGATTGATGCCATCATTGATCATGTCAAGTTGCTAACGGTTGGACGGTATCTAAGAAGACTTGTGATGTCTACTCGTCAAATGAGCACAACTCCAGGATTGGATTTTGCTTGGGCATGCACAATGAGGCAATCAAGGCTCTGAGACTCTGAGGTTCCCCTGCAAACACTCACAAGGACAAGAAAAGCACTTAGAAGAGGCACAAGAGGATCCAGCAGTAGGAAGAACTAGCAAAGCACATGGCTGAGAAGGAAGGTATTAGTCAACCTTGTCTATTAAAAAAAACAAATTATAACAATTATTAACAAAAATCTATGTTGTCATACGTGTTTTTGTTGAACTTTATGTTTACATATTCCCAGATATTTTACATCATAAATATGTACATGAGTAGTTATCTACGTACTCAGCTATCACTAACTGGGCCGAGAGCCAATGAATTCAATAATTCTGTCGTCCAGACTGAACAAGAACAAGACGCTATAGCAATCTTTATCAGTTGGAGAGGAAAGCCCAGATATCTAAGTGTATCATATGCCTGCCACTGGTATATTGATAATTTGATTAAAGGCAAGCAACCACCATTATATTTCTCGTGCTTGTAGGATATAAACATATTTATTTTCAGTCAACATACAGAGTGCAAGAATTGAAAAATACCATCCACCTTGTATTTTCAGCTGGTTGAATTAGTCATTGGTTTGTATTGTCTGTGCTATTAAGATCTATGCATTCCCTATCTTCCTTTTCTATAAATATATTTGATATTTTTTTTCTCCCGTTGCAACGCACGGGCATATTTTGCTAGTGTATAGTAATATAAAAATCAACGGAGCTTTCCCTTTATATTAAGTCCACAAAACTTAATCCAACTTAGGTGTAGCTGATCAAAGTGATGAATGTAGTCACGAAAAGAAAAATTTTGATTCCCACATATATTATCATTATGGTTTATATCAAAGCCTATACTAGGGATTATTATTATCATCATCTGGCACAAAGCAAAGATCCTTTTCTGACAAAGGGAATGTGAGAACTTCAAATGCAAATTAGTATCCCATCCACAGGTGTAGTACAGTCAAATACAAAGGAAATTGCAAGCAGGCACCTATTTTCTGTCAGCTAAAACATGATACTGTTCGATATTCTTCTTGTGCGACCAATGGAAAGACCGGAGAGTACTCTTAGATTGGCGGCACCGCTTAACTTTAATATTTGTTTAGAAATTGCTGCTGTAGCAAGAGAAGGGAAGATGGCAGTTCGGGAACTATATCAAAGCTCGGTCCTCACCAGCATGGCATCACTGCATCTGCCAGCTGACTGGGCAAGTTACGGGCGCGCGCAGCCTGCGATGGTGGCCCGTGGCCGTTGCTGCGGCCTGCCTGGATCGCAGCGCACCGAAAGTCGAAGCCTGACGCGATGGTGGCTGTCCGCTGTTGCCATGACGTCCCTCGATCGGTCGAAGCCTACCCTCCAGGCCGATGGGGATCGGCGCGGGTGGATGACTGGATGATCGAACGAGGAGACCGTCAGGGTCAGGGATCATCGCAGGCCCTGAATCGCGGAGCGCTCGATGCGCTTCTCCCTGGACCGCGAGCGTGAGTGGGAAGGCGCACGATGGTCGACACGTCGTCATGGCTTGGAGCCTTGTGCGCGCGGTCGCCGTCATGGCCTGTAGCCGGAATCGGAGTCGTCCTCGGCGTGGCAGCATCCGACGGTGATGAGGCACGTCAACAGGCATCGCTCCCCGCTGAGCTTCAGCGTTGCATGCCTATCGTGGTCCTCGATGTGGCGGCGTACGGCGATCACGGCAATCCGGGTCGGGTGACGGCGTCTAGCTATAGGGTGTGAGGTGGTGCGTGTCAGCAGCCACGAGCGGGCGACATCTGAAGACGGCAACTCTGCACCAAAGGAAGCTAAAGCCGGCCCGGCACATAGAGGTGACCGCGTCAGGCGTCCGAACCGGCTTATCTCGGGACCGGAGTGGCGTGAGCCTTAGGCTGTAGACACAGCTGCGTCTGTGGGCCACGCGCGGCTTTTGCCGATGTATTAAAGGGAAGCCGAGGCTTGGAAGAGGGTAACAAACAATTATAGTATTGAGAACTCTGAACTAATCTACCTCCCAGTTCCGTGTGCGTTTCTCCTTCTTCTTGGAACTCTGCTCTCTTCTCCTCCTCTGCTTACACTTGGTATTCAGAGCTTCGATTTTGCCCATCTTTCCTCGTTCAATTGCAAACTGCGGTGGTCTGTTGCATCTCACAATTTCGCAGTGTTCTAGGAAATTGCTGAGACCTGTAATTCCCCGGTGCCATGATCGAATTTGGAAACGCCGATCTGGCGAACACACCATCGCCGCCACCCCCACCACCGCATATTCCTCTGATCCACCATGTTTATTCACGCCGCACCATGAGTTCCGCCACCGCTTTGTATCCCGACACTGTTGGCGGTCATTAAACACCAAATATAATCATCAACTATTGCATGAAAAGATATAAAATGGATTACAAAGCATAGTTGTAGGTTTTGATTCTAATGAGTTCCACGAGTTTTGGTGTTCTCACTTGTGTTGCAGGAGTATACAATTTTCCATCAAATAAAAGTATCTCAAATAAGGACTTGAACTACATCATTGTGACGGACTCGTCGAGATGATCGAAATGGATATATCATTTGCTATATTCGGAGCCTAGAATCAAGAGATACCAACTCCAGATCGAAACTTGCGCCATTTGGCCCTAAAAGAAACAAGAAAACACACAAACGAAGCTGGGCCCGATTGGGCTTGGGCCTAGGCCGCCCGGTATATCCTCCCAGGCCAGCCGGCCTCCCCATACGACCTCTCACGCCAGTCTTCTGGAAGCTTCTGACACCACCTTCAAGGATGCATCTCCACCGTACCTTAAGTCGGTTTGATCAAAGTGCTCACATTTCTCCTACCGGGCTATAAATACAGGGGCAGACCCCCCTCCCTAGGGGCATCACATTATTATGGAGATGTAGAGGCGTCCCTCGAATGGATGACCTCTCATCTCTAGAGAATTAGGGCTAGACTTTTCAATGTAGTAGATTAGTTCTAGTTGAGAGTTAGAAAGAGCGAAGCTACGCCTGGATCCCGGAGGAGTCTTTGGAGGAGTCATCAGAGTTCTGGTATTTGTATCTATTCTTGTAAGACTTATGCTTTAATATATTCTATCTTCTCTATTTACTTTTATGCATTATATTTGATTGGCTAGTATAGTTCTTATACTTTAGCCGTCTGTATTAGGTGCTCTAGTTATTAGCTATGATTAGGGTAGTAATCGACAGTGTAGACATGGAGTCTAGGCTATAGGTTACTTGAGGTTACGCCCAATTCTTACGGTTAGTTGTGGTAGCCCCAGAAGTGACAGCTCTGTTAGGCCTTCGTATTCCACCACGTCGGAGTTGGTGTTTCGTAGATCTTTTGGCAGCCTTTCCCAACTATCTTCTTCCTAGTCTTATTCGAGAGTTGGAAAGGTACTGCTGCTCTAAAATGCTATTGTGTGATTGCTATATCTACCATGAATCCATTATTATAGAACCAATGTAATAGAGAAGTATTTAGGAACCTTAAACTCTCCCGTTGTCCTCTCACTTTAGCTATCTACTCTTTTATTATAGAATTCTCCTGTGTATGTGTGTCATTTACGCATAACTCCTATCATTTATCATTTACCCCCTACTCTAGCCTAGTTGGTGTACTAAGTTAGTAGATATATGATGGTGAACTATCAATGTCTTTATCCATTGATTTCCAGTGGCAAAATATAAATAACGATACCTGAAATACTTCCAGTAAAATGCTGTAATGGTTTTCTGTGCGCTTATGAAATCCTTCATATTTTAGTTGTGCATAAGAAATACAAACAAGCATTTTTTGCGCCATTGCCGGAAAAACAATTAGCGTGAAGATCTTGATATTGATCTTGATATCTGCTAATCTAGTCTACCACTAGCTTTAGTAGAATTACCCCTTGTTTTGTTAAGTTGTGGAATGAGCGGGAAATCAACCATTCCAACCTTCTGGCGAAATTCCACAAGAACAAGACAAGAGAGATATTGAAGAACTCAGGGTGTCTAAACATTCATGGTCCATCAACAATGGAGCTCTACCATCTCACAGGTTCATATAAACATATATATTATTATAACCATGTGTAGATTAGAGAAGAAAAAGTCGTCATCGCAAGAATTCAAAGTTTATCATATATGATGAACAAGGACGCTGCACAACTTAAAAATTCCATAGTGAGTCATGGTAAGTATGATCAAGAAAGGTGAGAAAGTCTTGCTCATGGACTTAAAATTTGATGAGTAGTTATCCTATTGCATTCCACTGCATGTTTACTTTGAATAATCCATGCATATACTCTATCTCATATTAAATCCATAAAATGTTTAGTTCCTTACATACATACAGGCCACTTGCATCTCTACTTAAAACTGATAAAAACAATATTCTCACCATACATGATCATGCTTTCATCTCTATTTGAGAAAATCTCTATGTGCTCTCATGCTACCTTTGTTTGCTATAGTGAATTTTGGTTTGAAAGTACTCGAAATGCTTTCTTAGGCTTTTAAATTGAGCGTGGTGCTTAGGTTAAAATGCCTTCCTTAACTAAAACTAGACATGGAGTTTGGTTTGGTTATTAAACTAGAAATTATTGTAGTAGACATTGGATATTTTGTTGGACTAACCCCTGCAGGAAACTCTTAAATTCAATTCAGGTAAGTCAAGAGATAAACTCACATCAGAAATGAATCAAGGCATGTAATGAAGTCCAATAACTTTGTACAAAAGGAAGACACAGCTCATTCTCCATGAAAGGACTGTGAGTATCAAAGTTTATTCACTCAATCTTTTATTGTAAGTTACCTTTGCCTTGAACCATGTTAAAATGCAGCAAACAAATACAATCTATCTAAAGCAATTACATGAATTATCATTTCATTAGCATAGATGAAATTCACATAAATTATAGACGGTAACCCACATTCCAAACTTGTTGCAATTCTTCGGGTATGTATCCACCTAATATTTATGTAGGAAAGAAAGAACAAATGTCTAATCATGGTTCAAAATAAAAAAAAGGAGAACAAGTGTATAGAAAGGACTAAGATAGAAAGCAACGGATGAAAGTGCATTTCAACACCTTCTACACTTCACCATGATAGTAGACAAATCCCCCTAAAAGACATAAGGTATATATGTTTACCCAAGCCTCATACAACTTTAATCTACATTCAATATTTTATACCATGTTACTAACTATCTTGGTTACCCCGACCTTATGTCATGCTAAAACTTAAAACAAATAAAATACTCTTTTGGTTCATCTACATATTTTTGGTTCTATCTAAATAAATATATTTAGTCTTTTGAACTTCCTTACTCTATTATAAGTATGCTTCAGAATATTATTTAAACATTATAACATCAAAGCATATTTGTATAAGAATTTGGTTGTATATATACTGACTATCCTCTCCTATATAAAAATATTTAAATCGTATTAGGAGATTTCATAGAATCAAATCAAGGATAGCCTTAACCGTGTTTGGACAAATCAAGGTTAGAGGTATTTTTCAAAATCATATCTTTGCCTTAACCGTGTTTGAAAAATTTGAAATAATGGTGAATCATTTAAAACATGAGCTACAAATTAATCTTTAACTCCTTGGCAAATACTATCCATACTTTACATAAATAGTATATTCCTTCGAGTATGTGTTGTCTA
Source organism: Chrysopogon serrulatus (assembly GCA_015844335.1). Lineage (NCBI taxonomy): Eukaryota > Viridiplantae > Streptophyta > Magnoliopsida > Poales > Poaceae > Chrysopogon > Chrysopogon serrulatus. Next base: position 55,484 of record JADLZL010006636.1, read on the forward strand.
TTAATCCCTTGTAGAGAAGAAAATAATAAGAGAAGCAGAAGACTAGAAGAGTGAGAAAGGAGTACAACATGTGAGACAAGATGCCCAAGATGCAAACAGACCATTGAAATCCATCTATCCTTTACCACATGGTGTCATCATGCTCCAGTAATAAAGATTGGCTTCGAGATGTTAACAAAAGAAAAGAAGAAGATGGCACCACCAGTGGAAGCGCCACTAGTGGAGACACCACCTCAATCCTCATCCTTAAGAGAAAACTGAAGTATTCAATTAATAAACCATTACAAGGAGGAGTCTAGTTCGAAGGACTCAAAACATCAAACCCTCGCTGGGAGGTAACATCGGTAGTTATCTATATTTACTTTCTTGCATTGCATGATTTATTCTCTTTTTAGCATGTTTACTTTCCTATATTCGTATTGCATAGAAAATAAACAAAAATAAATAGGTGTGCATTAGGTCTGTATTCATGCATCTTAAAAACTCAAAGCCCCATGTGAGAATTCTTTGCGGTATAGAAGCCTATAGGAGTTGTCCTTTGTGGTAGCATAAAAATATCAAAAATATCATGCATACATGTTTTGCTTTTCTGTATACAAAAAATCCAAAAATACTAGATGAGCATCGCCATTTGGAAAATATTTTTAAAGCTCCATAACACCCAATCCTTGAAACGGCTAACCATAAACTGTTTTATCCTAATCTGTTCCACAAGTTTTGGTGTTTTGTGAGAGCTTTCTGCAGGATGACTTCAAGAGCTAGTTTACCTAGGGGCCCTCATTCTCACTCCTTGACGTACACCTTCCCGACATACGGTTACCCACTATGTGAAGGAAGTAACTTCTCGAGGGATGAGATCGAGATGTCCCTGGCAACAGTTGCTCTCATAAGCATGAGCTCCTCCGTGAGGATCACTCAGTTTTAATGCTCAACCACGACAACAACTAGCTTGGGGGAAGGCATCTCCTAGTTATCGGGTAACTATATCTATGCGATTATTGAGTCTATCATTGAGTCATAAAAATACCAAAAATATGTGAGCACATAAAAATTCACTATTGTATCATAAGAAAACCTAAAAAAATATATGGGCACATGAAGGTCCATGTTTGTCGAGTCTTTGTGAGTCTTTAAAATATAAAATCAAATAAAAATGAGTGTCTAATTATGAGTCAATAAATAGTCAAGCTCTAGAGATGATCTTAAAGGACAAAAGTGATAGCTCTTAAAGTGCCTAGTTGCTAGACTTAAGTTTTCCCAAATTTTGGCTTAGACTGTTTTGACATAAAAAATTTACTTTGAGCCTGAAACTCGTGGGTTGCATATGCTTGAGCTAAGTCTAGGTGATTGATTGATATGATTGAATAAGTTTAAGCTAGTGTTTATCTTGTTCTAAGTGACACTGGAGTTCTAGAGATTTCTTTTGAAAAATGCAAAACCTTATATGATGAGCTCTTGTATGACAAAGCTTACATTCCTACCAAAGCCAAACATGGTAAGATAGGCTAGATAAACTTCTACATATATGCTGTTTGTCTTGCATTGAGTTTTGTCAACCTTTGTGACCCTTTTGAGAGATTTGTCATACTCTTGAAATTAAGATCCACTTACATTTCACCTATATATACACTACTCTACATTGGGGTAGGCGCAACAACATGCCATTCCATTCCATCCATCCAAAAATATTTTACTCCTACACGGGGAGTAAAACAAAAAAACATTCTTATAGGATAGCCCCTTTGTTGGTATCCGCTAATGCCCTCTTGAATAATTCCGCAAGCGCACGGATACGTTGTAGCACTTCACCAGATAAGTATACCCAGTTTTAATATCGAACCCAAAGGAAGATGTGTGAGGGTCTTCTAAACTACACTTAACCAACTGAGTAGCAAACAAAGCTGTAGAAGGTAGGGATATAGAGGGGACAACTAAGGCTTCTAGTTCAGGCTCAAGTTAATTATGATTAAAATGTTTCACTAGGGAGTTGGATAGGATAAGCACAGACAGAACTATACTTAACTACCAACTATTCTCCTGCTAGGCCTACTGACGGGATAGTGGAATAAATAAGATTCAATGGAGCTATAAGTCACCTCCGCGAGCTACCACCAAATCCGGACAATAGGGTACATCTACGAGCAACGGAGTCTAAGCACCACGCTTACACTACGAATACTACTTTAACCCAAGAGCTACGAGGATTAAAGTACTCAAAAAGAGTCGTAAACTAGCAAAACAGAATAAACAATGTTACTTACTTGAACACAGAAGTTAACTCCAAAGTAGTCTCAGATACAAGCCGTAGAGGTAGCACCGACAGGCCGATACTCCTCCAAAACTCTCTCTTTAAACTCTATTTCTCTCCCTCTGAAGAACTAGTTTCTAGAGGTATAGAACTAGCTCTCTCTTGGAATGCTAACTCGAGAGGTCATCCATTCAAGGGACACCTCCGAGAATCCTAATTAGGTTTTCTAGCTAAAGCTCCATGGGGGTGTGCCTCTCCTTTTATAGCCCTAGTGAATCATGTGAGCCCTTGGATCAAACCGACCTTGACGGATGGTGGAGATCATTCCTCAAAGGCGGTGGAGTAAACCGGGCGAACCGGGGCGCGAACCGGGGTGGCCCCAGACCGGCCGGTCAGGGGGGCGGGCCGGCCGGCCTGGCCCCCTGGCCCCCCTCGGCTCGGTGCGGTGCCTTCTCGTCTCTTCCGAAATGTCCCCTGTGTTGCCGTGGTGTCCATTCGGCATTCTACGTTGCGGTGTAGTGTTGACGGCCACTATTGTATTAATTCAACCGTCAACTAGCCATGAAAAGGATGTAAATGTGATCACCAAAGTAGACATAGGGTTTACACTGACCGAATTCCACGAGTTTTGGTGTTTCACTATTTATACAGGCGTAAATCGGAAAAGGCGCAAACATACAAGCTTATCGGAACAAGGAAACGGAAAACAGACACCACGGCTACACAGGAAGATTCCAGAAGAGACGAGAAGGCACCACGCCGAGCCGGGGGCCCGGAGGCCACCAGGTGGGACCGGCCGGTCCCACCCCCGGCCCGGCCTGCGGCTGGGCCTCGGTCCGGCCCGGTTCGCTCCACCGCCTTTGAGGATCAATCCTAGCCGCCCGTCAATGTCGGTTTGATCCGATGGCTCACGATCATCGCCCAGGGCTATAAAAGGAGAGGCACCCCCCTAGGAGGAGGCCCCCATTCATTCATTCTCATTCAGAAGTCCGATCATCAGCCAGAAACCCTAATCAGAGCTCCTTAGCTAGGGCCTAGATAGCTAGATTAGAACTAGAGGGAGGCAAGCAGGCTTGGATTAGGAGCCATCAAGAGCTTGGATTTGGTATAGTTCTTACCTTCTCTCGCCTTTGTTCTCTTTCATTGTATAGTTATATGATTGCTACAATTGAATTGATGAATTCTCATTTACTTATATTCATAGTTATTATGTTCTTTGTCTATTATGGTTATATGCTTAGTATAGCTAGATTAACATTATGTTTATCCATAGGTTCGTATAGCACTCATCTAATTGATCGTTGGGTGAGTGATAAATATTGTGTAAGCATGGTGCTTATACGTTGTTTATCTGCGAATGCACCCTATAGGCCGGGTTTGGTAGATCGTGGGTGTGACATTCCTGTTGAGTCCTATGTAATTCGAACCCCGTTTATAGGCACAGTAGGGCTTGTATACGACGGAAGGGCGTGCTATGTTCTCAAACTTCCCTAGCATGTCCACTATGAATAAATGTAATGCTAACCTTAGCCATGATTACTAGGTGGATTGCACTAACCATAATATACATTGACATGTAGCTAGGAATAACTCAGGAATATCTCTTGATGTTCTACTAGCAACCCTAATGATATAGCTAGGAGTCTCTATCTGTTTATGCTGATGATTATATACTTATCTTATCTATTATCTTGTGACTTACCCCTGCATTGAGTAGTGAGGACATGGTTATGCCTATTCGTTACACTCTAGGTCAACACACTACCTTTACACAGCCATGTAGACCTTCCTTTGGGAAAATATAAATGACAACCCGTAATACTCCGGGTAAAATGCTACAATGGTATTTGATCTGTGCGCTTGCGGATACATTTCTATATTCTAAATGGTGGCATGATTTAATACCACACCCCTTGGTGTTATCTTTGGGGATGACAACTTGGCATTCTAGTGGCGGTGCACTACTCTAGCATTTTTTGGCGCCGTTATTAGAGATAACATTAAGAGGTGTCAACAAGCATTTTTTGGCGCCGTTCTTCGGGAAGGCAATTGGCAATTAAAAAGGATAGCGATAGACCTAACAAACTAATGAGATAGAGGAAACCATAGACCCCTACTCAATGCAGGCTTACCCTTGTGTTTTCTATCTTTGTGAAATTTTATGCAGGGTAATGAATGAGTGGTTTTGATCTGCCAGATAACAACGTTGAAAATCCAGAGAAACTCTTTCAAAGGAAGAAATTCTAGCAAGTGAGGGACATCTTTGAATCTCCATCAAGGACACCCACTGCTGAGGTTCGTTCTTTGAAGGAGCAAGCTCCTACAAGAGAAGAAGAAGAAGAGCAACAAGAGGGCAACTTAGCACCAGTTTTCGAAGAAATGGCTGATAAGTCACTGCACGAGTTCTCCGCTCCGAACACCAACAACATCCGCACTGGACCTAACGTCGAAGTTGGGGAGAATGGATTTGAGCTCAAGCCAGCTCTCATGACCATGGTGCAAGCCAACCTATTCTGTGGGAAAGCACATGAAGATGCAAGTGCTTATCTCCAACACTTCCTAGAGATTTGTAGCACTTTCAAGCTGAAGGATGTACCAAAGGATACCGTGCTGCTACGTCTGTTCCCATTCTCACTGTTGGGAAAGGCAAAGCGGTGGTTCTACGCCAACAAAGACAACCATACAACTTGGGACAAGTGCTCCACAGCTTTTCTAGCAAGATTCTTTCCTATAGGCAAGACAAGTGCCCTAAGAGGGAAAATCTCGAGTTTCTAGCAACAACATGATGAGTCAGTCCCTGAGGCATGGGAATGCTTCCAAGATTACATATCAGAATGTCCTCATAATGGGATGGAGAATTGGCTCCTGATGCAAACTTTCTATCATGGGCTTACCAACGGCACCATAACAATGTTGATGCTTTGGCTTTGGAGGTGCATTTATGTCACTAACCATACCACAAGCTACTTTGCTCTTATGGAGAAGATGGCCTCCAATCAAGATTGGAATGATGAGCGCCAGACCACCCGCAAGAGGAGTGGAGGAATGCACCAGCTCAAGGAGGTAGACATCTTTGTCGCCAAGATAGACTTGCTCATGAAGAAGCTGGAAGACAAGACGAGCCAGAGACAAGATGTCATACGCATTAATGATGCATGCATGACTTGTGAAGTGTGTGGCAATATGGGACACTCAGGCAACAGCTGTCCTGAGACCTGTGAGGATGTGAATTTCATCAACAACAACAACAACAACTATCGTCCTCAAAATCAAGGATGGAACCAGCAAAGGCCCAACTGCCAAGGTAACTTTCAAGGCACTAATTATAATAACTATGCTCAATTGCCTTTGAGAGAAGTGATCTCCAATCAGAATAAAATTGTGGAGACATTATCTAGGAAGGTAGCATCCAATGATAAAATGCTAGAAAACATAAACATCAAAATGGATAGCTTTACCTCTGTTTGTTAAGAACCAGCTTAGCTTCAATAAAATGATAGAACAACAATTAGCTCGGTGGCGGCCATTTGTTCCACCGACCAACGAAGGTAAGATTCCAGGGCAACCTCTAGAGCCCGAGACCGCGAATCTTGTTGATGTGTATGCAGGTTACTACATTGAAGCATCATCAAGATGGAAGGATGACTCCATGCCACCCAAGAGAGCAAATCCAGGGAGACCTGTGATCCCCATCTCTATTGGGCAGCATGACTTCCCTGAAGTTGTCTACGATCTAGGCGCCAGTGTCAACATCATGCCTAAGGTAATCTTCGACCAAGTCTTTCCATGGGCATCTTTGTTGTACACAGATATGTGTTTGCCGCTTGTAGACCAGACGATCAAGTACCCCAAGGGAATCTTAGATGACGTGTGCATACGAATCGGGAGGTCATATGTCCTGTAGACTTTGTAGTCCCGGATACCCGGCGAGACCCCAAGAGTCCAATCATTCTTGGCCGACCATTCAGTCTTGCAAAGGCTGTCATCTATACGGACAGTGCCAAGATTTGCTTCACCATCAAGGGCAATAAAGAGAAGTTCAGTTTCAAGAACAAGACCCTTGAGGCTCCCATAGATCCGAGAGGAGCTTACTTCCCAGTCAAGCCAACAAATGAAGGAACCAAGAGGAGTTCAAATGGGAAGAGAAAGAACAGGAACAGAAGACAAGTGAGAAAGCAGGTCCAAGTAGTCAAGGCTGTTGAGTACAAGCATGACCACCTCTTAGCTTCACCATTCTTAACCAAGAAAGAGGATCCAGGCACGCCAGCCATTGATTGCACCACTGGGCAGTGCTCATTCTACAACGCCTTCTGTGACACCGAATCAGCTGTCAATAAAATGTCTAAAAAGGTATATGATTTATTATTCGATACACCTTTATACCCTACCTATATGCAGCTACAGCTGGCGGACAATACGACAAGATTTCCGGGAGGGAGTAGCAAGAGACATCATGGTCAAGATCCGGGACCACTACGTCCCGACCGACTTCATGATTTGGACATGGGGAAGAAGACGAGATGCCAATCATACTTGGAAGGCCGTTCTCAAAGCACCACCAACGCGATCATCTACAATGGATCAGGCCAAGTCCACTTCCAATTTTCAGGAGAGAAGGTACGCTGTTATTTTAAAGATTATAACTCTCCTGGATTAGCAGCTTTACCCAGTCCAAGAGGAGACGTCAGCGCCGGAGGAATCGCTCTCAAAAGAGCAATGTTGAGGAGGAGGAAATCAAGGAAGAACCTACAGCACCAAAGCAACAACCTACAAAGGTATGGAAAGAAAAGGTAACCTCCTCAACTGAGTCATCGTCACCAGGAGGTCCAACATCAGGGCCCACATCTTCAGGATCTGATGAAGCACCCCAGGAATGAAGAAGACGAGAAGTCTTGTCCGGAGGACTCTAAACTCCGAACCCTTGCCATAAGGTAACAATGGTAGTTATCCATTTACTTTCTTACACTTTTAATTCATAGTTAGTTTTTGTCATCTTTATAGAAAACCATAAAAACATTTGAAAAACATCAAAGCCCCATGTGACATGCCTATAGTGCAAGCTAAAGGATTGTTCACTGTGGTGGCATAAAAATAAAATAAAAATTAGCATACATATTTTAATTCTGCCTGATAAAAAGGAAAAAACCAAAAATAATCTTTGAGCATCTTACTGCATTGAATATACTGTATCAACCTTTGGAAACCCCTCACAATAGCCAACCCACGAACGGCTAACCACTAACTGTTTATCCTAACCCGTTCCACAAGTTTTGGTGTTTTGTGAGATGTTTGCCGCAGGATGACTCTGAGAGCTAGTTCACCCAGGAATCATCATCTTCATCACTCGAAGTACACCTTCTTGCACACAGCTAACCACTGTGTGGAGGAAGCAACTTCTTGTCGGATGAAATGAAGGTTCTTAGCTACACCAGCTCTTACAAGCGTGAGCTCCATCGAGAAGACTGCTCAGCTTTAATGCTCAACCACGACAACAACCAGCTTGGGGGAAAGCATCCCCTAGGTACCCAGGTAAGTGTACCTACGCGATTATCGAGTCAGTCATAAAAATTTAAAATACCAAAAATATGTGAGCACATAAAGGTTCACCATAGTATCTAAGAAAATTTAAAAATACCAAAAATATGTGGGCACATAATGGTCCATGCTTTTTAAGAGTCCTTAGAGTCTTTTGAGTTCGAGTCTTTGAAAAATGAAAAACCAAATAAAAATGTTTGTCTGTCTAGAGTCAATAAAAGGAAGCCCTTGAATGAATTGAAATGAAGATAAGCTGCTCTGTTACAACACCTCTGAAATGCCTATAGTTTAGACAAAAGTTTTCCCAAGTTTTAGCTCCAACTGTTTTGACATGAGAATTTGCTCTGAGCCTGAAACTTGTGGGTTGCATATGCTTGAACTAAGTCTAGGTACCTGATTGATAAGATTGAGAAAGTCTGAGCTGCTATCTATCTTGTTCTAAGTGACACTAGAGTTCTAGAGATCTATCTTTTGAAAAATACAAAAACATGATGAGTTCCTGTATGACAAAGCTTACATTCCCACCAGAGCTAACATGATAAGATAGGCTAGTTAAACTTCCACATGAATGCTGCTTGTCTTGCATTGAGTTTTGTCAACCTTTGTGACCCTGGTGAGAAATTTGTCATGCTCTTGAATCAAGATCCACCTCCATATGCACTACTCTACACTAGAGTAGGCGCAACAACATTCCATTCCACCTACATCCATTCCAAAAATGTTTTTCTCCTACACTGGGAGAGAACACCAAAAATATTCCATTAGGTTAGCCACCCCATAAATGCTCTATGTTCCTGTGTTATCTCTCTAAATCCATCAATACCAAAAGGAGTGCTATGAGCTATGCAAAAAGATATTTGAGAAAAAGGGAGAAGAAAAGAAAGATGGACAAGTGTCCCAATGCAAAACAATGGGTACCTAGATACCCGACTCCCTGAAAAAAAGAAGAAGAAAAAGAAAAAGAAGAAAGAAAAAGATAGCTCATAACCTCTGGTCAGTCTTAAAGGAGAGAGAAGCATTGAAGGAGCTAAGTAGAATTAGGTTCCACCATATATTCACCATATCCATCCACCTATATATCTTGATTCGACTGCATGACTTGTTTCTCCATGGATCCATGCATGTTTGCTCTTTCAGTTTTCTCCTTACCTATGAGCTCCACAAAAGCTTTAGTTATAGGATGAAAAGAAAGGCAATCATCATCGCTGCCTTAGTGAGAATCCACAAATATCACATATCTTGAGAGACTTGAGAGTGTCATATATGGAAAAGCTCTGAGTTTTATTTGAAAACCTCTAAAAACTCCAGAATGATAGTTGATCAAAGAACTTGAGACATAGTGCTTAGATAGGATCTTTCTGTCTGTCAAGTGCTCAAGACCCAAGGAAGAGCTAATAAGCCCCACAGTCCAAGGTAATATGGATAAGTTTGAAAGTCAGCTCAGTTATTGCATAACTTGGAGGAGAATTTCTGTCTGACTGCAGGTATATTTTGAGAGAGTTGCTTCGAGATGGCTACAATGCTTAACGTACACATATATTCAATAACTTTTTCTAAGTTTTCTTTGCTAAGGGACTAGCAAAGGTTAAGCTTGGGGGAGTTGTTGACGGTCACTATTGTATTAATTCAACCGTCAACAAGCCATGAAAAGGATGTAAATGTGATCACCAAAGTAGACATAGGGTTTACACCGACCGAATTCCACGAGTTTTGGTGTTTCACTATTTATGCAAAGCGTAAGCAGGAAAAGGCGCAAACATACAAGCTTATCGGAACAAGGAAACGGAAAACGGACACCACGGCTACGGGGAAGATTACGAGAAGAGACGAGAAGGCACCACGCCGAGCCGGGGGCCCGGAGGCCACCAGGTGGGACCGGCCGGTCCCACCCCAGCACAAAGCCGGTTCGGCACGGGCCCCGGCCAGCCCCGGTTCGCCCGGTTCGCTCCACCGCCTTTGAGGATCGATCCTAGCCGCCCGTCAATGTCGGTTTGATCCGCCGCTCACGATCATCGCCCAGGGCTATAAAAGGAGAGGCACCCCCCTGGGAGGAGGCCCCCATTCATTCATTCTCATTCAGAAGTCCGATCATCAGCCAGAAACCCTAATTAGAGCTCCTTAGCTAGGGCCTAGATAGCTAGATTAGAACTAGAGGGAGGCAAGCGCAGGCTTAGATTCCGGAGCCACCAAGAGCTTGGATTTGGTATAGTTCTTACCTCCTCTCGCCTTTGTTCTCTTTCATTGTATAGTTATATGATTGCTACAATTGAATTGATGAATTCTCATTTACTTATATTCATAGTTATTATGTTCTTTGTCTATTATGATTATATGCTTAGTATAGCTAGATTAACATTATGTTTATCCATAGGTTCGTATAGCACTCATCTGATTGATCGTTGGGTGAGTGATAAACATTGTGTAAGCGTGGTGCTTATACGTTGTTTATCTGCGAATGCACCCTATAGGCCGGGTTTGGTAGATCGCGGGTGTGACATTCCTGTTGAGTCCTATGTAATCTGAACCCCGTTTATAGGCACAGTAGGGCTCGTATACGACGGAAGGGCGTGCTATGTTCTCAAACTTCCCTAGTATGTCCACTATGAATAAATGTAATGCTAACCTTAGCCATGATTACTAGGTGGATTGCACTAACCATAATATACATTGACATGTAGCTAGGAATAACCCAGAATATCTCTTGATGTTCTACTAGCAACCCTAATGATATAGCTAGGAGTCTCTATCTGTTTATGCTGATGATTATATACTTATCTTATTTATTATCTTGTGACTTACCCCTGCATTGAGTAGCGAGGACATGGTTATGCCTATTCGTTACACTCTAGGTCAACACACTACCTTTACACAGCCATGTAGACCTTCCTTTAGGAAAATATAAATGACAACCCGTAATACTCCGGGTAAAATGCTACAATGGTATTTGATCTGTGCGCTTGCGGATACATTTCTATATTCTAAATGGTGGCATGATTTAATACCACACCCCTTGGTGTTATGCTGGGGATGACAACTTGGCATTCTAGTGGCAGTGTGCTACTCTAGCATTTTTGGCGCCGTTATTAGAGATAACATTAAGAGGTGTCAACATGTAGCTCAAAAGTGTGTCTTTTTCGGTATTCTAGTGGCAGTGTGATACTCTAGCATTTTGGGCGCCGTTATTAGAGATAACATTAAGAGGTGTCAACATGTAGCTCAAAAGTGTGTCTTTTTCGGTATTTACCTGCAAAACCATTGATTCACCAAAACTCGTAGAATTCGTTAGTTAAAGCCCTACTCTAGGTAGATGGATTGATTTTATATCATTTTAGAAGATTAGCTGACGGTTGGATTTGATCATTAAGGACCGTCAACAACACCCCCACACTTAGGCTTTTACTCGTCCTCGAGAAAGGTTGGATCAGACATAGCTTTAGGACGAAGAGATCAACATATGCTCATTCCTGGTGATTCCTGCACTGTGTGATTCAAAGTGTCTACCAAACAACTTTGAGAAGTTGAAAAGTAGAACAGTCAAACAGATTACCTTCATCTCGCTGCTAGGAACATTGGAGATTTTTGTAAGATTTTTGAAATAAATATGTAGCTTACCTGCTCCTCAATGTGGTACTCTCAAATCACTCATTTTATGTGGTATTTGTGGATCTCACTTGGGCATAAATGAGTGATGCCCTTCCTTGTAACCTACCTCTAATAGGCTTATGTGGAGTTTGAAGGTTTGGCAAGGAATAGTATACTTACCTTACACGTTACTGAGCCAGCGTAAGAGTCCCAAGGAGAGAAGTGTCATACTCTTAGATCAAGATGTGCATGTGTGTGGAATATATGGTGGCTATCCTGTTCTACTTATGCTCATACTCTTTGAAGGATATATCTCTCTTGCTTGAATTGGAGTGCTTGGAGACAGTGGGCTATCTTGAATTTTTTTCTTTCTTTTTTTTTCTTTTCTAGAGAGCTAGGCATCCTTGTGCCTTTTGTTCTTTTTAACATTTGGACCCTTGTCCATTTTATTCTATTTTAACTCTCCTTTTTCTTTTTGCATAGCCCATGTCATCCTGCACGAGAACTTTATGCAAGACAGAGATTCTGATAATGTTAGAGTATAGATGAACACAATCCTAAGAAAGATCTTTTTGGGTGTGCACTCTCAGTGCAAGAGCAGCACATTTTCTATGTGGATGGAAAAAGCTGCGCCTACCCCCAGTGTAGGGATAGTGCATATATGGAGTGTAAGTGGATCTTGACCTTGAGAGCATGATAAGTCTCTACAACATGGGTCTCAAAAGCTGACAGAGCTCAGTGCAAAATAAGTAACTTATGTAGTAAGTTATGATCATGTATGGCTCTATAGGTATTTTAAAACCACAGAGGAGTAGCTTAGCTATTGTTTTTGTGTTTTTGAAATAAATGCTCCAATACTCAGGCAGAGAAATTCAGGTTTTCATATTTTACTATCTCATACTTGTCAACAACTTAAGAAGCATTGGGGTCCCTATAAAGAGTTCCCAACAGCTGCAAGTGTACAGGAGATGAATTTATGTGATTCTTGCCTTAAGTTATGACTAAGCCACTCATCCTTGAGGTGTAACCATGTTTCATTTAAGAATATTCAATTAAGCTCAGTTGTTTAATAAATGAGAGTGCTTTGGAGTACATACCTGGCTCCTGTAGATGTTCTGTGTTTTTACTGGTTGTCTCCCCCACACTTGTTTTCTGTTTCCTTTTATGCACAACAAGGTGGAGACAAAAATAAAACATATATCTAGAGAGAGATGATGACTTTAAAACTTGATTCTTTATTATAGATGAGGCACATTTATTACACAATGAATGAATGAAGGAATTAACTAATTGAACTAATCAAACTAACTAATGAAATAATTAAGCAAACTAAAGAGAGGAGAGCTCTTGGGATGAGGGGAGAATGACCCCAGGGGCTTGTTTATATAGTCCTGGTTCCTTGGGGCAGGGGTCATTCCATCCTAATCTATCCCGAGCATCTATCGCGATAAGGCGGCGGCGGATACGGATCACGGCCGAATATTCAGAACCCTAACGGAACAAGCTTCGTAACGAGAGGCGGCGGACCGCGAGGCGGCACCTGGGGAGACCGACCGGTCTGGGGTGGGACAGGCCGGTCCTACCCTGGCCCGGTTCTTGGTGCCTTTTCGCGGGGTGCATTCTCGGCCCATTTTCTCTCCAAATTTTCTCCCGTCGTGACCCGATTCGCGATGGGGTTTTTATTTTTAATAAATTAGGGAAAAGTTAAGAAATAAATTTCATCCAATTCCTCAGGTGGTCTAGAAGGTTCTAGAAAAATTTTAAGACGTTGGCCATTTACCTTGAATAACGTACCTTCGTGGTTTTGAAGTGTCACTGCTCCATGTGATGATGAATTTACCACCGTGAATGGTCCTTCCCATTTGCTTCGTAGCTTTCCATGTCCGAATAATCTCACCCTGGAGTTGAATAATAGGACCTTGTCTCCAGGATTGAAGCTCTTCTTCTTGATTCGCTTATCATGCCACCTTTTAGTTCTCTCTTTATAGATCTTCGAGTTATGATATGTTTTTTCTCGCCATTCATCTAGTTCTGAGAGTGAGTTCCTCCATCACTAATCACCATTCTTGGAACACCGAATCTTGGAAATATTGTTTCCTGAAACATCTTCTTGGAATTTGTAGAATTGGCAGCTTTGCATGGCTGTGCTTCTACCCATTTTGAGACATAATCAACTGCCACTAGAATGTACTCATAGTTGCCTGACTTCGAGAATGGTCCCATGTAATCGATTCCCCAGACATCAAAGAGCTCAATCTGAAGATTGTTGGTGAGGGGCATAGCATCTCTTGAGTTGATATTGCCGTGCCTCTGACATGCTCCACATCTTCGGATGAAATTCTTGGTGTCTTCATACATGGTTGGCCAAAAGAATCCACTTTGCCAGATCTTTGCATGGGTTCGAAAAGTGCCATAATGACCTCCATATGGTGATGAGTGACATTTTTCAATGATCTGTAGTCCTTCCACAGTGGGCACACATCTTCGGAGTAGTCCATCAGCACATACTCGGAAGAGATAAGGATCATTCCATATATGTAGACGACTTTCATAAATAAGCTTTCTCCTATCCGCTCCTGGTGGTACATATCCTGCAACCATAAAATTGACAATATTCGCGTACCAGGGATCCGACCTAGAGATGGCGTAGAGCGTGTCGTCTCGAAGAGAGTCATTGATTGGTAGTTCCTGCATATTCTTAAACTGCATTCTAGACAAGTGATCGGCAACAGGGTTTTCTACTCCTCTTTTATCTTTTATTTCTAAGTCAAATTCTTGGAGTAGCAAAATCCATCGTATGAGTCGGGGTTTAGCATCTTTCTTAGTGAGCAAGTATTTAAGAGCAGCATGATCAGTATAAACAATTACCTTTGCTCCTACTAAGTAAGATCTAAACTTGTCTATGGCAAAAACAACAGCCAGAAGCTCTTTTTCAGTAGTTGCATAATTAAGTTGAGGTCCTGTCAAAGTTTTGCTAGCACACATGCGATTGTGTGATGCTTCTTTTCCTTAGTTTGTCCCAAAACTGCCCCCACAAAGCATAAGCACTTGCATCACACATTAATTCAAAAGGTAGCGACCAATCAGGGGGTTGAATGATTGGTGCAGAGATGAGCGCTTTCTTAAGGGTTTCAAAAGCTTTTAAGCAAGCGTCATCAAATTCAAAGGGAGCATCCTTAGCTAGCAGGTTTGTTAGAGGCCTAGCAATGTATGAAAAGTTATGTATGAACTGTCTATAAAAGCCTGCATGACCTAGGAAGCTTTGAATTCCCTTCACATTAACGGGAGGAGGTAGTTGTTCAATTACTTCAATTTTAGCTCTGTCTACCTCTATCCCTCTCTCGGACACCAAATGTCCAAGTACTATTCCTTCTCTAACCATGAAATGACATTTTTCCGAATTAAGAACTAGGTGTTTTTCTTCACATCTTTGTAAAACCTTATCTAAGTTTTCAAGGCATTTATCAAATGTTTTTCCATATACAGAAAAGTCATCCATGAAAACTTCCATTATCACTTCAATCATATCAAAAAATATAGACATCATGCATCTTTGAAATGAAGCTGGAGCATTACATAGTACAAAAGACATTCTACGGTAAGCATAAGTTCCGTATGGACATGTGAATGTGGTTTTGCTTTGGTCATCGGGGTGGATCGGTATTGATGATATCCTGAATACCCATCAAGGAAACAAAAGAAAGAATGATTTGCCAATCTTTCCAACATCTCATTAATGAAGGGAAGTGGAAAATGATCTTTCTTTGTTGCCTTGTTTAGCTTTCGGTAATCAATACACATCCGCCATCCCGTGACAGTTCTTTGTGGAATTAATTCATTCTTGTCATTTCTAACAACTGTCATGCCCCCCTTCTTAGGCACAACTTGCACAGGGCTTACCCACTCACTGTGTGGCACAGGATATATGATCCCAGCATGTAACAGTTTCAAAACCTCTTTCTTAACAACCTCTCTCTTCGCATTATTCAATCTACGTTGTGGTTCTCTAGAGGGTGTTATCTCAGGATCTGTAGGAATGTGATGGGTGCAAAGAACAGGACTGATTCCTTTAAGATCTTGGAGTGAATAGCCAAAAGCAGATCTATGCTTTTCTAAGATTGTGATCAATCGGAAGGTCTCCTTCTCAGAGAGTTTATCATTAATTATTACAGGAGATTCTCGATCATTATTTAGAAAGGCATATTTAAGTCCAGAAGGCAGGGGTTTGAGCTCTATGGGAGGCTTAGGTGGTTCCTCAGACTCATCTAGAGGGTCAGGTTCTAGAGCACTATCTCCTTCCTCTTCTAGTGGGTCGAGATCATCCTTGAAATCCGGTTCCAAAGATGATTCAAGGGTTGTCTCTAAGACTTCTTTCATAGGATCAGGCTCAGAAAGTGACTCAGTCTCACTATTGAGAACACGAGTTATGAATATAGGCAGTTTAAAATTCTTCCCAAGGCTAATGTTCAAATTCCCTTCTTGTCCTCCTTGCAAAAGTCTCTCTATAGGTTGCCCAATCAATACGTCAAACTCTATAACATCAAAGACATAGAAGCTCAAATGAACTCTTATCTCCTTGACATAAATAGGTAAGACATAGAGAATTCCAAAACTTGAAATAAGATGGCCTCAAGGACTTTTCATAAACTTTGTTGTTGGGGTTAAGGGCATGTCTTTTAAAAGATGTTGAGCAAATGTTGCAGACATGATGTTAACTCCCACAACAGGATTGTATAATGCTTCAAAAGATCCCTTGTGGATTTGGCAAGGTATGGTGGTTGATGTAAAATCAACTCGGATGATATCAGAGGAAAGCTCTGATTCATTCAACGAATCATTGCTTATAATCGACACAAGCTCTTTAGCATTTTGCTTAAGGAAAGCCACCTCAGAAGAGTTTAAGACTCGTTACTAGGTGACGACTTTGTTGTCTTCGTGGTCTCCTAATAGCATAATAATTCGAGGTGTTTCCATAATCAACAAATATATCATCCTTGATCTCGAGCATGAATTTTGGAAGTGGAACTTCTTCCTCCTCCCGTGGTTCAAGCTCGTTGATAGTTGCAGGTTGAGATGTGGTAGGTGTGGATTCCGATCAACTATCGGATCTTCTTCCTCTACTAGCTTCTTTAAAGATGCTTCATTTTCATGAATTTTTGTAAGGACATTTCTTGCAACATCGGGAGTGATATGCAAGAATGATCCTCCGAAGCAAGGTTAAGGAATTTCGTGGTTTTTCTATTTAGACCCTTATAGAAATGTTGAAGTAGGGACGGGTCCGGTATGGATAGACTAGGTCGAGAATGAGTTATGCGATTAAAGCGTTCCTGGGCTTCAATTAAAGTCTCCTTCTTCTCTTGCCTAAAGGATAGGACTTCTAAGCGGAGATCCACTACCCTAGAAATAGGATAGAATTGAAGGCAGAATTCAGCACATAATGCTTCCTAGTCACCTTTAACACTCTCAACGTGGAGATCATACCAATGTCTAGCTTCTCCAGTCAAAGAGAAAGGAAAAAGCTTCCATCGGATAGTCTCATCGGACATATCCTTAATGCGCAAACACGCACAGAGTTTGTTCGAATTCATTGAGGTGAGAATAAGGGCTAGCATTGTCTTCTCCCCGAGAAAGATTGGTTTTCGACCATGTCTATTAAACATGAGCGTAGCTTATAGTCGAGGCTAAGATTGGCTTTATGGATGGCTCTGGCCCTAAGCGTAGGCTCATGAAGTTATATTTATAGATAGGCGTGGAATTAAGTTGATCCATTGAAGGATAGAAAAGGTAAAGAGAAATGGAAGAGGTAAAGAGTGATAGTCTACAAAGAAAAGATAAGATTATAGTACAGGTTAAGATAAGTTCAGAGTGATCTCAGCGACGTCTTCAGAACAACGGCGCCGAGAAATGCTTGTTGGTATCCGCTAATGCCTACTTGAATAATTCCGCAAGCACACGGATACGTTGTAGCACTTCACCGGATAAGTATACCCGGTTTTAATATCGAACCCAAAGGAAGATATGTGAGGGTCTTCTAAACTACACTTAACCAACTGAGTAGCAAACAAGGCTGTAGAAGGTAGGGATATAGAGGGGACAACTAGGGCTTCTAGTTCAGGCTCAAGTAAATTATGATTAAAATGTTTCACTAGGGAGTTAGATAGGATAAGCACAGACAGAACTATACTTAACTACCAACTATTCTCCTGCTAGGCCTACTGACGGGATAGTGGAATAAATAAGATTCAACGGAGCTATAAGTCACCTCCGCGAGCTACCACCAAATCCAGACAATAGGGTACATCTACAAGCAACGGAGTCTAAGCACCACGCTTACACTACGAATACTACTTTAACCCAAGAGCTACGAGGATTAAAGTACTTAAAAAGAGTCGTAAACTAGCAAAACAGAATAAACAATGTTACTTACTTGAACACAGAATTTGACTCCAAAGTAGTCTCAGATACAAGCTGTAGAGGTAGCACCGACAGGCCGATACTCCTCCAAAACTTTCTCTTTAAACTCTATTTCTCTCCCTCTGAAGAACTAGCTTCTAGAGTGTCGGTATTTGACCACCGATAGCCTGCCACGGGGTTCCCGTAGCAGTTGATTCGGATCTCGGCGAACAACTAGAACTCGGCGGTTTCATGCAAGAGACACACGGTTTATCCTGGTTCGAGCCCTCGTCGTCAAGTAAAAGCTCTACTCCAGTCGGCCTTAGCCTTTTGCGTTGGATTGATGTCTGATTGTGTATTATTCGTCTGTTACAAAGAGGGTGCTCGGCTCCTTTTTATAAGAGGAAAAAGAGCGAGCTATGGTTTCTAATCCTAGTCGGACTCATAGGAAGTGTTACGTCACGACATGAGAGGTTACTTTCTATTCGTCTAACTAGGATGATCCGTATTCTACTCGGATCCGTTCTTCTTGCTCTTGTCCCGACGGGAGCCGTCTTTGGGTGAGTAGCCGTCTCACGTCCCGTGATCGACAAGCCCCGAGCATTTTGAAGTAGAACTTAGGGGCGCCTCGCTTCTGGAGTGATGCTTCGAAGTGGTTTAGCTGAAGAATTATTCCCTTTTGTGTGCCGTAGGTGCACTCATTGAGTGTAGCCCCCAAGCCTTTTGCTACTTATTTATAAGTAGCTGGAGGGTCTTTGAGAAAAAGAAAAAGTTGAGGGTGTATACCCTGTAGCCCCCGAGCCTTCGTCTGAGTTGTTTTTGTCAAAAAAGAAGTCAGGCGATGGCTTTTATTTTCTTTAATTGTAGCCTTCGAGCTTTCCTGATTTCTTTCTTTGCAGGTAACCTTTAGGTGCAGCCCCCGAGCTTTTTCCGAGTTCTTCTTTAGCTGCAGCCACCGGGCTTTTTCCGAGTTCTTCTTTAGCTGCAGCCCCCGAGCTTTTTCCGAGTTCTTCCTTAGCTGCAGCCCCCGAGCTTTTTCCGAGTTCTTCCGTGTAGGAAACGGACAACGGCTCGTGACTTTGCTTTTACTTGTCCTTTATGTCTGCTTTTTATGGTTGGGCGTTGGCGGTGGTGGTATAAAGGCTTTTCTTGTCTTTGGGATATGCTTGGAATATACTCTTCTGTTGCTCTCTTTACTGCCCTCTTTTATTGTCCTTGTCAATGCTTTTCTGAATTGGTGAACTTGGTCTATGTACGCCGACCTTGGCCTATAAATTGCACCTCCCTTTCGGTTGCTTTCAGAGTCTTATAGTATGCTTCTTCCTGTTCTTGTGACAATGATAGTTTGCGAGGTTGAACAGCCCTCGGGCTTCTTTCTTGTTCTTCCAGTATGGTCTTCTTAGTGGGTAGAAGAATTCTTGAGATAGGGATTAGAGGCCGACAAATCCCGGAGTAGCATTGTGATTGGAGGCTCGTTCTGGCGGGTAGAAGAAGTCTTGAGATGTGCCTTGTGCTGGGTCATTTTGCACTCTTAGTACCTCTTTTCCACTCTGCCAGGGCTATGCTTTGCGTGGGAGGGTTGCCGAGCCGCATAGTCTTCTAGCTGTGTGGTGCAGATCAGCCACCGGCCGACGCACAGCTGGAGCTCTCTTGTTCACATGGGGTTCGATCCGACTTGTTTTTGGAAGGCCCGATGTGATTCTTGATCAGTCAGTGCTCCTTTTAGCGATCTTAGATGCACTGTGTTGGTGTATCTAGGTTGCTTTGGATCTGCTCGGCTCAGTCTGCCTCAGAGGTAGTCTGGGTCTACAACGGCGATGGTCTTGGATTCTGCGTAGTTGTCTTCTGTGACAGAATTCCACGGGGTTCCTTGTAGACCGTAATTTTCTTCTATGGCCAAATTCTACAGGGTTCCTTGTAGCTGTTGTTTTAATGTTCTTTCTGAATTCGATGGGTCTTGTAAGACTTGTAACCTTGTATCCTGTAATATTGAAGAATATTTGATCCTGCAATGATCTGAGTTGTTTTGTCTTGAGTTTATGGCTGTCCGCCTTCGAGCCGACTTGTTCTTGATTGATATGAAGACTGTCTATCTTTGAGTAGACTTGTTTTGGCTCAGAAGTTGACTGGCTTCCTTCGACTGGAGTTGTTCGTGGCCGTCTTCTTTTGTGTCGACTTGTTATGATAATTTTGGTAAAGCTACCCTTCCTTGTAACGGTACGATATTTTACCGTTGGTGGGTAACGGGATAAGGACCGTTATCCTGTGATTTAAGGGTTTACTGGGCCTTTCCTGTTACTGCGCCTTGTATCTGTTGGCCTTTTTACCGTTGTCCTTTAAGTGGGCCTTTTAAGACCGGTCTATAAATTAGCGGCGGTTACTGTTCTTCTTCTTCACCTTGCCTTTGCTTCCTGAAACCCTAGCGCCGTAGAAAAAGTCCCCAAATCTTTGCTCTTGCATTGCCGCCACGCATCCTCCTCTTAGTTTGGGTGCTTGATTCGTTGCATGGGAAGGAAGAAGCTGGCTTCCAAGAAGTCGGTTGTTGAGAAGCCAGTTCTTGAGGAGGAGGTCGACGAGCAGCTGAATCCCGAGTTTGCTGCTATGAAGGCCATCGCGAAGAACTTCCCCTCTCCGACTACTCAGGAGAAGCACCTGGTCGAGCTGCAGGAGTGGGGGATGATCCAGCCCAAGGAGTTCTCCGGTTGGATTGCTCCTGGTGAGCATCGTGTTCCTGTTCCTCACCCGGAAATTGTTCTTTTTATTTCTTTTGTTCGCGCCGGGCTCGTCTTTCGGCTTGTTCCTTCCTTCACCGTTTTTTTCTTCGCTATTTTTGCATCTCTCTCCATGATCTTACCCCGAATGGAGTTCTTCATCTTTTCTGTTTTTGTTCATTTTTGTGAAACTTTCCTTGGCATTCCTCCTTCCCTAAATCTGTTCCGCTTTTTTTTTACGCCTCAAGCCGCAGCAGCCCGCAATGATTCCTTCCACACCCTTGGTGGATGTGGAATTCAATTCCGGCAGGGGCGTAAGTCGAGCCACTTCTTTGAGTACGATCTTGTTGAATCCGTGAAGGATTGGCGGTCCGAGTGGTTTTATCTTTGGTAATCTTGATGGTGGTCTTTGGTGCTCCAAAGCACTCCAAACCTACTCGGGGGTCCCCTTTGTTTCCTAATGATCGGTGGGAGAAGGAGCAACTTATCGCTGCCGAAGTTGACTCTTCTCCAACCCCTCTTCGATAGGATTAGTTACTTGAAGCAGAATGGCTTGTCCGGTTTTGCCATTGTGGCAAGCTATCTTCGTCGCCGAGTACAGACCTTTGAAGGCACGGGAGCATTTTGGCTTCGAGTACTCGGTGCTGAAGATCCCTCCCGTATGGTGGCCACGACCGAAGTTGTCCAATGGTGAGGTGCTTGTGCGCCTCCAAAAGATTTTGAAGGGAGCGTCGGTTGTAACAGAACCGTCCAAATTATAAGAGCACAAGTATAAAAATAATCACCGAAGTGACTAAATTTTCACACTTGAGCCCATATAATCCCGGTAGTCCACTAAAATCACGAAGGACTTCAAACCAACCAACATATAAGCCAAGATCGTACTGATTCAACAAAACAAGTCACTTGTTACATCCTTTTCACAAGTAGTTCAATATACATCAGAGTGCAAAATAATTATTACAACATAAGTTCAAAAGTAGCGAAAACAAGGTAATTGAAATCAATTTCAAATATATGCCAGTACCAAGGTCAATTCCAACAAAAGCATTTAGAGATAAGAAAGATAAGAAGGATCATGCCCATGATCGTGCTCCTTCGCTAAGGTAGGAGCCATCCAATTCTTGCAGTAATCATGATACATCACAACCTGCAACAAGTGGGAATAAACCCTGAGTACGTGAATGTACTCAGCTAGACTTACCCGTCATAAACCAGAAATAAAGTGACACCAAGGAGTATGCAAGGCTTTATATAGGTGGGGCTAGCTTGACAACCTTTTGCATAAAAGCATATTATATGAGAGCATTATTTTATTATACTAGCAAATGATTATTATTAAACAACCTTTCATCTAAATTAGCTTTTGTGCATATGCAATCACTTGATTATATACAAACATTAATAACCATATCAGATTTATTCAGCTATCAACATTACCATCATCATGATCATCATCAATATTAGAACCATCATTATTTAGTGAGTTCTACGCTGCCAGCAAGGTCAAGTTCTCACTATCCGGGAGGGACGGCGATTCGAATCGATTGCAACCGAGCTCGGGGGTATTCCCAACACACACCCGCATGACCTAGCCGTGGTCATCTTAGATTACTCTTGGTACAACTCAGCGCGGGCCCGGTTCTCGCGTCGGCAAAACCGAAAGTCGGATAGCCGGGATGTTCAAGTCATGCTAACCCAAGGACGACGCCAGGACAGTTATACATGCTTGCCCTTGGTCTAGTATGCCGCTATCCCGCTGAATTGCCCAACCGCCCCGTTTTCCCGCCTTGAGTTGAGCTACCGAAGCTTCACGGCCACTTGACACACGTGGCCGGGCCAACTATGTGTTGGGCTGCGTTCAACATGACCAAGAGTGAAACAACGCGTCCAGTCCTTAATCGACTCAGACAGGGTCCACTGTCCCTGCCCGGTCTTCTTTTATTTTAACACTTGGTTCTTTTCCACGATAGCACATATAGCCAACCGTGACCAGAGAAGTAACAATCTATATCTCGCGGATGACGGGGAATCACCCGACTTCTACCGGTCTAAGCATGGCTAAGCATTTATCTCGATACCTGGACTTAATAGGATTCAAGGTATAATTTGCTGGACAAGGAAGGGATATAAATGCAGCAAGTGTTTCCAATCAACTCCTATAACTTATAATGCAATAAACAACATAAAGTACTCAATTGTATTTTATAAAAGGTGGGAGACTTAAAATGCTCCAGGGCTTGCCTGAAATATGACTCAAGTCAGTGTTGTTAGATGGTATTCGCTTGGCGAGCATCTCCGTTCCAACTTCAGGATAAGTCCACCAAACACCGTCTTCGGGTTTGGCTCCAACATCTCATCCTTTACGTAGTTCATCTAGCGTACCTAGATAACATGTACAATGCATATGTATGAACATTTGGAAGAGCAATAGACAATACATCATAAACAATAAGCAATACAAGTGCAAAGTTACACTAGATGACACACATTAGGGAGCAAGTTGTTCACAATCATGCTAAACATAAAGATAACAAACATACCTAATATGACAATAATATCACAATCTCTTAGGTATATTACTTAACCAACAATAAAGGCATGAGTCACACATAGCAACACACAAAGCAAACAACATAATAGACTACTGCTCAAATTTCATAGCATTTGGATAAGTATTGCATCCGCTATAAAAAGACAAATTGCTATAGCAATAAACCATGTGAGAGCAAGATAAATATAAAAACTCCACACTTTCAGTAAATACATGGCCATGTTAAGCATCTATAAGTTACAACAACATAATAGAAAGGCAGTGGAACCATATTTTCTATTTTTACATTTTTATTTGAAATATTAATCAATTAAATCTGATTCCTCAATATCAAGCAAGATAAATTAATAACTCAATCAAACTGCATCCAATGAACCTCAAATTTTTATCACAGTACAAACATAGCATCAATAGCCTACCAATCAAATTTCACATCAATTTAAGCACTACAACTTGAGATATGAATTTATCGAGAGCAAGCCCTAGATAGCCGAGATCTACTTTTTATCTCAAAATATTTCTACTAAAACATGCAATAATATTATATCACTGCATAGATCTACTCTCAAAGATTCCAAAAAGTCCTTATTTGCTATTTTACGATTTTTTTCTACAATTTACTACGATTTATCAAAGTTTCAGCTATTTTCTTGAAAAAGAAAAACAGGAAACCATATAAGACGAGCACTTTGCAATAGCACCCCTGGACTTTCACCAAAACAATCCACAGGACGCAAGACTGTATGGCACTGTAGCAATGAGTCACGCCTTTGCATAAAAATCCGTAAAAAGAGTTTCTATTTGCGATTGACTCCCTTCTTCTTCTTCCTTCGTGAATAGAACAGAGCAGGGGCGGAGGAAGCCGGGCTAGTTCGACGGCTGGCCGGCCTCAGGTGCGGCCGGACGGAGGCGGCGAGGCAGGGCCACGGGTGGCCTCCCGGCCCGCACGCTCGTGGAGCCGCCGGCCAGCCCGAGGCATGCGCCGCTCGACCAGCGCCCACGGCAATGCAAAGAAGAAGAAGAATGGCGGCCGCCACCCGACGGCGATGTTCCGGCGGGCGAAGGGACCATGGCAAGGGCGTGGAGGGGCGGCGCGACGTCAGGAGGTTGATGGCGCAGCAGCTTGGACGGAGGGAGGCCAGGAGGAGGAAGCTCGCGGCGGCAGAGCTCGGTCCTGGCCATGGCGGCGGCACACGCGAGTGGCGCACAAAGTAGCACGACGGTTAGGGTTTCGTGCGCTCGTGTGTGGAGGGAGAAGAGGGTGCTGCAGCTGCTAGCGGCGGTGGTGCAGGTGGTGGCTCAAAACAGAGGAAGCAGCGGCCGGGGAGCTCCGTCGTGGTGGCCATGGCGGTACCGGCCATGGCGGCGTTGGCGCCCGCCGCTTCAGGCGCAGCGAGGGCAAGGAGGAGGAGCGCGAGTGGGAGAGCGAGGAGAGGGTGTGGGGAGCTCGGAACGGCGCCCGGTGCTCCTCATCGACCACAGGGGAAAGCGAGGGGCCGCGGCGGAATGGTGGGGGCGCTGCTGCAAGCATGGAGGACGCGTGGGCACACGCGTCGCCCATTGAGACGTTTCCCGAGCACGGCGGGTGTCGGTTTGGGTCCATTTTTGGGCTAGATACAGGCCGATTTTGGAGTTGGGCCTAAAATGAAGTTTGATCATCTCAGCTTGCTATACATTTTTCGTTTAGGCACTCCACCCATTTGAGCAACAGATCAATGGGTAAACAGCTGCCAACATGGCAAGTGTCAACACAAGATAGCAGCAGTCCACGGAAGCTCACTTTTGGAGGTCAAAACTCAATCAAACTAAATCCAACTTTTGACATGCTCTTCTCCAATGAATTTCCTTCAACTTCTATTTTTGGAGAAACTTAAGTTGCTTAGCAAAAAAACTCGAGAACACGAGACGTCAACGCGGTCGACAATCGCTTTTTCAGACTTAGAAAATCATTCAAATCCTGAATTCAAGTAGCTCAAAAGTGATTTGTGGGCGCTTTTTGAGCATGTTGCGTACATTTTCATAACTAGGACCTTAAACAAAGTTTGTTCCTTATAAAATTCTCTATAACTTTGATTAAGGGTGCACTGACATATAAACTCCCTAAACTGTACTTTTCAAAAGGTTAAGCAAAAATGCTCTCGGGCCAACATATGGTAAATCATTACTTAGGAGCATTTTCTAGGCACTTGCTCAATATGAACTTTTCATGACTTTTGTTCATGAGTGCACGTATAGGTGTTTGAACAAGGTTGCATGACTTGATTGACTTCGTAAGCCTTCCTTCACTTAATAGAGCCACTTCAAGCAGCATATGACTTATCATTCCATGTGGCTCTTTGATTCCAAACATCACGAAACTTCTCCAAGGATCACTATAGATAGATAGTGATGTGAGACACATGAAAGAAATTCATTATCACTAACCAACATATATAGTTTAAGTCCAATCTCGCTGCTAAGCTATTGACTAACACCTGGGGTGTTACAGCCCTCCCCCCTTAAAGGAATCTCGTCCCGAGATTCAGGACGAAGGGTATTCAAGAGAAGAGAAGTATATCACCCACTCACAAATACGGTGAAGGCACATAGATGCTCAAACCCTATCAGGGTGATAAGCACAAGAGTTGTATTGAGGGCTCAATGGTGAAGCACCACAAGTGGTAGCTTTATTTGTCAACCTCATCCAACATGTGGTTATGCTCATCACACTTCAAAGGAGAAGAATGAGTTTTAGCAACAGAACAACTTTCCGATCTTTCACGTCGTTGGGAAGTGAATCTTGTCTGAAGAATTTCCTTCATTGACTTTCTTGAAGCATTGTTACTTTGGGAGGAATAATCCAAGACAACAACATATATCGTTCTGGATAGACAAAGATCATTTGGTTCATAACTAGTTACTCACAAGTATCTACTTTGATAGAGAAACGTAGCATAGGCCATATGAAATTGCACTAGATTAAAATCTCTGCAAGGACACTTAAAAAGCAATGATCATGTGCTAGTTTGAAAAGTAGTCCTCTACCAAAATGGCTTGAGTACAACCTTCCAAGAAGCATTAGATCAAGGATAGGATAGCATTCTACGAAGTGATGGAAAAACGGCTAACCAAAAGACGAGGTCTACGATTTTGGTGACGGCTCATCACATAGATACCAATCGATAGAAAACTACATAAGGTTCCTGTGTGCAATTTTCTTTCTCTGATGGCAACGCTATAGCATCTAGGTTTATTGAGTAAGTGTTGAAGACAATAGCTGATCTGTTGGCTTCAATGTTCTCAATGATCCTTCGCTATGGAAACCTTTGTATCCAAGTGGTAACAGTTATATGTGGTGAATCGGATGCAACCTCTGGGCTAAAAACACAAAGATGGTACCAAAGGATAGTGAGCAATTTGACACCTACTGCTAAAGAAAGACAACAGCAAGGTTTTGAGGGCAACAAAGGTTATAAACATTCGCCAAACTAGAGAAATAGTTCGCTATCAAGCAAATTGGAAACAAATTGCACTTCACAAAGACTGCTTGCACAATAGGGTTGATTGACTTGAACCGCACCATAACTAATTTGAATGAATTATTATTGACATTAAGGCATCATCTGTTAAGATCAAGCAATACTCAAAACATAATTCTATTTATGTTATCAAACACTTCTCAAATGGTCTTTGATTGCACTCATGGCAGTCTATAGCTCAAGACACCTTGACACTCGAGGATAAGGGACTGGTACTGAGTACTCTTCAAGTTGATAAAGTATCTTCTTCCATTTATGTGATTGTCCAAGATAGAGCTGACGTGTTTACTACAAGGTTTGAAAGTAAGACTGATCCAAGCATTGCTAGTTGGTCAATAGATTCCTTTGTCTAACACTGTTCTATGAGACATAGCCTTTTATAGTTACCAAAGAGTCATTACCTAGTTGGAGATTTATTCTTCCTTTGGGTAACTAATAAGTTGTCTCTCAACACTTAAGAGCTCTAAGGCTTCAACTTCTACAACAAGAACTTGTAGTTGATTCCATCACCGACAATCACCATCAAAGGCAGTAGAAAAGGGGTCACAGCATGAGAGGGTTGATTTTAACGGCATGTGTAGACTTCAAGTGACTCAGAAGAATTAGCAGGAAGGCATCAGCACCAGGTGACTTGTAAAGAACATACATGTCCATTGGTCTTTCGATAACTAATCCAACTTTAAGTGTTGTGAGTCCTTTTTAACCCATTAGATGGTACCAGTGATGCAGGATAGGGTTACCATTGTTTCCAAAGAGGGTCAAGCAAGGTCCTTTGTCTATCTTCTCTTGCGATCCGTTAATGTTTTATGTCAGTGACTTGTTCTTCAAAGGTCATCCTCTTTTCGACTTCGGAAGGAAGCGCTACAACATCAAACTTGACGAGGGCATTAGGATGAACAGAGGGATAACCAAGGAAAAGCTCACAATGGGACAACTTATCGGTGTGGTTCCGTAATGGATCATGACTAAAACCATGATACCCACAGCGTCGAGCAGCAGCATAACCATATGGTTGCAATTCATAGGTTGCCCTCAGTTTCGTCGTGGCACCGTTAGTTCTTGATCATAACCTCATTACTAAGCCTACAACCAATGAGAAATCCCCTGGAGCATAATTTGGGTTGTAGATATATGGATCTTTTGATAAGTTACAAGAAGATAACCAAGGGAAAGATCACAAGGATATATCTCAGCGGTATAATTTCTGCAATAGATTATGACTAGCAACCTCGACACTAGTGCGCACCTAGCAGCACAACCATGTGTCGGCCGCCCACAAGGAGGCCCTAGGTTCCGTCACGGCACCGTAAAATGCTACCCATAACACCATTACCGAACTTACACCCTACAGGATTTTTTTTTTGAAAATGGCACAAATTTGATCATAAGAATAAGCACTATTCAAGGGAGGGATAGCAAGCAAGAGTAGTCACCAGATTTGGAGTCAGCAAGGTTATGATTCAAAAGATTAAAACACAGCAATCAAAGAACACAAATTAATTTTCGAGGATGATTAAGCAGAAGATTCTTGCTTTATTTCCACGCACGCCTTGTATCCACCAAAGAACTATTAGATAAGTTATTAACATGAGACTTGGTCATGTAAGATCATGAGATCTAGATTTATAAGCATCCCGAGAATTAGAAATGTTGGAGATGAATGGAACAAACTCCAAGGGCAAAGTCGATATAACGAAGGATGTTGGACAAGCAAAGATCTTGCAGCATCGAGATGAATTGATTAAACTTCCAAGACATCAACTTGACATACCAATTAGAGATTGAATTGATACGGTAACTACATGATTTTCAAGCGAAAGATTTCAAGATCCAACAGTAAGGGATTAACGTCGCACCAGATCATCAAAAGGATAGGCAACTAAGAGGTCTAACTTAGATTTTTGTTGTGGTCTCTACAACTAGCAAAAGCAACCAAGGTTAAGGGCTGGCCTTTAGCAAGATATTAACAGGGTTGGTCGAACATGCAAGGGTCCTCACCTCTAGGAAGAGACCACTATGGTCAAGGGATGGCACTAACGAAAGCTCACCTGGTTTGGTCAAACAAACTAGGATCTTCACAAGGGTGCACATCTATGCCATACGCAAACATCAAGGGTCTGGCCAGGGGCTTATGGTTTGAACATAGGTATGGTTACAAGTTTTTACAACACAAAACTCAAAGGTTAACAACCATGTCTACAGGCACAGGTTCCGAAGATGGAGAACTTAATCAGAGACGATAACCATGCGATTATCATGACAGGAGCGTTGTTCTAAGATTAGCTATTCGGCACTCATGTGCTCACCGAGGACAAACGAGGTGACAACCATGGCACTTTGCCTAGACAACAAGCAACCACACAAACGGGGACAGTTTAGAGCAAGCACTTGAGAAACTAAAATAAGGGAGCTTAAGCAATCATCCTAAGCACAAAGCATACACATGAAAATCATTCCTATGTAACAAGGCAACACATTGACCTAATCACAAAGATCAATCATGATGCAAGAGGTGCTACTAGGCATGTGGATAAAGTCAAGTCTTTTAGATTTACGATGATTTGTAAGAAAGGTAGCAAAGAATCTAAAGGATTTTGGTTATGGCTACATCAAGGACACATAGACATACCACACACAAGAACTAGCACTCTAGAAAGTCTCATGCAAGACTAGCAAACACCAAGTTAACAAGAATGAAAAACACTATCATGCAACTCTATACACCCTGAACATACAGTAATCGCAGCAAGCACATGCAGTTCAATCAAAACTAGAGTTGTAGGCTTCAAACAAGGGTGATCCTAGACTTCTTCGAAGGCTTAGGAAGTTTACCCCAACTTGGTTTTTCATATAAAAACTGTTCCACAAGTTAATATGACCAAACATATCAGTATTTTAGGTTTGCATAAACTTGGATAGAAAACTGATATGAACTTCAGAGATACATAACTAGAGCTGTAGAGATCCAATGAGTGTGATTCTTAACTTGATAGAAAGATTATTAAGTTGTCTAAAACTTTTTTGTTATCATATTAAGATAATTCTACAGCTAGCAAGACCAATAATGCAAAGAAGACACCTCTGTCTAGATTTGGACAGATGCAGCCATTCTGTTTTATAAGCTCACAATCGGAGATGCAGACCACCAAAAATAATGATCAAAGACATGTTGGAAAGCTTAACAAAAGTACTAAACTTTTTCTATTAATGCCAAAACATGATTCTTAGAGCATAGAGGTCAAATAATCTAAACATTCAGATCTGTTCAGAGGATATGCAGAACTGGACAGCAAGGTTTAAACATCTATAACTCCTAAACAATCAGTCCTAAAATCATGAAATTTTAGGACAAGAAAGATAAAGAAGTTAGCTACAACTTGTATTTTGACCATATTCATAGAAAACACTGTTATCATCACAAAAATGTAGGTACCACAGAAACTGTCCTTGCAGCCCATGAGATCAATACAATACCAAACAATATTTTTCCATGTTCTATTGGCAAGAGAGCACACAAAACATGTTATTCTAGTAGCTCCAAACATTTCAACCTTGACCATCATATTTTAGCTTAGTCACAATAAGGGATAAATATGAGGACCCTAATTTTTTTTAAGTGGGATCTAAAACATATTTGCATGAGCATGATGCAACAACATATTCACCACTAGGTTAAACTAGAGAACACTTATCAAGTTTAAACTACTAGCCTCAACTATTTCCATCAAGGTTAAGTAACATCTTTACTTGGTTGATTAACATTGGAGACATCACAAGAAAACATCTACCACTTGTTCATTGGCAAGCTTTCACATATATAGCTATAGGAACTAATGTGAAGATTAATTTTAAAAGAAGAACATGATCTTCTATTTAAGCGAGCATGTATCGGCTTTTCTAGAGGTATCACTACATGTTTTAGTTTCAAAAGGTCAAATTTTTAGCCACTGCAAACTTATTATGCAATTCCATTAAAAGCAATCATTCAAGGCAAAGCTATGCACACACCGTCTACAAACACTTCAATTCAAGCAACATGGAATAAAGCATTCTTGTCTAACTTTACATAGGGAAGATAGTAACAACATCTCAGTCACAAGTTACTTATTATTGGAAAGAAGGGTGAGAGGAGCATAGTTATGTGCAAAGCAACAACCATGATGATGCATGCTTCGGCCCTATTCGTCCTCACAAAATTGCCCACTGAGGTGGCAATCACGTTCTATGTCGGTGGCATAACACGCACTCTCGATATATAACTAGTCGTCATGTAGATTTAATCTACGCATTCGTGGTTAGCGTATCTGCAGAAAATTTCATTACAGCCCAACAATTCCCCAATATCTCACAAACAACAAAATCAAGTGAAAGCAGTAAAGCTAAATACTTTCCACAAGTGTGCCCCAACACACTTGCTTCAGTACCACAACTACCCGGCAGATATACCCACAATTAAATACTTTCCTAATTGCATGGTTTTGACATGACAATTATTCCAGTATCACAATCTAGCACTTCCCTAGACCGCCGGTTGGACGATCATGCTCTCATATCTCACCTTTCTAATGCACACATATGGCTAATTCATATATGCGGGCTACCTCCACCATTTGACCACTGGGGTAGCCATAGTGCGGTCATCACACATACATACCTTGGCCCGAGCGTAGATGTAAGAATTAAAAACCCCCAAGTTAGTACTTATATAAGCCACCTAAGAGTCCTTATTTGGGCATAACTGAATTTGACCACTGGCATACTTAAGTTTTGAAATTTAGATTTGACATACCTACATATATGTAGCTAGTAGTTTTATAGAAATTAATCTTTTGTAAACAAAAGATTTTGTTTCAAATACACAAATGACATGTTTAATGTTGAATCTTGCTCGATGCCACTGTAACAGAACCGTCCAAATTATAAGAGCACAAGTATAAAAATAATCACCGAAGTGACTAAATTTTCACACTTGAGCCCATATAATCCCGGTAGTCCACTGAAATCACGAAGGACTTCAAACCAACCAACATATAAGCCAAGGTCGTACTGATTCAACAAAACAAGTCACTTGTTACATCCTTTTCACAAGTAGTTCAATATACATCAGAGTGCAAAATAATTATTACAACATAAGTTCAAAAGTAGCGAAAACAAAGTAATTGAAATCAATTTCAAATATATGCCAGTACCAAGGTCAATTCCAACAAAAGCATTTAGAGATAAGAAAGATAAGAAGGATCATGCCCATGATCGTGCTCCTTCGCTAAGGTAGGAGCCATCCAATTCTTGCAGTAATCATGATACATCACAACCTGCAACAAGTGGGAATAAACCCTGAGTACGAGAATGTACTCAGCTAGACTTACCCGTCATAAACCAGAAATAAAGTGACACCAAGGAGTATGCAAGGCTTTATATAGGTGGGGCTAGTTTGACAACCTTTTGCATAAAAGCATATTATATGAGAGCATTATTTTATTATACTAGCAACAGATTATTATTAAACAACCTTTCATCTAAATTAGCACCTGTGCTATGCAATCACTTGATTATATACAAACATTAATAACCATATCAGATTTATTCAGCTATCAACATTACCATCATCATGATCATCATCAATATTAGAACCATCATTATTTAGTTAGTTCTACGCTGCCAGGCAAGGTCAAGTTCTCACTATCCGGGAGGGACGGCGATTCGAATCGATTTCAACCGAGCTCGGGGGTATTCCCAACACACACCTGCATGACCTAGCCGTGGTCGTCTTAGATTACTCTTGGTACAACTTCAGCGCGGGCCCGGTTCTCGCGTCGGCAAAACCGGAAAGTCGGATAGCCAGGATGTTCAAGTCATGCTAACCCAAGGACGACGCCAGGACAGTTATACATGCTTGCCCTTGGTCTAGTATGCCGCTATCCCGCGAATTGCCCAACCGCCCCCGTTTTTCCCGTCTTGAGTTGAGCTACCGAAGCCAGCGGCCACTTGGCACACAGGCCGGGCCAACTATGTGTTGGGCTGCGTTCAACATGACCAAGAGTGAAACAACGCGTCCAGTCCTTAATCGACTCGCACAGGGGTCCACTGTCCCCCGCCCGGTCTTCTTTTATTTTAACACTTGGTTCTTTTCCACGATAGCACATATAGCCAACCGTGACCAGAGAAGTAACAATCTATATCTCGCGGATGACGGGAATCACCCGACTTCTACCGGTCTAAGCATGGCTAAGCATTTATCTCGATACCGGACTTAATAGGATTCAAGGTATAATTTCTTTGGACAAGGAAGGGATATAAATGCAGCAAGTGTTTCCAATCAACTCCTATAACTTATAATGCAATAAACAACATAAAGTACTCAATTGTATTTTTATAAAAGGTGGGAGACTTAAAATGCTCCGGGGGCTTGCCTGAAATATGACTCAAGTCGGTGTTGTTAGATGGTATTCACTTGGCGAGCATCTCCGTTCCAACTTCAGGGATAAGTCCACCAAACACCGTCTTCGGGTTTGGCTCCAACATCTCATCCTTTACGTAGTTCATCTAGCGTACCTAGATAACATGTACAATGCATATGTATGAACATTTGGAAGAGCAATAGACAATACATCATAAACAATAAGCAATACAAGTGCAAAGTTACACTAGATGACACACATTAGGGAGCAAGTTGTTCACAATCATGCTAAACATAAAGATAACAAACATACCTAATATGACAATAATATCACAATCTCTTAGGTATATTACTTAACCAACAATAAAGGCATGAGTCACATATAGCAACACACAAAGCAAACAACTAGAACTAGAATTTATCAAATTCTGGACATACCTGTAGCAGCTGAGTAAATAAATCATATCTGGAGTTATACAACTCCAAATTACTTACAATAAGACAATCTGGAAAGCTTATGAAATTTCCTACAAATCATCTTTAAATATCAAAGCATGATTCAATCTTTAACATAGCCAAACAATCCAATTTATCCAATCTGGTCAGGCAAATTCCAGAGAGCAGCAATTTCTGAAACTGAACATTGCACAGCCGTAACTCACAAACCATTTAGCCTATTGCCATGAAAATTTGACACAAGCTAGATGAATGGGTTATCTACAACTTTGTTATAGATAAGTTTCACAACAAATATCATTATCAAGGTGTAACCATCAAAGTCCTATCAACTGTCCAGAAAGCCTCTAAATTGAATAATAGAGCAAATAATATTTCACTCATGTTTCAAACATCAAATTGAGTACAAGCAATGTTACCAACAGTTACACAATATATATTCAATAAACATCAGAAAACATAGTGACCACTCCTAAATAAATTATTTTCATACACTTTTCCATTTATTTATATAACTAGATGGAATAAGGAGCATATATGGAACATATATCAAAAATACACAGTAAATTCTAATAAAATTACAGTAGCTCACATATACCCCCAATAGACTACTGCTCAAATTTCATAGCATTTGGATAAGTATTGCATCTGCTATAAAAAAGACAAATTGCTATAGCAATAAACCATGTGAGAGCAAGATAAATATAAAACTCCACACTTTCAGTAAATACATGGCCATGTTAAGCATCTATAAGTTACAACAACATAATAGAAAGGCAGTGGAACCATATTTTCTATTTTTACATTTTTATTTGAATTATTAATCAATTAAATCTGATTCCTCAACATCAAGCAAGATAAATTAATAACTCAATCAAACTGCATCCAATGAACCTCAAATTTTTATCACAGTACAAACATAGCATCAATAGCCTACCAATCAAATTTCACATCAATTTAAGCACTACAACTTGAGATATGAATTTATCGAGAGCAAGCCCTAGATAGCCGAGATCTACTTTTATCTCAAAATATTTCTACTAAAACATGCAATAATATTATATCACTGCATAGATCTACTCTCAAAGATTCCAAAAAGGTATTTGCTATTTTACGATTTTTTCTACAATTTACTACGATTTATCAAAGTTTCAGCTATTTTCTTGAAAAAGAAAAACAGGAAACCATATAAGACGAGCACTTTGCAATAGCACCCCTGGACTTTCACCAAAACAATCCACAGGACGCAGTACTGTACGGCACTGTAGCAATGAGTCATAGTCTTTGCATAAAAATCCGTAAAAGAGTTTCTATTTGCGATTGACTCCCTTCTTCTTCTTCCTTCATAACAGAACAGAGCAGGGCGGAGGAAGCCGGGCTAGTTCGACGGCCGGGCCCGGCCTCGGCGGCTTGGACGGAGGCGGAAGTGAGGCAGGGGCCGGTGGCCTCCTGCCCGCACGCTCATGGAGCCGCCGGCCAAAGCCCGAGGCATGCGCCGCTTGACCGGGGCCCACTGCAATGCCGGGCAAAGAAGAAAGAATGGCGGCTGCCACCCGACGGCGATGTTCAAGGGCGACAAAGGACCATGGCAAGGGCGTGGGAGGGGGCGCGCGACGTGCCAGGAGGTTGGATGGGCAGGCAGCTTGGACGGAGGGAGGCCGAGGAGGAAGCTCGTGAGCGTAGAGCTCGGTCCGGCCATGGCGGGCACATCATGAGTGGCGATTGTGCCAGCACGACGGTTAGGGGTTTCAAAAAGCTGTGCAGGGGAGGAGAAGAGGGAAAGGTAGCGCTAGCGGTGGTGCAGGTGGTGGCTCAAACAGCGAGGAAGCAGCGGCCGTGAGCTCCCTGGTGGCTATGGCGGGTTGGCGCCTCGCCGCTCGCAGGCGCAATGAGGGCAAGGAGGAGGGAGCGAGTGGGAGAGCGAGGGAGAGGGGTGGGGGAGCTCGGAACGGCGCCCGGTGCTCCTCATCGACACAGGGGAAAGCAGGGACGCCTGGCGGAATGGTGGGGGCGCTGCTGCTGCGCATGGAGGACGCAGCGTGGGCACACGCGCCGCCCATTGAGACGTTTCCCCGAGCACGTGGCGGGTGTCGGTTTGGGTCCATTTTTGGGCTAGATACAGGCCGATTTTGGAGTTGGGCCTAAAATGAAGTTTGATCATCTCAGCTTGCTATACATTTTTCGTTTAGGCACTCCACCCATTTGAGCAACAGATCAATGGGTAAACAGCTGCCAACATGGCAAGTGTCAACAAAATAGCAGCGATCACGGAAGCTCACTTTTGGAGGTCAAAACTCAATCAAACTAAATCCAACTTTTGACATGCTCTTCTCCAATGAATTTCCTTCAACTTCTATTTTTGGAGAAACTTAAGTTGCTTAGCAAAAACTCGAGAACACGAGACGTCAACGCTGGTCGACACTGCTTTTCGGACTTAGAAAATCATTCAAATCCTGAATTCAGTAGCTCAAAACTGATTTGTGGGCGCTTTTTGAGCATGTTGCGTACATTTTCATAACTAGGACCTTAAACAAAGTTTGTTCCTTATAAAATTCTCTATAACTTTGATTAAGGGTGCACCGACATATAAACTCCCTAAACTGTACTTTTCAAAAGGTTAAGCAAAAATGCTCTCGGGCCAACATATGGTAAATCATTACTTAGGAGCATTTTCTAGGCACTTGCTCAATATGAACTTTTCATGACTTTTTGTTCATGAGTGCACGTATAGGTGTTTGAACAAGGTTGCATGACTTGATTGACTTCGTAAGCCTTCCTTCACTTAATAGAGCCACTTCAAGCAAAGATATGACTTATCATTCCATGTGGCTCTTTGATTCCAAACATCACGAAACTTCTCCAGGGATCACTATAGATAGATAGTGATGTGAGACACATGAAAGAAATTCATTATCACTAACCAACATATATAGTTTAAGTCCAATCTCGCTGCTAAGCTATTGACTAACACCTGGGGTGTTACATCGGTGGTCCCCATGATTGGCTTTGAGTACTCGGCCAATAATCCTCCTCCTGCTGTAAGTTATATTTTCTTGTTTGTATTTTTGTTTTTTAAGTACTTTTTTTGATTAATACTGACTTGTCTTTTGTTCTTTGTGAAGCCTTTTGGCAGGGATTTTGATGTCGATGTCTCTCTTTATGTTGATGGGGAGATTGCTCCTCTTCCTGCTCCTCCGGCTGCTCCTGGTCATAAGGTAATTGAAGGCCGAGTTGTTTTGCCGGGTATTTCTTTGATGGAGGCTTTCTCAAGTATGTTCCTTATCAGCCCGGTGGCCCTTCCTCGAGTTACTCGTCTTTGGTGCCAAGAGACCCTTCTGGGAGATTCTTCTTCTTCTTCGGCACAGAAACGGGCGCGTTCTTCTCCTCCTTCCCTCACCTTCGGGTAACCTTCCGATAGGTGAGAGGTTGTTTGATTTTTTCGACTTGTTTTCTTTTTGGAAAGTAGTCTTGATTCTTCTTTTTGGTAGAAGGTGGATCGGTTCTTCTCTTTGAAGATGAGGTTGAGGATGTTGACAACTCTCCCCTTCTTCGTCGGTGAGTGTTGTCTTCTTGGTTTTGGCGTGTATACTTCTTTGCTCTTTTAACTTTGATTCGGCTCCCTCAGTAGTTCCTTGGCCGACTTCTTCTCAACCTCCGGTTTTTGGGACCCTTGCCGGGTCCCCGCTCCTTCGTCTGCCGGTTTGTTGGTGGATCTCGAGCAGGTCATGCCTCCTCCACCACCTCGGCCTCGTATTGCTTTTCGTCGTCCCCCTAAGTAAGTTTTTTCTTCTTTTCGACTTCTTTTTATTTTCTTGCATCATTTGTCTTTGACTTTTTTGGTTTTTGTAGGTTATCTCGCTGCTATTTTTCTGCTGCGGGCCGACTCGAGAAGACAGGGAGTGTTGGTGTGGTGGGTCGTGTGTGTGCGTGCTCGATCCTCATCCAGTAGATTCTGCCCCGGCGGTAGCCTCCTCTTCTGCTGCTGGGACCTCTTTGCTGCCAGTTGCTCAAGTTGTCGCGGCGACTTCTTTAGGAACAGAAGAGTTGCCTTTTGCCGAACCCCTAACTTCTTCTAGGGTTGGGAATTCTCCTTCTTTATTGCCTTCTTGTGCTCCTTGGGATTCTATTCGTGATTTGAAGTTGATGCAGGAGCTAGAAGAAGACTTCAATCCGAGTTCTCGCCTTAAGAAGCTTGAGGCCGGGTTCAAGTCTTTTACTGAGCAATTCCAGGTAGGATGACTTGTTTGTTTTATTTTCTATTTTGTCTTTTTCTTATCCTTCCTTTGCTTTATGTGCAGGAGTATGTCAGTGATTCTGACCTCTTTTTTGGCTCGTCTGAGTCTCAAAAGAAGTTGTTGGATGAGTTGGCTTCTCTGCGGCGGGCGCTTGATGAGGAGCGTCAAGGACGTCAATCCTCAGAGACTGCCTTGAGAGCTCAAGTTGTTGCTGCTATTGAATCCGAGAAGAAGGCATCTCGAGATCTCCAAGGTACTTGTAAATGCTTTTTGTTGCGTATGGTTTTGTCACTGTTTTTTCTCTGACTTCTTTCTGCTTCCTTTTGCAGCTTTAAAGAAAAAGTACTCGGAAGAGACTGAAGCTTTGAAGCTTGAAGTAAAAACCTTTCGCAATGACTCGAAGAAGGTAAAGGATGATGCTGAAGAAACTTTAGCCCGGGCTCGGCTGATTAGGCGTGGTGCTGATCGTGATCTTTTGCAAGCTAAGGCATCAATTGAAGACTTGTCTGCTCGTCTGAAGGCTTCTAAAGACAAGTGGTCGGCTCTGCTGAGTTCTGTCCAAGGTCTTGCTTCCATGCTGAGGAGGCCTGAAGATGCTGGTCTGACCTGGGTTCAGTTCATTCCTCGACTGACCGAGCGGACCGTCAATTTTGCCAAGGATGCGGTTTTGCTTGGCGTTCAGGGTGTTTTGGCTCGTATCCGAGTAGTTGATCCCAACTTTCCTCTTGATAGAGTGATGGATGGGACTCATACTCCTGAGGATGAACAAGCACTCGCGGAGTCTGAAAGTCTTTGTCCCCGTCCTTAGCTCAGGAGTTTACTGATCTTGTAGAGATTACGCCAGTGCGTGCTGATGATGGTGATGATCATCAGTAGTAAACTTCTTTGTTGTAATGAAACTTTGATGCCTTCTTGGATTTTGTATAAAAAGAATTTCCTTTCTTGAATCTTGGTCAAATATCTTGTTGTTGACTTTTGGATATTTTGTTGTCTGTCATACTCTTTTTGGTGTTGTGAAGCCATCTTGGAAATGTTCAGGCTAGGTTGCAGTCATCTTGTACTTCAATGATTAGTTCGGACCGTAGGCCCTCATCCGAGTTCTATTTCTCTAGAAGTCAGGATAGGTCGAGCTCTCTCGTGGCTCTATCTAGTCCTGAAAAGGAGCTAGGATAGGGTGAGTGTTGACTTCTTTTAGCCGTACTCTCATCGGTATTGTGAAAACAACCCGGAATAGTTGGGCTCAGGCTAGGTTGTAGCCATTTTGCACTTCAACAAATAATTCAGACCGTAGGCCCTCATCCGAGTTCTATTTCTCTAGAAGTCGGGATAGGTCGAGCTCTCTTTTGGCTCTCATCTAGTCCTAAAAAGGAGCTAGGATAGGGCGAGTGTTGACTTCTTTAGCCGTACTCTCATCGGTATTGTGAAAACAACCCGGAATAGTTGGGCTCAGGCTAGACTGTAGCCATTTTGCACTTCAACAATTAATTCGGACCGTAGGCCCTCATCCGAGTTCCATTTCTCTAGAAGTCAGGATAAGTCGAGCTCTCTCTTGGCTCTCATCTAGTCCTGAAAAGGAGCTAGGATAGGGCGAGTGTTGACTTCTTAAGACGTACTCTCATCGGTATTGTGAAAACAACCCGGAATAGTTGGGCTCGGGCTAGGTCGTAGCCATTTTGCACTTCAACAATTAATTCGGACCGTAGGCCCTCATCCGAGTTCTATTTCTCTAGAAGTCGGGATAAATCGAGCTCTCTTTTGGCTCTCATCTAGTTCTGAAAAGAAGCTGGGATTCTGTAATCTTTATTGAGCAGTGAATCTTTATTGGAAGAATAGTACATGTCTTTTGATTTCTAGGCAAAAACCGTCCGAACCGAGAGATGTGCCATGAATTTTTTATTGAGCTCCATCTTCAGTCATCGGTTCAGTAGGATCCGGGTCCCGTTATTTTTTGTTACTATGAAGGACCTTCCCATGGGCTGAGTAGTTTGTGCCTTCCATCTGGTTTTTGTATTTTCCGAAGGACTAGATCGCCGGCTTGTAGGGTTCTTGGTTGAACGCTTTTGTCGTAATATCTTCTTAATCCTTGCATGTATCTAGCTGATTGTAGTGTTGCGTTGACTCGACTTCTTCCTTTTGTCGATTTCTAGTCTCCCCGGTTTTCTCTCGCTTCCCCTTCGTTGTATTGCTCAATTTTTGGAAATGTCCAGATCAAGTTTCTTTGGTAGTATGGCTTCCGATCCGTATACCGGGAAGAAAGGCGAGTAGCCGGTTGTTGCTCGCTTATCGAGTTCTTAGTCCCTGCACTACTTTTGGTAGTTCATCTATCCATTTTGCTCCGTAATCTTTAAGGTCTTCATATAGCCTTGGTTTTAATCCTGCTAAGATGAGTCCGTTGGCTCTTTCTGCTTGTCCGTTTGCCTGAGGATGAGCTACTGATGCATAATCAATGCTGAATCCATAGTCTTGTGCCCAACTTTTGAATTCATTAGTCGTGAAAGGTGATCCTGTGTCTGTGATTATCCCTGTTTGGCATCCCAAATGTGCATGATTTCTTGGATGAACTCTTGTGCTTTGGTCGAGCTGTATTTTACTAATGGCTTGTATTCTATCCATTTAGTAAACTTGTCTATAGCCACAAAGATGTATTCGAACCCTCCTTTGGATTTCTTGAGAGGACCGACTTGGTCAAGTCCCCAGCATGAGAATGGCCATGCTGGTGGGATGCATATTAGGTTGTGTGCTGGGACATGTGCCTGTCTTGCGAACATTTGGTAATTTTTGCAGTGTTTGACTAGTTCTTCGGCGTCTTTTAATGCTGTTGGCCAATAGAATCCTGATCGGAATGATTTCCCGACTAGTGTCCTTGAAGTTGCGTGATTCCCGCAGCATCCAGAGTGCATTTTTGATAGTATTTCTTTTCCTTCTGCCGTTGAAACACATTTTAATAGTACGCCTCATGATGCTGCTCTCTTGTAAAGGTTGTCTCCTACTAAGATATAATTTTTGCTCCTTCTGATGACTTGAGTTGCTTCTGTTTTGTTGCCGGGTAATTTCTTCTCTTTGATGTAGTCTATGAATACTTGCATCCATGTTGAGTTGTTTGTGCTGATCACCAGAATTTGCTCTTGTCCTGTCTTCTTTTTCTCGTCTTCTTTTTCTTCTGACTTGATGGATGGCTTGCTTAGTTCTTTTACAAAGACTCCAAGTGGGTACTTTTGCCCCTGTCTCGAGCCTAGTTTGGCTAGCACATCACCGCAACATTTGAGTCTCGTAATATATGATGAATTTCTAGTCCTTGAAAATTTTTCTCGAGCTTTTCGATCTCTCGCACGCAAGCGTCCATGTTTTCTTTAGTGCAATCCCATTCTTTATTGACTTGTTTAACTACTACTGCAGAATCTCCGTAGACTAGTAGTCTTTTGATTCCAAGTGAAGTTGCGACTTGTAAGCCGTGGATGAGTGCTTCATACTCGCTTCGTTGTTGGTAGCTTGCCATAAAATTTGCGTAACATATCGAAGTTGTCTTCCATCAAAGGTGCGATGAGTAGTACCCCCCGCTCCTCGCTCCTCCTAGTTTTAGGGATCCATCAAGTACATTTTCCAATGGTCTAAGATGGTGTCGAGTAGGTTGTTGTATCTCAGTCCATTCTCGCAATGAAGTCGGATAATGCCCGAGATTTGATTACTTTTCTTGGTGTAAATTCTATCTTGAGTGCCCCGAGTTCAAGCGCCCATTTTGAAATACGCCCAATTGAGTCTCAGTTTCTTAGGATGTCTCCGAGTGAAAAATCTGTTACCACGACTACTTTATGATCCTCAAAGTATTGTCTGAGCTTTTTTGAAGTTATGAGTATTGCGTAGAGTAGTTTCTGCATGTGTGGATATCTCACTTTTGATATTGTGAGAACTTCACTTATGTAGTATACTGGTCTTTGTACTTTGTAGATGTGTCCTTGTTCTTCTCTTTCAACCATAATAGTTGTGCTTACTACCGATGTTGTTGCAAAGAATGTAGAGCATGAGGTCTTTGTCTTTCTTTGGAGGTACTAAAACTGGAGATGTACTGATATAAGTTTTTAGCTTGTCGAAGGCTTCCTATGCTTCTTCATTCTAGGTGAACTTGTCTGTCTTCTTTAATAATTTGAAGAAAGGTAGGCCTTTTTCTCCGAGTCTAGAGATGAATCTATTGAGTGCTGCCATGCAACCTGTTAATTTCTGTAGGTCTTTGATATCTGTAGGTGGGCCCATATCGGTTATTGCCTTGATTTGTTTTGTGCTTGCTTCAATTCCTCTTTGGGTTACTAGAAAACCGAGTAGTTGTCCAGAAGATACGCCAAATACACACTTGTTGGGGTTAAGTTTCCACTTCCATTTGTTGAGATTGTTGAAGGTTTGTTGTAGGTCTTCGATCGTGGAGTCGGATTCTTTGTTTTGACGACTACATCATCCACATATGTTTCGGCATTTTTTCCAATCTGATCATCCAAACAAGCCTGAATTGCTCTTTGGTATGTTGCCCCCGCATTTTTGAGTCCGAAAGACATTGTTTTGTAACAAGAGGGGGCCGAAAGGTGTGATGAAGGAAGTCTTGCTTTGGTCTTCTTCTTTTAGTGCAACCGATGATATCCCGAGTAGCGTCTAGAAAGGATAATAAAGCTGATCCTGCTGTTGAATCCACTATTTGATCAATTCTTGGTAATCCGAAAGTGTCTTTAGGACAATCTTTATTGAGATCTGTGTAGTCGACACACATACGCCATTCATCCGTGTTCTTTTTGTGTAACAGAACGGGATTTGCTAACCATTCGGGATGTAAGATTTCTTTTATGAATCCTACTGCTAGTAGTCGGGCTATTTCTTTCTTTATAGCTTCCTTCTTGTCTGGTGAAAATCATCATAGTCTTTGCTTGATTGGTTTTGCTCCTTTGTTAACTTTGATTTTGTGCTCAGCCAACTCCCTTGGGACTCCCGGCATATCAGCTGGTTTCCAAGCGAATATGTCCTTGTTGTCCCGTAAGAAGTTGGTGAGCGCGAGTTCCTATTTGATAGGTAGGTTTGCACTGATCGTAGCAGTCTTGGATGTATCACCTGTCCCTAGGTCAATCTTTTTGGTGCCTTCTCCTTCAGCTGTGGTGAGGGTACTTTGCTTTTTGGCTGGGATTTTCATCTCTTCTGTTCTTATTTCTGCGATTGCCGAGTTGATTTCTCCTTGTACTTTTGAGGATATCTGTATTGCTTGTACGTCGCATTCGTAGGCTCATTTTAGGTCCCCTCTAAGAGAGAGTACTCCGTGTGGTCCTGGCATTTTGAGTAATAGATATGGATAGTGAGGTATGGCCAAGAATTTTGCAAGTGCTGGTCTTCCCAATATTGCATGATATGATGATTCGAAATCTGCAACTTCAAACTTGATGAGCTCTGTTCTGTAATTTGTGGGAGTTCCAAATGTTACTGGTAATGTAATCTGTCCGAGAGGCATGGCTGGTCTCCCGGGTACTATCCCATAGAATGGTATGCTTGTAGGTGTGATCATTTTTGAAAATTCTAGTCCCATCTTCCTTAATGTATCTGCGAATATGATGTTGAGTCCCGCTCCTCCATCGATGAGTACTTTGGTTACTGTTATGGCAGCAATCGTAGGTCCGAGTACTAGTGGATATAGTCCTGCGTTCCCAACACTTGTCCATTGATCTTCTCGTGAAAATTGTATTGGATATTGGGACCAGTTTAGATATCTGGGTGTTGCTGGTTCTGCTGCCATGATTGTTCGCCAAGCAAGTTTGTCTTCTTGTTTGCTCCTGGAGCCAGGCACTCCTAAGAATATTACTGATACTGTTGCTCTTGGGTTTTGGAAACCGTTGTCAGTTGTACTGTCTTCTTCTTTCTTCTCTTTGTTTTCTTCTTTGTCTTGTTTGTCCTTCTTCATATATTTTTCTTGAAAAATGCGACATTCTCCCATAGGGTGAATTCCTGTTGGATGATAGATGCATTTCATATTTTCGAGATCTTCAAATCTTCTTGCCGGGTAGAATTTCTTTCTTTCAGTGGAAGCCACCATGTTGTCTGAGTATCTCTTTTTATTATGGTAGTCTTGTTCTTTGTCTTGGTTATCCCATCTTGTTGAGCTGTCTTGATATCTTGAGTTGTCCCGATATCTTGGGTTGTTTTGGTTGCTCCACCTTTGGTTGTTTTGTTCGTTCGAGTTGTTCCTTCCGTCCGTATTATTTCTTCTATCCGAGTTGTTCTTGTTGTCTAGAAATCTTTCTCGTGTCTTTTCTTCTGTTGTAATCATCTTTTCCACTGTTCTTTTGAACTCATCATTTGTCCGAGGATTTTCTTTGCAAAAATCATGAAACATCCTTCTTACTTTCAATCCATATGAGAATGCTTCTATTACTTCTCTCTCGGTAATGTCGTGAACTTGAGCTCTTAGCTCCCCAAATCTTCTGTAGAAATCCCTGAGACTTTCTCCTGGGTTTTGTTTTAAACCTTTCAACTCTGCTTGTGTTATTGGGTGTATGAGTATTCCTGCGAAATTTTCGCAGAAAGCCTTTTGAAGGTTGCCCCATGTCTTGATAGATCCAGGACGTAACTTGTCGAACCATTGAAGTGGTAATGTTTCTAATGCCATTGGAAAAATAATGCTCGATGTCATCATCCCTCTAGCTAGCTCAATTGATTGGGAATAAATTCGGAGCCATTGCATTGGTTCTGCTTTTGCCATCGTATTTTGAGTGGTTGGACGGTTTGAATTTGTGAGGTAATTTTACTGTCAGCAGTCTCCCTGCGAAGCAAGAAAATCTGTCGGGTACTTTTTTCTCGCTTGTAGTCGGAGTCCGCTTGACTGTCGTATCTTGAAGTCACTCGGGAGGGCTTCGGAGTGGTGTTGGTAGTCTTCCTCTGTTTTTCCCTTTTTTTTTCTATCCAATCGTGATGTAGTTGAGTTCTTCTGCTGTGATTTGGGGTTGATAATCTCTCAAATGCAGAAACCCTCTAGTGAGTTCTCCGACTTGTCTGTTCAGATGGTATATGACGGGGAGGTACTCGATCGTCTTGTATTCTTTGCGCAGTGTCTCTGACTGGCCTGTTCTTCACTTGGCCTTTGTATGGCGTTTATTTCATTGATCAATTCTTGTATTCTTTCTACTGGATCGAGTCTGGTTCTCGCTGCGGCACGTCTTTCCTCGGCTTCTTTTTCAGCTCTTCTTTGATTGTA
Organism: Chrysopogon serrulatus; assembly: GCA_015844335.1. Classification (NCBI taxonomy): domain Eukaryota; kingdom Viridiplantae; phylum Streptophyta; class Magnoliopsida; order Poales; family Poaceae; genus Chrysopogon; species Chrysopogon serrulatus. Next base: position 100,329 of record JADLZL010006636.1, read on the forward strand.
CTCGGCTAGCTCTTCTTCGTACTTGCGCCATGCTTCTCTTCGTTCTTGAACTCGATTTCTCCTTCCTCCTCTTTTCTTGTTTCTTCTTTTCCGGTTTGTCTTTCGTCGGTCTCTCTCCCTCTCTTGTGACGGAATTTGCTGGAATATCGCCTTCCGATTCTTCCAAGATCCGTAGTCGGGTTGGATTTGGGGGTACTAGGGTTTGCCTCATCATGAACACCTCTTTATGCGTATTGGGTGTATAGCCGGGTTCTTCTTCTTTCAATGGTTTACCATATTGAAAAGAAAGGAAGGTGGAGTACTTATCTTGCTTGAAGATGTTCCATTGGTCGAGGTCGTAAGATTCCATTGCCTTCGAGTGATATCCTGATATATCCGTGCCGAGTTGTTGAAGCCGTAGTGAAAAGAACTCGGCTTGTCCCGTACATTTGGGTTTTCAGCTTCCTCCGTGAGCTTGAGTCTTGAAAAAATTTCTGTATCTTCGGCTCGGGTCCTTGAAGTAGTCGACTACGGAGAATTCCTCGTTGATGCGCTTCATGGACCTAGCTTCCAAAAAACAAAGGTTGATCCCGTCGGGGAAAATCATCATAATGCAGGTCCGTCGAGCCTTTGACGTTGATTTCGCCGTAGAAAGCCCCTACAGTGCGCCCAGCTATCGGTGTTTGACTGATCGATAGGCGCCACGGGGTTCCCGTAGCGATTGATTCGGATCTCGGCGAACAACTAGAACTCGGCGGTTTCACGCAAGAGACACACGGTTTATCCCGGTTCGAGCCCCTCGTCGTCGAGTAAAAGCTCTACTCCAATCGGCCTTGGCCTTTTTGCGTTGGATTGATGTCCGATTGTGTATTGTTAATGCCTGTTACAAAAGAGGGTGCTACGGCTCCTTTTTTATAAGAGGAAAAGAGCCGAGCTATGGTTTCTAATCTAGTCGGACTCATAGGAAGTGTTACGTCGATTCATGACGAGGTTACTTTCTATTCGTCTAACTAGGATGATCCGTATTCTACTCGGATCCGTCCTTCTTGCTCTTGTCCTGACGGGAGCCGTGCTGGTGAGTAGCCGTCTATGTCCCGTATCGACATAGAGGTATAGAACTAGCTCTCTCTTAGAATGCTAACTCGAGAGGTCATCATTCAAGGGACACCTCCGAGAATCCTAATTAGGTTTTCTAGCTAAAGCTCTTCTCTTCTTCTCTTGGATTCTCTCCCATGGGGAGGTGTGCCTCTCCTTTTATAGCCCTGGCGAATCAATGTGAGCCCTTGGATCAAACCGACCTTGACGGATGGTGGAGATCGTTCCTCAAAGGCGGTGGAGTAAACCGGACGAACCGGCGCGCGAACCGGGGTGGCCCTAGACCGGCCGGGTCGGCCCAGGCCCGGGGCCGGCCGGCTCTCGGCGGCCGCCCCCGGCCCCCGGCTCGTGCAAAGTGCCTTCTCGTCTCTTCCGGAATTTTCCCGTGTTGTGTTGGTGGTGTCCATTCGGCATTCTACGTTGCGGTGTAGCTCAAAAGTGTCTTTTCCCGGCATTTACCCCGCAAAACCATTGATTCACCAAAACTCGTGGAATTCGTTAGTTAAAGCCCTACTCTAGGTAGATGGATTAATTTTATATCATTTTAGAAGATTAGTTGACGGTTGGATTTGATCATTAAGGACCGTCGACTGACCACCAAATAAATGCTCTAGTTCTTGTTGCTATCTCTCAAAAATCTATAGTGCCAAAAGAAGGTGTGAGCTATGCAAAAGTTATTCTGAAAAAAAACAATAAGAAAAAGGGAGTTAGAAAAAAGGACAAGTGTCCAAAATATTAAAACAATGGGTACTTAGATACCCGTCTCCCTAAAAAAAAAAGAAAAAAAGAAAGAAAGAAAAGGGTAAGATAGCTCATACTCGGCCAAATTTCAAATTCAAAAGAGAGATATGCCTTCAAGGAGCAAAGTAGAATTAGGTTTCACCAATTCCACCAAACATCCAACATATCCATACACTTGCACATCTTGATTCGATTGCATGACTTATTTCTCTATGGATCCATTGTTTGACTTCACAATATGTGTATTGCAAGTATGCTCTTTCATATTTTCTCCACACCTATGAGCTCCACATAAGCCTCGGTTGTAGGAAGAAAAGAAAGGCATAATATCATTCTTGCTTTGGTGAGAATCCATAAATACCACACATACTAAGAGATTTGAGAGTGTCATATAAAGAAAGCTCTGAGTTTTATTTAAAAACTTATAAAAACTCTAGAATGATAGTTGAATGAAGAGCTTGAGGCCTAGTGCTTGGCTGGATCTTTCTGTCTTTCAATTGCTCAAGACCCAAGTAAAAGCTAAGAAGCCCTATGGTCAAGGGTAATATGAGTAAGTTTGAATGTTAGCTCAGTTTTGCTTAAAACCAATGGAGAATTTGTCTAAATATAGGTGTATTTTGAGGGGCCACAAAAGAAAGCTGCTAAGAACATATGGATATCAATAATGATTTTTTAAGATTAGCTTTGCTAGGGACTAGCAAAGGTTAAGCATGGGGTAGCTTGTTGATGGTCATTAAACATCAAATATAATCATCAACTATTACATGAAATGATATAAAATGGATTACAAAGCGAGTTATGGGTTTTGATTCTAATGAGTTCCACGAGTTTTGGTGTTCTCACTCGTGTTGCAGGAGTATATAATTTTCGATCAAATAAAAGTATCTCAAATAAGGACTTGGACTGCACCATTGTGATGGGCTCATCGAGACGATCGAAACAAACATATCATGTATATTCGAGCCCAGAATCAAGAGATATCAATTCCACGTCGAAACAAGCGCCATTGGGCCCTAAAAGGAACAAGAAAACACACAAACGAATTTGGGCCTCGATTGGGCTCAGGGCCAGGCCACCCCGCATATCCTCCCAGGGCGGCCGGCCTCCCCTACGGCCTCTCACGCCCGTCTTCTGAAAGCTTCTTCCACCGCCTTGAAGGGCGCATCTCCACCATATCTTAAGTCGGTTTGATCAAAGGGCTTATGTTTCTCCCATTGGGCTATAAAATACAGGGGTAAACCCCCTTCTCTGGGGGCACCACATTATTATGGAGATAATTAGGGCTAGACTTTCCATTGTAGTAGATTAGTTTTAGTTGAGAGTTAGGAAGAGCGGAGCTACGCCCGGGTTCCGGAGGAGTCTTTGGAGGAGTCATCAGAGTTCTGGTATTTATATCTATTCTTGTAAGACTTATGCTTTAATATATTTTATCTTCTCTATTTACTTTTATACATTACATTTGATTGGCTAGTATAGTTCTTATACTTTAGCATAGGATCTCCGCCTGTATTAGGTGCTCTAGTTATTAGCTGTGACTAGGGTAGTAATTGATAGTGTAGACATGGAGTCTAGGCTATAGGTTACCTGGGGTTACGCCCAATTCCTACGATTAGTTGTGGTAGCCCTAAAGGTGACAGCTCTATTAGGCCTTCGTATTCCACCACGTCGGAGTTGGTGTTTCATAGAGGTTTTAGCAGCCTTCCCCAACTACCTTCTTTCTAGTCTTATTCGAGAGTTGGAAAGGTAATGCTTCTCCAAAATGCTATTGTGTGATTGCTATATCTACCATGAATCCGTTATTATAGAACCAATATAATAGAGAAGTATTTAGGAACCTTGAACTCTCCGTTGTCATCTCACTTTAGCTAACTACTCTTTTATCATAGAATTCTTTTGTGTGTCTGTGTCATTTACGCATAACTCCTATCATTAATCATTTACCCCCTACTCTAGTCTAGTTGGTGTACTAAGTTAGTAGATACGTGATGGTGAACTATCAATGTCTTTATCCATTGTTTCCCAGTGGTAAAATATAAATAACACTACCTAGAATACTCTCGGTAAAATGCTACAATGCTTTTCTATGTGCTTGCAGAATCCTTCATATTTTAGTTGTGCATAAGAAATACCAACAGACACCCAAATCCTTCTCGTTGAGATCCAGAAGCTCTCTGCGGATCAAGCCTCCATCAAGCAATAACTTGCGGACCAACATGAGTTCCTCGAACGGCGTTTCTGGAGGTGGACTCCGCCTTGGAGAGATGTTTCGAGGAGGCGGGCGCCGGGTCCTCGACTCCATGTTACGCCGGGACGCGTGTCTTTCGTCATCGAAAGCAAGGCCGCATCCGAGCTGGGTTCATGGCGCCGGGGAGCAGGAAGGGATCGTGGGCGACCTGCGGCAACGCATTGGCAAGCTCAACAAATTCTAGAACCGATCCGTGTTCGAGACCGCCGCTGAGCTCGCAATTCTGCTCGAGCCGCCGGTCAAGTTGGAGCAGCACGCCGCATCTGCACCTACAGGCTACAAGGCTGCTCGGCCCAGCGGGCACCGCGTCGAACATCACCACTGGGAGGATGAGTATGGGGTGGTACCCACCCTTATTCATTCCTCGGTCACGGGTACGCATGATCCGCCCTTCTCTTCTACCTCTAAGCCTCATGGCACTGCATTTGATCTAGCCACAGCTCGTAATAGGCCGCCTGATTACCACCAACATGTTACCAGGAAGCTTCTAAAATTGTCCTTCCCATCCTTTGATGGCACTGACCTTTGTCTTTGGATCTACTATGCTGAGGACTACTTCTAAATGTATTTAATCGATCCATCTGTATGGATTTAGTGCTCTCGCATGCAATTTACTGGACCAGCCAAGCGTTGGATTCAGTCCATCACACCCAAACTCAAAACCATGCAGTGGCCTGAATTTTGTCGTGCATTGCATAATCGCTTTGATAGGGATCAGCATGAGAGCCTCCTGCGCCAACTCTATCGTATCCGTCAGACATCGTCTATACAAGACTACGTTGATCGCTTTGCTGAACTTGTCGACCAAATTAATACCTATGACACCACTACAAACACCCTGCATTACATCACACATTTCATTGATGGGTTACTGCCCGACATTCGTGCTGTTATACTTGTACAGCGCCCTTCTTCGCTTGATACTGCGTATAGTCTTGCCTTACTGCAAAAAGAGGCTGGCGAATCATCTCGCAGGTGGGATTTCAGGCGCTCTGAAGCATCAGGCAATAGTCATTGGGGGAACAAGAAGCACGACCCCTCTCAACCAATTGCTAGGAACTGATGGGGGAATAGCAGGTGCAACCGTACTGCGCGAGCTGAGTCGGGCTCTAGAACCATCGATCGGAAGTTTGCTGATCTCAGGCTTGGCGCCATTCTCGCAGGGAGTGTGATCGTTACGGACAAAAGTGGAGCAGAGACCACAAATGCGCTGAACAAGTGGGTCTACATGTGTTGGATGAGTTGTATGCTCTTTTCTTTGACGAACAGTCTATTGACAGTCTGACAGAAGAAGATGATACCGAATAGTTGTGCTTGTGCCTTGCGCATGACTCGGGAACCTGTGTGTCGACTGCTAGAACATTGCAATTCAAGGGTTCTCTAATGGGTACACCAATCCTAATTCTCTTGGACTCTAGCAGTTCATCATCTTTGATCACCTAGCACTTAGTGTCTACTCTAGCACTACAGTCAGTTCCTTGCAAGACTCTGTCAGTGCAGATTGCTAATAGGGCCATTATGCAGTGTTCATCTCTGATTCCAGCAACAAAATAGACCATGGGAGACTATCAGTTCTAGCACAACTTCAAGATTTTGTCACTGGGCACTTATCATATCATTCTTGGCATGGACTGGTTGCAGTTATTCAGTCCAATGAAGGTCGATTGGCGAAAACAATGGTTGGCCATACCATATCATGGCCATACAGTACATCTTCAAGGCCTCAATGCCCCTGACCTGGATTCAGCAGGTGAACTGATTATGCAGTTACTTCATATCTCTCCAGTAATAGAGGATCCTCCATCTTCCCTTCCAACACACATACAGAGGCTCTTGGAGGAATTTCCTTCTGTCACTACACCGCCAATAGAGCTGCCTCCCCCACGTGCCTACGATCACGCCATTCCGTTGGTTGAGGGTGCCCGGCCAGTTAACATCAGGTCCTATCGCTACCCACCAGCCCTCAAAGATGAAATTGAAACTCAAGTGGACACCATGCTCAAGCAAGGGCTGATACAATAGAGCACATCACCTTTCAATTCTCTAGTCCTCATCCACAAGAAGGATGTCCTGGAGGTTTTGTGTGGATTACCGCTATCTCAATGCAATGACAGTAAAGGCATCGTTTCCCATTCCAGTGTTTGAACAACTGATGGATGAACTCGCTGGCGCTCGATGGTTCTCTACTTTGGACTTACTATTAGGCTATCACCAAATTCGCATGAAACCTAGTGAAGAATTCAAAATAGCATTCTCCACACATGTTGGCCATTATGAGTTTCGTGTGCTCACGTTTGGACTTTCTAGCGCTCCAGCTACATTCCAAGGTGCCATGAACGACACTCTCAAAACTCTACTCTATCGCTGTGCCATTGTCTTTTTCGATGATATCCTCGTTTATAGGCGCACCTTCGACGAGCACCTAGTTCACCTCTGTTAGGTCCTCACCTTGCTGGCCAGGGACCATTGGCACATCAAGCTGAGCAAATGCACTTTTCCACAACCTGAGATTAACTATCTGGGTCACATTATTAGTGAGAAAGGTGTCTCGACAGACCCAGCCAAAGTGGCCGACATTCAGTCTTGGCCAACTCCAACCAATGTCAAGGAACTTCACAGCTTTCTGGTCTCTCGAGGCTCTATAGGCGCTTTGTCCGTCACTATGCCATTATAGCAAAGCCACCGACATCACTGCTCAAAAAGAACACACTGTTCATTTGGACCTCTGAACATTCAAAGGCATTTGACACACTGAAACACAGTCTCTGTACAACACCGGTCTTAGCCCTTCCAGATTCAGTCAGCCATTTTGTATTGAGATAGACGCTTCATAGCTGGGAGTTGGTGCAGTTCTCTTATAGAATGGCCATCCTCTTGCATTTCTGAGTCACGCTTTGGGCCCTAAGAATCAAGGTCTCTCAGCCTATGAAAAAGAATACATGGCTATCTTGATTGCTGTCGAACAGTGGCGTTCATATCTGCAACTGGGCGAGTTCATAATATACACAGACCAAAAAAGCCTCATACACCTCAACGAGCAACGTTTGCACACAAATCGGCAGTAGGCCTTCAGTATCGCATAGTGGACAAACCAGGTACGCAAAACTGGGTTACAGATGCTCTTTCTCGATGTGCTGCACCAGCCGATCTTTTCGTTGTTTCTGCCCCGTTTCCCACTTGGATGGATGACATTCTGGCAAGCTACTCTGAGGATGCCAAAGCCCAAGATCTATTAGCTCAGTTGGCCATTTCTAATTCAGCCGAACCACACTTTTCTCTCACACGGGGTCTTCTTCGCTACAAAGGCCGCTTGTGGATTGGGGCTGATGCGTCACTTCACCAACGTGTCATTCAAGCTTTCCATTCCTTGGCCATTAGGGGGCATTCAGGATTCCCAGCCACTTACCACCTGTTGACGGCCATTATTGCATAAATTTACCCGTCAACTAGCCTTGAAAAGAAGACAATCGAGAACACCAATCTAGACATAGGGCTTACACCGACCGAATTCCACGAAGTTTTGGTGTTTCATTATTTCGCAGCATAAACCGGAAAAAGACGCAACATAAGAGCTTATCGGAGCAAGAAAATGGAAAACAGACTCCACGGCACTGCAGGAAGGACCTAGAAGGAACGAGAAGGCACCACGCCGAGCCAGCGGCCCGGAGGAGACCAGGCTAGACCGGTCGGTCTGGGCCTGGATCGGCCGGTCTGGTCCTGCTGCCTCTCGGGGCCCGGTTCGCCCGGTTCGCTCCACCGCCTTTGAAGATTAATCTCAGCCGCCCGTCAATGTCGGTTTGATCCGATGGCTCACGATCATCGCCCAGGGCTATAAAAGGAGAGGCACCCCCCTGGGAGGAGAGCCCAAAAACCCTAATTCATTATTTGCTCTCTCAAGGAGAGCGAAGGGTTCCATCCTCAGAGAATTAGATTAGAACTCCAATACTTCAAGTTCTAGTTAGGCATTAGCTAGCAAGGTTTCAGTAGAGTTGAGCTACGCTCAGGATTCTGGAGTCGTCATCCAGGAGGCTGTTATAGCTTTGTATCCCTCTTTATTTATGACTTTGTTCTTAATTATTATGTTTCAGTTTATTAAGCTCCTACTTTATTCTAGTGTTTTGCTTGATATAGTATTGATTGATGATGAACTATTTCATATGATCGTAAAGCGCTTAGCTCATTACTTAAGTGGGTTAAGTGGTAGTAATTATGTAAGCATGGTGCTTAGATATGCTCTACCTACGAATGCACCTTGTAGGCCGGGTTCGGTGGTCGATCGCGGGTGTGACATTCCTGTTGAGTCCTATGTATTCCATCCCCCATTTATAAGATTAGCAGAACGCTATTGCGAAGGAGGAGAGTGTTCTATTCACAAACCTCCCTAGTAATGTTCCTTGTGAGTATTTTAGAGTCATCAATACTATAGATGAAAGTAACATGCTAGAGTAGATGCAAAGACTTAGTAATTCGACACTACATAGGAATTCAATCTCTTAACTAATCTCCTGTTTTTGCCTTGCTACATTAGAGAGTTTCTATTTCTATCTCTGAATGATTTATCATTGCCCTACACTTACCATATACATATCTATGTGGCTTACCCCTGTATAAGTATGTCCTTGTCATGTGGATTCTATCTAAGTATGTATACACATCAATATTCTCTAGCTGTCCTTTCCCATGGGATTAAATAAATTCGACAATTGGGTTCACTCCCAATAAAATGCTACAATGGTATTTTATCCAGGCGCTGCAGATACTCATTTATATTTAAGATAGTTGCATGATTTAATACCACACCTCTTATGTCGCTGCTAGGGATGACAACCCGGTGTAATTGCATGGTGGCTTAAGAGGTGTCAACAAGCATTTTTGGCGCCGTTGCTGGGGAAAGGCTAAGCTATAAAGAGATATTGATCAAATGCATACTTATAGATGGAACTATGACTAGGTACCTCTGCTTAAGCAGGCTTACCCTTGTTTGTCTTTGTCTATATCATATATAGGGTATTGCAGGATTGGTCTTGATTCATCATCATCTTTCATCAATCTCAATCAAACCAATCAAGAGTTTGTTTCACACCAGTTTCTGAGACATGGCTGACAAGACTCTGCGAGAGTTCTCTGCTCCGAGCACGAAGGACATTCGCACCGGACCAATACTTCCAATCAACAATCTTGAGTTTGAGCTCAAGCCAAGTCTCATTAACATGGTGCAAGCAACTCCATTCAGTGGAAAGATCAGTGAAGATGCTAGTGCTCATCTTCAGAATTTTCTGGAGATTGGCAAAGCACACTCATCATCAAGAACGTCGCTCAAGACATCATACTTCTTCGTTTGTTCCCGTTCTCATTAACTGGAAAAGCGAAGCAGTAGTTCTATGCAAATCAAGAAAACATCGAGACATGGGCAGATTGTTCGAAGGTCTTTCTGGAGAGATTCTTTCCTTCAGGCAAGACTAGTGCCTTAAGAGAGAAGATTACTGGTTTCCAACAGCAGAAAGATGAACCTATTCCAGAGGCATGGGAACGCTTTCAGGACTATATAATAGATTGTCCTCATCATGGAATAGAAGATTGGTTGCTCATGCAAGGCTTTTATCATGGATTATCCAAAGGAGCACAAGGGCAACTAGATGCTACTGCTGGAGGAACGTTCTTGTCACTCACTATCAAGAAGGCCAAGTCACTCATGGAAACAATAATCAAGGCTAGTCATTGGACGATGCTTCGCATTGCAAAATGAGTGAAAAAGTTGACATTGAAGAGTTGAGTGTAGTTTCAGCCAAGATGAACGTGTTATTAGATTGGCTCGAACAGTGGGACAATTATAAAAAGGATCGTTAGGCTATTCAGGACGCTATGGATTCTCAAGCAAGAACGGAAGGATATTTAGGAATCACATATTCCCCTTACTCGCCGGAAGATCCGAGCATCATTGGCAACACCCAAGGATTGGATTAAGTCAAACAACCGTCCTTGTGGAATGTGATTAGACAGCAGCCGAAGATCAATGAAGAGCTATCACAAAGGCTAGCTTCTAATGAGAAGATCATAGAGAGTATAAATCGTAAGATGGAGAGTTTTTCTTCCGCCATAAAGGATCAACTGAGCTATAACCGAAAGATTGAGTCACAAGTAGCAAAGTTGGCTACTGCTTGGCCTATTGCCGCCAGCTCCGAGCAAATCAATGCAATCACTACAAGAGGAGTAAGAGTACGACATTATCGCCAAAGAAGACTGCGGAGAGAAACAACGATGAATTAAAAGAAGTCGTGCCACCGTTAGAGCAAGAGCCTCAGCGCAATTATAATGACACCAACTTCTTACCATTTCGTCGACAGAGAAAGGAAAGGATGGATGAGTAGTTTGGGAAATTTGTGGAGGTTATACGTCACTTATATATTAATGTGCCTCTACTAGATGCCCTACAAGTGCCTACATATGCAAGATACCTCAGAGACATTCTAAACAACAAGAGGCCACTGCCCACCACCGAAGTTATCAAGCTCACAGAGGAGTATAGTGCGGCTATCCTGAACACATCACCAATCAAGAAACAAGACCCAGGACGCCCCACTATTGAGTGCTCAATTGGAGATCAAGTGTTTGAACATGCACTATGCGATCTAGGCGCCAGCGTGAGTGTTATGCCCAAGACCAAACTCACACCCACGATGATGTGCCTTCAACTCGCGGACCAATCACTTCGCCACCCTAAAGGAATCGCCGAGAACATACCGGTAAAAATAAGAGAGTTCTTTATTCCAGTCGATTTTGTTGTGCTTGACATGCAGGAAGCAACGAATACACCACTTATATTAGGAAGACCCTTCTTGAGCACTGCCAATGCTCACATTGATGTTGGGGTTGGAGAAATCCGATTCCATATCAATGGTAAAGAAGAGAAGTTTGCATTCAAGCCACGACCGGAACAATACTCTCAATCAGAGAGGTATGAGGAGCAAGAGGATTTAAGGTCTTCAACTCTGGGACCGACAGACGCCATAAAGACATAATCATCAGGAGAAGTCCAGTCTGGAGGACTATAAAGATCGGACCCTCGCCGAAAGGTAATCGGTATTTATCCATTAACTTCTTATATTCTAAAAATCCAAAAATATTTTTCTTTATCATTTGGTGTTTCTATAATTCTGAAAATACAAAAAATAACTTACCAGCGGGACCCACAAACACTGGGACCCACTTGTCATATCACTTCACATAGGATTCTCATCTCCACTCACCTCCTGCTGTCCTCCACTCCTTTTCCACCGAAAGTTGCAAACATACACAGTTGAAGGGACGTAGGAGCACGGGGGAGGAAGGAGTGGCCAAGTGGGCCCAGTGTGGGGACCGGCCGGTCCCACACCGCAGGCCCGCCGGTCTCCCCCCCCCGCCTATAAAAGGGCAAGTGTCCGGTGAGCTCCACTCACTCTCCTTCATCCAGATTTCTGCCTTTCGTCTCTGGATTCTGAATCTCTCTTCCTTATTCTTGCTAAAGCCAATCCTAGAGAGAGAGTAGAGGTGCCAGGGGATTGCTTAGTGATTAATGGAGGGAGGTCTTGCTGAAGTTTAGAGGTAGAACAAGCAAAAGTAGAGGAGGTGCTGCCTAAACTTAGAGGAGATAATCACTTGTCTAGGGGAAACTCTGCTAAAATTTGGTTGTGGAGGTAATCACCCCACAAGGACCACCGACCCTAGACGACCGACCCTCTAAGCTGTTGTGGTGGAAACCTTCCCCCAAGGACCTGCTAACTCCCTCTAACTTTTCTTCTTGTTACTAACTCGATCTATTTATTTTTCGCGTGCATTTATTTTTCGTATTTACTTCCTTGTGTTTTTCTTATTATGTGGAGGTAGCAATATCCCACATTGTTTTCTGTATTTATTATGCACTAACCCTCTTGTGGAGGAGTTCATTCCCACAAGAGTAAATCACTCTTGGAGCGGTTGTCTTCATTATCATATTGTCTAACCCCGCTCCTAGAGTCCTTGTTGTTTTGGTTCTTCACTTGCTTGCAGGATGAGTGGCATATGGAAAGGGATCGGGGAGTGGACTTAGGTCCCCGGTACACACGATCAACTCGAGCTCCTCTTCCCGAGAGAGCTCCGACATGCAAAAGTTGACGAGACGCCACCCCTTAAAGCAACAGGCCATCTTCTTCCTCGACGGTTATACACCGCCCGATGGAGGAACATGACCTCAAGTGGAAGAACGATGAAGAGAAGGAAAAGTTCAAGCTCATCAAAGACCGCAAGTTCGCCCCGACGACCACGATTGTACGATCCCGAGCTCCTTCGAGACACAGGTATGGACACCGAATTCCAAACCATCTTTTCAACTATGGGTTGGACAGGATTTGCGGATATTTCTGAGCCAGGGTGCAAATTGCTTACTGCTGAATTTCTATGCACCTTGAACTTTGTTGAAAAAGGGGTAAAATTTTGACTCTTTGGGATTGAGAAAACTTTGACTTGGAAGGAGTTAAGTCTAGCTTTTAGGCTTCCATGCTGAGTGCTCTGTAGATGTTGATACTGTCATCCCTGATTTTGTGAGAGAACAATTTTGGAGAGACATAACTGGCCAAAACTCACCCACGCATGCCAAGAAAAGTAGCATTCAATTACCTACATTAAGGTTCATGCATAGGTGGTTGGCATTTACTCTTTTCCCACGAAGTGACACTAGTACAGTGAGGATAGATGAGCTCAAGTTGCTTTATGCCATAATAAGAGTAGGAAAGTTGCCCCCGTTATGATGATGATGAGACAGTGGCTAGAGGTTTTTCGATTTGGCTATGATATCGAGTTCACTTTCTTTGTGACTCGAATTGCTAGCTATCTCGAGTTGTGGCAAAATTCGCTTGTTCCGTACATTAGAGGAGGACGAGGTCGTATATCATACGACTATTTTCGCCAAGGCCGACCTTGGTGAAGAGAGGAGACACTTGTGATTATGAAGATCAATAACAAAGGCAGATCCGGTTACCTAACCAAGAGCTTAACTTGTACACCACCAGTTCTCTTCTTGTCAATGTGCGGTAACAAAAGAACACCTATCTGAAGCGCATCGGCACGGTTCACCAACGTGCAGCCCACTCATTACTATGGTGCCGATGCAACGCCACAAGGACCGGCCTACACCGGCTACATGAATTTTGGAGAAGCGGGGCCTTCCCGCAGGGACAACCTTCACAAGATAGTTGGGGTCAAGACGCCCAACCAACACCACAAGTGAAGTCCCTGGGGGAGACGGCGGATTGGCCGGCCAGGTAATTTTAATAACTATCAAGGAAGAATGTCGTTGATTCGCGCAGGAAGTATCCTACGGAGGGTACCGGCGTGGCCGTGCATCGACGTAGGGATGAGCTACCATGAGCAACAAATGTTACAACAAAGGAATGACCGGAGGCTTCGTGTTGTGGAGGAGCAAAGCCGCCACACTCGTCGCGCAAAACACCTCCATCCTTGGACAGCTACACCTACACGACCAGCACCACCAGCCAGCAGATGCAGAACTGGGACTACCTCTTTTAGCACATAGGCGCGAGGCCGCCGCCGCCACCCTGAACGACTACTGCAACATCCAGCTTGGGGGAGAGCACCCCCGGTATCTCGAGGTAAGTTATCGTTGCCTTTGTTTTTCGTTTGATTTGTTTGATCTTTAGTTCGCTTATTAGTTTGCTTAATAAAAACCATAAAAACAAATAAAAAGAGTGTGTTTATAGGCTTGTTTAAATTTCGTTGTGAATAAGAAGAACTTGGAGGAAAAAAAAAATTGTTGTCATGGAAATGATGAATAGTTGCTCTATTAAATTCTTTTGAGTACCTAGCTTATAGTCAAAAGTTCTCCTAAGGTTTCGGACACAACCGATTTGATATGAATACTTACTCTAAAATCGAGACCTGTGGGTAGCATATTCCCGATCTTAAGTCTAGGTAGTTGACGGATATAAATTGAGATGGTTAGAGCTGCTACTTATCTTGTTCCAATGTGATGCTGAAATTCTGGAAATTTAATTTTGAAAACTTAAAAAGAGTACATGATGAGTTTCTTGTATGACAAGCTTACTTCCTACCAAAGCCATATTGCATATTTAGACTAGGAAGCCTCCACACAGTTCTTTGCATGTCATTGCATTGAGTGTTGTTAACCTCGGTGACCCTTGTGAGAAACCTGTCATGCTTTTTTAAAATCAAGATCCACACACTCCACCTCATATGCACTACTCTACCCCGAGTAGGCGCAAAAACTTGCCATTCCATCCATCCAAAAATGTTCTACTCCTACTGGGGGGTAGACACCAAAAATATCCATCCACCAAAAATATGCTCCGTAGTTTCCTCGTCATCTCTCTAAATTGTTTTGTGCCAAAGGAATGAGCTATGCAAAAGAAAAAAAAAAAAAATAAAAGTTGAGAAACATGGACAGTGTCCAAAAGAAAAGAAAAGAAAAGAGAGAAAGAAGAAAAGATAGCTCACATCCTTGGCAAGATTTTGATATTTCCAAAAAGAGAGATCCATTTGAGCATAGTAGAATTAGGTCCACCATATATCCATCATTCTTCCACACACATGCACATCTTGATTTGATTGTATGACTTATTTTTCTTTGGATCCCTTGTTTGACTTTGCAACATATGCAGTACTAGTACATTCATGCTATCTCTACACCTATGAGCTCCACATAAGCTTTAGATGTAGGTTGAGATAAAGGCACAAGCTTCATTGTCTTGGTGAGGAATCCAAAAATACCACATACATGAGAGATTTGAGTGTCATACAATGAAGCTCTAAGCTTTATTTTGAAAATCCACAAAAACTCCAGAGACTTGGTTGAACAAAAGAGCTTGAGACATAGTGCTTGACTTGATCTTTTTGTCTTTCAACTGCTCATGACCAAAAGAAAAGGATGTTAAGCTCTATGGTTAAAGGTAATATGGGTAAGTGTGAAAGTCAGAATGGTTCACTCTAAGACTAAGGAGAATTTTTATCCGAAAGCATGTTTGCTCTTGAGAAGTTAATATTGTAGCAACTCCCCGATCCATTTAAGAGAGTGGTTTGCTAAGGGACTAGCAAAGGTTAAGCTTGGGGGAGTTGTTGACGGCTATTATTGCATAAATTTACCCGCCAACTAGCCTTGAAAAGAAGACAATCGAGAACACCAATCTAGACATAGGGCTTACAATCCAACCGAATTCCACGAGTTTTGGTGTTTCATTATTTCTCGCAGCATAAACCGGAAAAGACGCAACATAAGAGGTTATCGGAGCAAGAAAATAGAAAACAGACTCCACGGCATTGCAGAAGGATCTAGAAGGAACGAGAAGGCACCACGCCGAGCCGGAGGCCGGGAGACCAAGCCGCACCGGCCGGCCGGGGGCCCGGATCGGCCGGCCTCGGTCCTCGCTTGCCTCTCGGGCCTTGTTCGCCCGGTTCGCTCCACCGCCTTTGAAGATTAATCTCACCGCCCGTCAATGTCGGTTTGATCCGATGGCTCACTATCATCGCCCGGGGGCTATAAAAGGAGAGGCACCCCCCTGGGAGGAGAGCCCAAAAACCCTAATTCATTATTTCCTCTCTCAAGGAGAGCGAAGGGTTCCATCCTCAGAGAATTAGATTAGAACTCCAATACTTCAAGTTCTAGTTAGGCATTAGCTAGCAAGGTTTCAAGTAGAGTTGAGCTACGCTCGAGGATTCTCGAGTCGTCATCCGTGAGGTGGTATAGCTTTGTATCCCTCTTTATTTATGACTTTGTTCTTAATTATTATGTTTCAGGTTTATTAAGCTCATAGTTTATTCTAGTGTTTTGCTTGATATAGTATTGATTGATGATGAACTATTTCATATGATCGTAAAGCGCTTAGCTCATTACTCAAGTGGGTTAAGTGGTAGTAATTATGTAAGCATGGTGCTTAGATATGCTCTACCTACAAATGCACCTTGTAGGCCGGGTTCGGTGGTCGATCGCGGGTGTGACATTCCTGTTGAGTCCTATGTATTCCATCCCCCGTTTATAAGATTAGCAGAACGCTATTGCGAAGGAGGAGAGTGTTCTATTCACAAACCTCCCTAGTAATGTTCCTTGTGAGTATTTTAGAGTCATCAATACTATAGATGAAAGTAACATGCTAGAGTAGATGCAAAGACTTAGTAATTTCGACACTACATAGGAATTCAATCTCTTAACTAATCTCCTGTTTTTTTGCCTTGCTACATTAGAGAGTTTCTATTTCTATCTCTCGAGTGATTTATCATTGCCCTACACTTACCATATACATATCTATGTGGCTCACCCCTGTATAAGTATGTCCTTGTCATGTGGATTCTATCTAAGTATGTATACACATCAATATTCTCAGTAGTCTGTCCTTTCCCATGGGATTAAATAAATTCGACAATTGGGTTCACCCGCAATAAAATGCTATAATGGTATTTTATATCGTAGGCGCTTATGGATACTCATTTATATTTAAGATAGTTGCATGATTTAATACCACACCTCTTATATCGCTGCTGGGGATGACAACCCGGTGTAATTGCATGGTGGCTTAAGAGGTGTCAACACCACCGAATCAAGCAGTTGTTCTCATGGGTTGGCCTCAAATCTGCAGTGCAACACTTTGTGGCATCGTGCCTAACCTGTCAGCAGGCCAAACCTGACAGAGCACGCTATCCAGGTCTTCTGCAACCCCTGCCCATGCCATCCATGGCTTGGCAGAGCATCTCGATGGATTTCGTGGAAGGACTTCCTTTGTCCGGTGGGAAGAATTGTGTTCTGGTAGTCGTGGACAGATTCTCTAAGTTTGCCTATTTTGTGCCTCTTGCTCACCCTTTCACTGCGTTGACGGTTGCCAAACTATTCTTGCAGCATGTTTATCGCCTTCATGGTCTACCGTAATCTATCGCTTTTCGACCGTGATCGTGTTTCACTAGACAGCTGTGGCAAGAACTCTTTCGCCTAGCAAATGTTTCTCTGAAGATGTCGACGGCCTACCATCCATAGACGGATGGACAGACAAAGCGCGTCAACCAGTGTATAGAGACATTCCTCAGATGCTTCATCAGTTTGTGCCCTTCGAAATGGGTACAGTGGATTTACCTCGTTGAATACTGGTACAACACTACTTGGCACTCATCTCTAGGTTTCTCCCTGTTCTATGTACTTTATGGCTACCACCCTCGCCATTTCGGGCTTGACAGTAATGCTGCTATCACTCACACCTCCATTGCTGACTGGATTGAGGAGAAATCTCTGGTTACTAATCTGATTCAGCAGCACCTCTCATGTGCTCAGGCGCGTATGAAGAAACAAGCTGCTAGTACCGCTCTGAACGGGAATTCGCAGTTGGAGCTTGGGTTTACTTGAAATTGCAACCGTACGTTCAGTAATCTTTAGCCCCAAGAGCTAATCAGAAATTAGCATTCAAATTCTTTGGACCGTATCAAGTGCTAGAGAAGATAGGCACGGTGGCTTACAAATTGGACCTGTCGGCCTCCATTTCCATCCACCCGGTCTTCCATGTTTCGCAGCTGAAGCTTGCTGTTCCGACATCTCATATTGTCTCTCTACTTCCAGAGTCCCTCGATGGTCTTCAAATCCCATCAAAATACTGCTTTGTCGCATCATTTCATCTGACAATGCAGTGACTCCTCAGGTACTCGTGCAGTGGTCTCACCTGCCCCGCTTCTTAGCCACATGGGAGGATCTCGAAGCTTTGCGGCAACGGTTTCCACATGCACCAGCTTGGGGACAAGCTGGCTCTCAAGGAGGAGGGGGTGTCAGCAGCCACGAGCGGGCGACATCTGAAATGGCAACTCTGCATCAAAGTAAGCTAAAGCCGGCCCGGCACGCAGAGGTGACCGCATCAGGTGTCCAAACCGGCTTATCTCGGGACCGGAGTGGCGTGAGCCTTAGGCTGTAGGCACAGCTGCGTCTATGGGCCACGCGCGGCTTGTGCAGATGTATTAAAGGGAAGCCAAGGCTTCGA
Organism: Chrysopogon serrulatus; assembly: GCA_015844335.1. Classification (NCBI taxonomy): domain Eukaryota; kingdom Viridiplantae; phylum Streptophyta; class Magnoliopsida; order Poales; family Poaceae; genus Chrysopogon; species Chrysopogon serrulatus. The sequence continues at coordinate 118,383 of JADLZL010006636.1, forward strand.
AGAGGGTAACAAAGAATTATAGTATTGAGAACTCCGAATTAATCTACCTCCCAATTCCGTGTGCGTTTCTGCTCTCTTCTCCTCCTCTGCTTACAGTGCGTGGCTGCGGCGCGCGCTCTAGGCCTCGGCGTGGGTGGGAAGGGCGAGCGCAAGATGTGAGGGCATGAGGAGATTTGATCACCGTGAGTTGATTCCATGATTTAAATATGTGAATTGATTATGTGATTTAAGGTGTGGTATGATTGTTGAGATTAGTTATTGCCATGTGGAGCAAATTTGTCGTGATTAGCGGGCATACAAAAATCGAGGTGTTGAACCGGGGTCACACATGAGGTTTGAGACAAGATGATAATTATCGCACCATGAAAAACCAACCTTTTTTTCAGTTGTGGGAGAGGGAGATATGAATGAGGGTTGTATTTTAGGTCGCTGTAGTCGGATGCCTACCCGTCTAAGACCGTAACCGCGTCTCTCCCTCCGCCTCGATCAGATCGGGACGGGTCGAGGGGCAGGGGAATGTCGTCGTCGTCAGCATCGTCTTCGGCAGTGGCGCATTACCGGCGCCAGACAGGAGGGAGCGGTCTCGTGCCGCTCGCCGTGCTTATCAAGGAGGAGGCACGCACGGAGCACCACTCCATAGCCGGCGGCGAAAGTAGGATCTCCGCACGAGACGAGGCTGCAGCGGGAGTAGGAAGCTCTGGCGTAGGAGGGGAGGCGGCGACGGAGACGCGGCTGAAACGCCCGCTGCTGCGCTATGGGTGCGCCGCGCAGTGCAAAAAGGGCGAGGACTTCTTCTTGCTCAGAACGGACTGCCCGCGTCCCGCCATCTCCGTCTCCTCCCCGGCCTCCCCGCACAACACCTTTGCCGTCTTCGCCGTGAGTACCTATCCAGACATCTCGAATCTCCGCTCTCTGTGCATCCATCTCCGTCTTCACCCTGAGCTGGATAGTAGTATTAGACATTAGTACCGTGGCATTCTTCATCTGTTGTGTTGAGTTGAAGGTGGGGAGTATCAGAGTACCAAGCTAGCCAGCTTGGATTTGCTGGCCCTATCAACCTTGCTGCATTGGGAGCTTGGAGTTTGCTTTGCATCTATGGGAGATAATTGCTAAATTTGTTTGCGTGCCATGCTGCAGATCTTAGTAGGCCTGTTCCTGGTTTGGAACCAGGGCACTGGAATTTGAACTCAGAGTTCGTAATTTTACATTTAGCTGTTCTTCGAGTGGCTATATAGTGGAATGTTTGACGTAGCAATTCCCAAGGATAGACTGGAGGAGTGCCAAGTGCTAATTGTACGCTTCCCATCTTCAGGTACTTGATGGCCATAATGGTAACGCAGCCGCAATATACACAAGGGATAATTTGCTCAACCATGTCCTTAGTGCTATGCCACGGGGCTGTCCAGGGAGGAGTGGTTGCACATGTTGCCCCAAGCACTGGTTGCAGGGTTTGTTAAGACTGACAAGGAATTCCAGAGCAAAGGCATGATTCTGCAATCAGTGTTTTGCAATTACTGTCACGTGTTATCACAAATGCTGATGTCTTTTTATTGTTTTATGGGTATCAGGGCAAACTTCTGGCACAACCGCTACATTTGTGATAATTGATGGATGGACTATCACTGTTGCCTCTGTTGGTGATTCTCGCTGTATTTTAGATGCTCAGGGTGGGGCTGTTTCTTTTTGCTTACTGTTGATCACAGACTAGAAGAAAATGTTGAGGAGTGAGTATTAATTACTTTCTAAGTAATGTGTTGCTTGCATGTCAACAAGTTTTTCAATTGCTTTCTTACCTAGGAATTAGTACTGCATTCATATGCATGTGTGATTTCGTTTGTCAACTAAATCAGCTGTAGTAGTCAATTTGCTAGTTGCTGAAATGTTTATTTCCACCATTTTATAATACTGATCATATTTTGTCAAGGACCTCGGGACCCCTACTGGGTGGTCCTTGGCTGCAGAGCTCGTAGGAGCCGGGAAGGGAGGCGCCGGGGTGGTTGTTGCCCGGCAGGGAGAATAGATGAGATTAGAGATGAATAAGGTGAGGAGATTAGGGTTTAATTTCTTGCTTACCCCTCAATCAAGGGTTAAGATACATATATGGAGCCAGCTCTTTGATACAAATTGCCGGCCTTAATTGCTCGGTGGCTACATTCACTCCTCTAATTAAAGACTTAATACTATCGGCCGCCCTAAACCCCTGGTTCGCCCCCGGTCCCAAGACGCCTTGGGGGAGCCGCACCTCGTGCTCGTGAACGACTACCGTAGTGTCGCCCCCACATCACATCTCACTAGAAGCGGCTTCCCCTCGAGCTGAAAAGCGGGTAGCGGTCCCGAAGTCGGCGACGTTTTTCCATGTAGCCGAGGCCGCCCGGGCCCTGCCTGGATGAGGACCGGCGAACCCGGTAGAGTTCCGGGCGCTGGCGTGGTCCAAGGCAAGCTGAACGGGCGCCATTGTAGACGGCGAGGTTTGCAGACGCTGCTGGTGAGCCGACGGCAGCGCTCAGAGGCCTAATGGAAGACATCGTGAGGCGTGCCTCGGGAGGCAGCTCGAGGCAAGTAGGCGACGTTGTTGATGATGGCGGCGATGCGGTACGGACCGAAGAAACGCGGGCGGAGCTTGCCTTTGGAGATGCCCTGCAGGGAGGCCGGGGCGCGGTGGTGCAGCCGAAGCTAGACCTAGTCGCCCACGGCAAAGTGGACATCGCGGTGATGCATGTTGTAGGTCCGCTTGTAGATGTCCCGGGGCCTGCTCCAAAGCGTGGCCGTGGGCCAGGAGGTCGTCTGGCTGCCATGCTCTCGGCCACGGGCGACATGGACTCACCCACCAGAGGAGCGGATGGAAGGTGGGTCACGGCCATAGACCATGTTGAACAGCGTGGTCTTGAGGGCCGTCTGGAACGCCGTGTTGTAGATGAACTCGGCCCACGGCAGCCAGCGGAGCCACTGGCGCGGCCGATCTCCCGTGAGACAGCGGAGGTACATGGTAATCACTTTGTTCGCGGCTTCCGTCTAGTCGTCGGACTGGGGGTGGAACGCCGTCGTCATGTTGATTTTGACACCCGCCAGACGCATCAACTCCTTCCAGAAGATGGAGGTGAACACCGGATCGCGGTCCGAAACGATGGATTGCGGGATGCAATGGAGCCACACGATCTCAGTGAAGAAAGCCTGCGCCATAGACTCCGCCGAGTACGGGTGTGCAAGGGTGATGAAGTGGCAATACTTACTGAACCTGTCGACGACGGTGAGGATGACCGATTTGCCGCCGACGCGCGGCAGAGCTTCAATGAAGTCCATCCCCAAGTCTGACCACACTGCGGTGCGAACTGGGAGGGGAAGAAGCAGCCCGCCGGTTGAAGGTGCTCCGATTTGTACCTTTGGCAAGTTGTACAAGCACGCACGAAGTCCTGGACGACGGTGCGTAGGTTGGGCGCATGGAAGTCTCGGCGGAGGCGGTGGAGGGTGCGCTGGATACCCTCATGGCCGTCATTGTGGACGGTGGCGATGATCTCCGCCAGCAACGGTGCGCCCGGTGGGAGGTACAGACGGCCCTGGTAGGTGACCATGTCATCGACGATCACCCAGGGCACTGGCGGGTGGCGGCGAGGATCTCAGCCTTGAGCGCCAGCAAGGCGGGATCCTAGGAGTTGGCGATGCGCAGGCGATCCAAGAAGTTGAAGTGGGGCGCGGAGAGTGCCATGGCGGCCCATTGGCCCTGAATCGGTGTCATCCCGGGACCGCGCGATCGGCGACGGTGTTGGTGGCGCCGGACCGAAATTCAACCATGAAGTCGAAGCCCAGCAGCTTCCCCACCCCATGGTGTTGGGGGATGGTCGCCAAGCGCTGGTCGAGCAGAAACTTGAGGCTGAAATGATCCGTCCGCACGAGGAAGCGGCGGCCCCAAAGGTAGGGACGCCAGTGGCGGATCGCCAGCACCAAGCCAATGAGCTCGCGTTCATAGGCTGCGAGTGACTGGTGGCGCGGTGCTGCTGGACGGCTGAAGAAGGCGATGGGGTGCTGCCCTTGCAGCAGTACGGCGCCGAAGCCATAAGTGGAGGCGTCGCATTCGACGATGAACGGCTCGAAGAAGTCGGGGAGTGCCAGCACCGACGCCGTGGTGAGCACCGTCTTGAGGGCCTGGAACGCCTGGTCCGCTGCCTCGGACCACACGAACCCGTCTTTCTTGAGAAGCGCGGTGAGCGGCGCAGCGATGGAGCCGAACCCGGGGACGAAGCGCCGATAGTAGCCCGCAAGGCCAAGGAACCCACGGACCGCACGGGCGGAGCGAGGCTGGGGCCAATCGACGACGGCCTGCACCTTGTCCGAGTCCATGGCGACCCCTTGAGCCGAGATGACATGGCCCAAGTACGCGATCGATGACGCCGGGAACGCGCACTCGGATTTCTTGACAAACAGACGGTGCTGGTGCAGCACGGTGAGGACGGCGCGGATGTGGCGCAGGTATTCTCCCAAGGAGCTGCTGTAGATCAAAATATCGTCAAAAAAGACGAGGACAAACTGGCGGAGGAAGGGTCGGAGCAGGTCGTTCATAAGTGCTTGGAACGTGGCCAGCGCATTGCACAGGCCGAAAGGCATGACGGTGAACTCATAGAGGCCGTCATGGGTGCAGAATGCGGTCTTCTCAATGTCTTCCGGCTTCATGCGTACCTGGTGATATCCAGAGCGCAGATCGAGCTTCGTGAAGAACTTGGCGCCGTTCAATTCATCGAGCAGTTCGTCGACCACCGGGATGGGATAGGCATTCTTCACCGTGATAGCGTTGAGCGATACAGAACCGCCAAGCACCGTCCGCCTTCTTCACGAGCAGAACTGGGGATGAGAACACGGAAGAGCTGCGCCGAATCAAGCCTTGGTCGAGCATTGCCGAGCATTGGCGCTCGAGCTCATCTTTATGCGCCGCCGGATAGCGGTAAGGACGTACCGCCACGGGCTGGGCTCCCGGGACAAGGGTGATGGCGTGATCTCGGGAACGGGGCGGCGGCATGCCCGACGGCTCCTCGAAGATGGAGGTGAACTCGTCGAGGAGCGCCGGCAGGATGTCGTCGGAGGAACACACCCGCAGGCCGGGGCTGGATGGCCCGGCCACCCCGTGCCAGCAGACGCGATGGTCGTGATGCCAGAACGACATGGAGAGTGCCCCGAAGTCCCAAAGGATGGGCCCCAAGGACCGCAGCCACTGCGTGCCCAAGACCACATCATAGCCGGCCAGGGGGAGCGCGAAGAAGTCTGCGACGAAGGCTTCATCGTCGATGGAGAAGGGTGCCGCAGTTGTACACGCCCGGGCAGGAAACGCGCTTGCCGTTGGCCACGGAGACCCGCATAGTGCACGCCAGGAGCTTGAGGGAGGGGCGCGGCCGTGATCCTCCGCATTCAAGCTGCGGGTGGAGCTGAATCCAGAGCGCGAGCGTGGTGGCCCCTTCAAGCTGGACACGGACTTGCATGGTTCGTTGCGCGGACGCCGAGATGGCGTGGAGGGAGATGAGGGGGTTGCCGACGCGCAAAGGCCGGGGGCGGCGGTTCCTCCTCCGCCTTCCTCGCCGAGGTCGAGAGGAAAGAGTCGCTGGTGACGCTGTGGCTGGGCGCCGAGCCTCGCCAGCGCTTGAAGCAGCAGGCCTTGGCGCCGGTTCCCATCTCTGCTCTCATGGCTGCTCGCCGGACGTCTTTGGCCTGTGGTCGGGCTGAACAGCGGCCGGGCGGCCCAAAGGAGCTGGAGCGCGCCGCACCGGCGCTGGCCGGAAGGCCCCCCGCTGTGGACTGCGGGGCCGGGCGTGGACGCGGGTCGGGCGGAAGGGCGTAGTACTGCGCTCGCGATGCTCTAGCCATGGGCCAAGCTCATAGCCGCATGAGGGAGTGCGGGTTCTGGACTTCGCCTGGATGCGCTGGGTCTCGTCCAGGGGTCCCGCGCGTGGAAGCAGCGCCTCGAACCGATCCTGGTACTCGGCCACCGTGCTCGTCCGCTTGCACGACATGAGCTCCGCGAGAGGGTTGGAGCGGACTGGCGGCCCGTAGCGGAGGTTGAGCAGTTCAGGGAACCGCCGCCACGACGGCGTGCCTTCATCCGCCTGCACCTGCAGGTACCACATCTGGGCGCCTTCCATTAAGTTATAGGAGGCCATCCATACCTGCTTCTCGCGCGGGATTTGTTGCTGGAAGAAGGACTCGCAGCGGTTGAGGAAGGTGAGCGGGTCGGATTTGCCGTCGAAGCGCGGAAAGTCCATCTTCTGGTGGCGCGGCGGACGGCCGCCAGGGTGGTCACAGTGCCCGGCCCCTGGGAACCGGCGCTGAAAGAATGCGGCTGCGCCTGCTGCAGCGTGACGAGCTGCTGCTGCATCGCAGCCATGTTCTTGGTGAGTTCGCCGATCATCTTAGCCAGGTTGCTGGTGGTGGGTTTGGTCATGGTGACCGGGGTAGAGGCAGTGGAGTGGTTGGGCGAAGATGGGGCAGTGGAAGATGGATCAGAGCGGCCGGAGGATCGCCGGATTCCTGATACCAAGTTGTCAAGGACCTCAGGAACCCGGCTGGGTGGTCCTTGGCTGCGTAGCTCGTAGGAGCCGGGTAAGGGAGGTGCCAGGGTTGTTGCCTGGCCGCCGGGAGAATAGATGAGATTAGAGATGAACAAGGTGAGGAGATTAGGGTTTAATTTCTTGCTTACCCCTCAATCAACCGGGTTCAGATACATATATGGAGCCAGGCTCCTTGATACAGCTGCTGGCCTTAATTGCTCAGCTGGCTACATTCACTCCTCTAATTAAAGACTTAATACTATCAGCCGCCTAAACCCCTCGGTTCTGCTCCTGGTCCGGCACGCCTTGGGGAGCTGCACCTCGTGCTCGTGAACGACGGCTGTAGTGTCACCCCCACATCACATATTTCCATTTCTGTAACTTGACTATGCCATCACTATTAATAAACGTTTAATTATTATATTAATTACTGTTGGTAATTCACGTTAAAAAAAGTACAAAGCTTTTGTTTTCTATAGCTTTGGTTTTGATTCCTGCCTTGTTAACTGTAATTGGTAGCACTTCCTAATATTCTTTCTTCAAGTACCAGTGGACATTATTGCTGTGTGGAAGAATATATTAGTAATTTTTGCTTTACCAAAACTATCATGTAAAATTATGGTAGGAGGGAGCGCGTTACAGCAAGTGGAGGTGAAGTTGGAAGGCTCAGTGTTGTTGGTGGAGCAGAGGTGGGCTCTCACTTGTTGCCGAAAGGAATATGATTTTACATGCTAGCTTTCTATGCTATATGTATGATACGATGCATTAAATACTACTAGTAGTTTAACATTTGAAGGGCTACAAAACAACATAACAATTGTCCTACTCTCTTACAAGATTGGTCCGCTACGATGCTGGCCAGGAGGTTTGTGCTTATCAAGATCCATTGGAGATATTGATGTCGGCGAATTTATTGTTCCTGTCCCATATGTGAAGCAAGTGAAGGTACTCTGTTATTTTCAAAAACAAATGTCAGAAATTCTTCTGTGTTTGATCTTTAGACTTTCCATTATCCATGGACATGCAATCTGCCAATATGCGAATTGTTTTATTTCACTTTGTTCATTTTTTTCTTTCTCCTAGTTGTCAAATGCTGGAGGAAGACTTATTATTGCTTCAGATGGCATTTGGGATGCATTATCCTCAGAAGCAGCTGCGAAGTCTTGTAGAGGTTTGCCTGCTGAGCTTGCCGCTAAGCAGGTTGTTAAGGTACATAGTTTTCCATCCATGTTAAACTGCATGTTGTCTTATGCTACCTGCAAAAGTGTCAGTCTGTACCTCCGCTCGCCATCCTTGTGGTTCGTTGGGGTGAAGCCCAGGGGCCCAATTTCACACCGCAACTGTCCAGAGCTGGTGCGTCTAGTTGCTTGTCATTCTCCAGGAAGCCTAACTTTCTTGTGTCTCCGCTACCTGCCGGCAGCCTTAGGCTTTCATTCAAGATGGCTGGTCTCAAAACATTGTAAGTTGTGGTGATGCTAGCACAAAATTCTTCCACATTCATGCAAGCTCTTGGCATAGGAAAAATTGCATTCACTATCTACCCACAGATGAGGGAATGGCCTTCGTTCACGAAGACAAGGAAAAAGTGATCGGAGATTACTTCACAAGCCACATTGGTTTCTCAGCGCCGAGGCTGGCTAGCTTTGATTGGCATCCCTTGGCTATACACCACATGACCTCCCGGATCTGGAGCTTCCCTTCACACAGGAGGTCAAGAACACTATAGACTCCATGCTGTCGAGCTGAGAAAGCTCGGGGACGGGCTGCTCGCCGAGGATGTCGTCCATGGTGCGGTAGCGTAGAGGCTCGTCATCGTGGTAGGCGTCGGTGCAGTCCTCGTCGTTGGACAATGGGGTGGTAAACTCCACCGTGCGCTGCTCGTCGTGGATTGAAGCACCGATGGAGAGCGCGGTGTAGCAGGTGCAGGCGGCTCCGGTGTAGGAGCTGCGGGTGCCTCCGGTGTAGAAGCGTGGGGCGTGGCAGAAGCGAGTGGCGTAGCAGAAGGCTCCGTTGTGATAGCACAGGGCGTGGCCGGTGGTGGACTCGCCGGAGCCGATGGTGAGCGTGGTGTAGAGGTAGACGAGCTCGGTGATGACGAGCTGCTAGCTCCCCCAGCTCCCTTGATGTGGACGTAGTCGAAGATGAAATAGCTGAGTGTCGAAGCCGATCCGTCGTCGACCATCTTGCCCCACGCCCAACCTCGCCCTTCGTCAAACACCACGTCACGTGCGATGCGCACGCGCTGTATCTCGTGGTCGAGGATGCGGTAGCCCTTCACGTTGCCGAGGTAGCCAATGAAGACCCCCCGCCCGGGCTGCCGAAGCTTGCCAACGCGCCAAGCCCTTGACGAACGCGAGACGCCCGACGATACGGAAGTAAAGCAACCGCTGGCTTGCGCCCGCAGCACGCCTTGTAAGGCATCTTGCCATCGAGTACCTTGGTGTGCGAGCGGTTGAGGATGTGGGGGCAGCCATCACCGCCTTCCCCAAGAGATCGCCGGCATCCTCTCTCGCTTGAGGAGGGCGCAGCGATGGCCACCACCGCCCCGGGTTGCGATGATCGACGACCCCGCTCGGCCGAGGGGTGTACGGGGCGGAGAAGTGGCACTGGATCTCTTCGTCAACGCAGTACGCCGCGAACTCAGCCGCCGTGAACTCACCACTGTTGTCAAAGCATAGCACTTGAAGCTTGCGGCCACACTCCTTCACTGCAATAGCTTGGTGGCGCTTGATGGTGTCAGCTGCCGCCGCCTTGCTGTCGAGGAGGACAACCCACATGTAGCGGGAGACGTTGTCGACGAGTAGCAGGAAGTAGCGCCGGCTTCCAGGTGTGGCCGGTGTCATGGGGCCGCAGATGTTGCCATGCACGAGCTCCAGCTTCTTCGTGGCACGGAAGCTGGCCTGACGAGGGAAGGGGAGCCGCCTCAACTTGGTGAGGATGCAAGTGTCGCAGAACTGCTGCACGTGGTGGACGTGCGGCATGCACCGAACCATCTCCTTGCAGCCAAGCTGGTTCAGGGTCTTAAAGTTGAGGTGCCCAAAGCGCTCGTGCTACCTCTAAGCGTCATCATTGCAGCGTGCTGCAAGACAGAGGGGTTGCGCTACCTGTACGTGTAGGACGTAGAGGCGGTTGCTCCCCCTATTCACCTTGGCGAGAACCTGGTGGCTGCGGTCCCAGACCTGCAACATGCCGTGCTCGATCTCCACGTGTGACCCGTTCTTGTCCAGCTGTCCCAAGCTAATGATGGAGTTCCTCAGCGTGGGCATGTAGTAGACGCCGGTGAGCAGCCGGTGCTCACCCGTCTTGGTGGTGAAGATGACGGAGCCGGCTCGCTTGATCTCGGCAAAGGGAGGAGTCCCCGAACTTGGCGGTGCCTCGCACTCGGGGTCAAAGTCTGAGAACTACTCCCCCGCCGCCTCGGGCCATGTGGTGGGTGGCGCTGTGTCGAGGTACCCGCTGGCCGATCTTCTCGCCGTCAGAACGGAGCCGAGGAAGGCGTGGCGCTGCTCGCCGGGCTGGGAGGAGAGTGCCGCGCCGGTGTGGCAGAGAGGAGCGCAGCTCGATGCTCCCGTGGACAAGGAACGCAGTCGGCTCGCCGCTTCCCCGTGGCTCGCACGACGTGTGCCTCGAACGTCCGCTACTGTCCCTCGGTAGTCCTTGGCCCAATGGTCGCCTTGCCGTAGTTCTTGCAGCATGTCGCCCCGAAGCCGCTTTACACTGCGGGGCGCCATCAGAGCGCCACCACGCGCCCGAGGAGCATTGTGTTTCCTTGCGCTGGGCCGACGCTATGGCCGCTTGTCGATGAAAAGGCCTCCACCTTCTCGTTGCTCCCTGGCACGCATGCCAACGCCTCCTCGGGGAAGAGGCTTGCCGCCGATGGAGACCGCCCGAAGCGGTAGCCGCCGAGCCCGCCGACGGCCTTGAGGCGACCTGCCACTTCTCGATCATTAGCTTGTTGAGGCGCCCCGGTCCCGTTCGTCACGATCGTAGCCGTAGAAGGCCCGCTCCTGCCTGGCGCACTGGCGATCCACCCGAGCTTGCTCGGCACGCCGCGGGTCCGCCTCGCCTGCAAAGGCGTGAATGAGCCGGGAGGACGTGTTGACCGACATCTCGCAGCTTTGCCGAGCTTCGTTCGGCTTGCCGCCCGGCTCGGCCGGCGGGGCCGCAGATGTACCCCAAATAAGGCTTCCTAGCCTCGGGCCGCTTGTTGCCGGAGCCGCCGCACCCTCCCGGGGGAGACCGCCCCGGCTGTGTCCAGCTCGAGGCCTATGAAGTCATGAAGAGGTCGCCCGCACCGCCGCACCGCCCCGCTCACCGTCACCCGCATTGTGTCTCGCTGCGGGATTCATTGCGGTCTCAAGGCCGCGCTGGCCGCGACTGGCCGCCTATCCGCATGTGTCGCGGGCCGTCCGCGCCGAGCGATCGCCAACTCGCGCCCGCCTCGCCCGCATGGTCGCGCCATCCGGCGCTGCGAGCCCGCTTAGCGAAGTCGCCGCGTTGCGGGTCGCGCCTACTTGCTTTGTGCCGCCGCTTCCACTGGCCGCCGCGACGCGCTCAATCGCCGAGCTGCCGCTACTTCGCCGCCGCTTCTCGCCAGCATGTTCACATCCGTACACCCCATGGGGCGTGACCGCAGCCCAAATTGGCGGCCTACTACGCCGCGCCCGAGCAGCTACGGTCACAACTCCTTTGCCTCGCCTGCCATTGCCCACTTCCATATTTGCTCGGCCTCCCCGAGGAGAGCTTCCATGGTGGACTGCTCGCGTCTAGCGCCTTTAGCAGAGTGATTGGAGGAAGTACAGGAAGCCGTGTGCAGCGACATGGCCGGGATTAGGATGGGTTAGGGGAACCAGTGAGAAAACCTAGGCTCTGATACCAATTGTTGGAAACCAAATCAAGGATTTGGGGGAAGTTTTCTATATTAACTTAGCCAAGCCAAAAAGACAGTTTTGGCGGGTACATATAGGGCTTCTTGAGAGCCAAGAAAGGAAATACAGCAGGTAACTTAGAAGCTAAGTAAAGACTAAAGTAGCATATTCTAGGGAATAAAGTAGATGCTAACTACTAGATAAGCACTAGACTTATTCCATCACCAAGCAGCTGCGGATGAAGTGATACTTGATCCTTATGTGCTTGCTCCTTTCATGGAAGACTAGATTCTTGGCCAATGCAAGAGCAGACTTGTTGTCCATCTTGAGTTCTACCACCTCAACATGCCTGCCAAGAATCTCAGCTAGGAGTCTTGATAGCCATAGAGCCTGAGTGGCAGTAGTAGAGGCGGCGATGTACCAGAGTCTTGATGGACTGCCAATTTACCAAGCAATTGCCGAGGAAGAAGAGGGCTCCACTCGTGCTTTTGCTTGTGTCCATGTCTCCGGCAAGGTCACTGTCACAGTAGTCGATGAAGCGGGCGTTGCCGGGAGCCTTGGTGAAGTGAAGACCGTAGTTGTCGTGCCAGCGACGTAGTGGAGGATGCGCTTGACAGCTCCTTGATGCTCAACCGTAGGCCACTCCATGAACTGCTGACGAAGCCGACGGCGAAGGCTAGATCTGGGCGGGTGTGCACCATGTAGCGCAGGCTGCCAATGAGGCGTCGGCAATGCGTGGGGTCGATTTCAGCAGCAGTGCTGTGCTTGCTGAGCCTTAGCCGCTCTTCCATTGGAGTATGAACGGGGTTGCAGCCTGCCATGCCACCAAACTCCAGAATCCTCTTGGCATAGTGGGTTTGCCGGAGAGTGATCCTAGCAGGTGCACCTCAACCCCGAGGTAGAAGGTGAGGAGACCGAGGTTGCTCATGTCGAAGGTCTTCATCTGAGCCTTGAGTGCCTCCACTTCCTGCTCGCTGGCGCCGGTGATGATTAGATAATCAACGTAGACGCCGATCAGCAGAAGTGTCACCACTGCCCTGCCTGTACATCGCGGCCTCATGAGCGCTTTGCTAGAAGCCTATCTGCTTCAGTGTGGCATCCAGCTTAGCGTTCTATGCCCCCCGTGGAGCCTGCCGAAGCCCGTACAGAGCCTTGCGGAGGTGGTAGACCTTCCCTTCTTCTCCAGCGACGACATAGCCAGGAGGCTGCTGCACGTACACCTCTTCCTTGAGGTTGCTGTTGAGAAAGGCCGATTTGACGTCCATATGATGGACATGCCACCCCTCTTGAGCTGCTAGCGCGAGAACTCTGATGGACTCCATTCGAGCCATTAGAGCGAAGGCATTGTTGAAGTCCAGCCCTTCTTGCTGGACGAAGCCCGTGCCACGAGCCTTGCCTTGTGCTTGATCACCATGCCCAGCTCGTTCTTCTTGAGCTTGAACACTCACTTCAGGGTGATGGGTCGGTGGCGAGCAAGGAGTGGCACGAGCTCCCAAGTGCGGTTCTGCTCCATCGCATTGACCTCCTGCTCCATCACGGCTCGCCAGGCAAGATCTTCCTTAACCTCGGCGAAGCTGGCCGGTTCTCCAAGCATGCGTTAGGTGAAGCTTGGAGAAGAGGTGAGGAGGTGGCGGGGGTGTGGGTTGCTCGCCGAGGATGTTGGACACCGTGCCGCAGCTGCTCGACGTTGTGGTAGGAGTCGAGGCGGTCCTCATCATCCTCGAGCGTAGTAGTGAACTCCACTGGATCCCCGGCTTCCGCCTCTGCTTCTAGTGAAACAAGGGAGGCCGATAGTGGTAGAGGTGTCGTCGCAGTTGATGGTGAGCGCGACTAGACAACGGTGGCACCGATTGGTGATGTCCTAGCCCCGGCGCTTGGTGGAGCTTCGCTTTGCTCGCCTGGAGTTGGTGAATGTGGCATATCAGGTGATGTAGCTGGCGGCGCAGTAGTCGATGACGTCCCGCTTGCCGCTGGAGAAGTTCCACACGTTCCTCTGGCTCCACGAGTCACCATGTACTCAACGGTGAAGTTGCTTCCCGTCGCCGTCGATCTACCTGCGACGGGAGTGGTCCAATTCCAACTGTGCCCTTCATCGAAGACGACATCGCGGCTTGTGGGGGTATAACCCCCGGTACCCTCAAGATGATACATGGACCGCATCATCAGCGGTTCGGCCCATGAGATATGACAGATGTTGTAATCTAAGTTAGTACCAACTCGGGTATTTTACTTGTAACCCCACCCCTTTGGAGTATATAAGGAGGGACAAGAATGCCCCTATGATCAACGCTAATAAAACACAGCACACGGGATGTACGGTATTACATCACACTGACAGTTTGAACCTATATAAATCTTGTGTCTCTGTGCTTGTGTTTGTGTTACCATTTCATTCTAAATTTCGCGCACCCCACCACAATCATCTAATCTACCACCGCGGGTAACCCCTTGGTGGGTTGCCGGTGAGGTTTCGTCGACATGACTCACCTTAACTCGCTACGTCACCGGATTGAGAATTTGGTAGGCCTTGGCTCCTTCCACGTAGCCGATGAACATGCCGGGCTTCCCGTGATCGTCGAGCTTGCGTAGCTATCCAAGGTCCTTGATGTAGGCGAGGTAGGTGGCTCACTGCGGGCGTGCGCCCGTGCCAAGCCTCGTACGGTGTGTTGCCCGGCAAGCTCCTCGTCGGCGAGCGGTTGAGCAAGTGCATAGCGGTCATCACCGCCTTCCCCCAATACTTGGCTGGCATCCGCCATTGCTTCAGCAGAGCGCGAGCAGTGGCGACCATGGTCTGGTTCTGGCGTTCCACCACGCCGTTCTGCTGCAATGAGTGAGGCATGGTGTCGGTGCGCAACACCTTGAGTGCCTGGTCGCTCTACTTTTCGGCCTCCACCTTGATGGCCTTGACGGCGTCCGCGGCAGCATCCTTCGTTGGCAGCAGCACTGCCCACATGAAGCGCGTCGTGTCATTGACCATCAAGAGGAAGTAGCGCCACCCACCTGGTGTCGGTGAAATTGGCCCACAAAGATCACCATGAACGAGCTTCAGCTTCTCCCCGCGGTACAAGGCCTGCTGCGGGAAGGGGTGTTCAGCGTTGCTTCGTGACGACGTAGGTGTCGCTGACTTGCTCGACGTGCTTGATCACAGGCAAGCCGCGCACCATGGCCTTTGTCCCGAGCTGATGCAGTGCCTCGAAGTGGACGTGGCTGAACCGCTCGTGCTAGCACCAGGCTTCATCGTCCTTTCTTGCGGCGAGGCATACTGGCTGCGTGGTGTCGAGGTGGACGATGTAGAGGCGGCTGGGTCCGCGGTTCACCTTGATGAGAAGGCGCCCGCGGCGATCCTAGATGCACAGAATTCCTCGGTCGATCTCCACCTTAGACTCGCCTTCATCAAGCTGGCCCCAGCTCATGATGGAGTTGCGCAACGCCGGGATGAAGTACACATCATGGAGGATGTGGTGCTCGCCGTTCTTGACCTGGAAGACGATGGAGCGGACGACTTGCATCTCCACCTTTGACGCATTGCCGAACCGCATCGATCTACGCACCGAGGTGTCGAGGTCAGAGAACAGCTCGCGTCGGCCAATCATGTGATGGGTGGCATCGCTGTCGAGTTACCAGCCATTGAGCTTTTCTTCGCCAGAGCCGGTGTCCAGAAACGCTCGTGCTCACGGTTCGTCAAAGTGTTCTCCACGACGATAGGCATGTGGTGGGTGGCGCCAGCCATTGAGTCATGTGGTGGGTGGCGCCGGTGTCCATCCATTGAGTCATGTGGTGGGCGGCGCCGGCCAGTCATGTGGTGGTTGGCCTTGGCACAGAGGGCAGTGTTCTCGTCCAGCACGAGGAAGCCGTGGGCGAGGAAGAGAGCTGCCTCGTCATCGTCCACCTCCACGACGTGTGATGCTGCACCGTGCCCTGCACTGCCGCGCTCTCGATGAGGCTCGGGGCAGTCCTTTGCCCAGTGGTTGGGACGATGGCAGTTGAGGTAGGTGTTGTCGGGGTTTTTGCGGTCGCCGCCACCGGCTACTTCCTCCCTGCCTTGGCCGCCTCCGCCACGCTCGCCGCGCTTAGCTTTGGCGTTCACCTTCTTTCCGCCTCGTGGACGTCGACGAGGCTCGGAGCTTGACAAGCCAGAGCCGCCCGCATCCTTTTGCTTTTGGCACGCGAGTCACTGCTCCTCGGTGAGCATGAGCTTGCTGCCGGTAGAGAGAGAAGATCGGTCGTAGGCTCGTCATCGAGGTCGTCCACCGCCTTGAGCCTCCCGGTGAGTTCCTCGACCATGAGGTCTTGGAAATATAGGAGTGTCTCGATGGCAATTTTGAGCTAGGCGTACTTCTTGGGAACGGCGCGAAGAAACTTCTCCACCGCCTACTCCTCGTCGAGGTCCCTGTCGCCGAGGAGGGCCATCTGTTGCTTCAGCGTGGTGAGGCGAAGGGCGAAGTCCTCGACCTACTCCCTGGGATGGAAGGCGAGGTCCTCCCACTCCTTGCGTAGCCGCTGGAGCGTGGTGCGGCGGACGCAGTCGACGCCGATGCATGCTGTGGCGATGGAGTCCCATGCCTCCTTTGAAGAAGCCTTGTCCACCAACAGGATCCCCATCTCTGGTGGCACTTCGGCGATGATCGCCTCCAGCACGCGCCGATCGTCGTGGTACGGGAGATCTCTATACTCGACGGCGGCCCCCCACGGTGGTGCGCTGAATCTTCAACTTCATGAGCGAACTCCACTCGTGGTAGTTCGTCTTCGCCAACATGGGTTGTGGCGTTGCGCGCCGGAGTCCTTGTACACCGCCCGGGACGTGATCCGCGATCCGCAACGGCCCCGGGCGCTTCGCGACGGCGACAAAGCGATGGCGACTTCGCGATGGCAACGCCCGGCTCCGGGACAGCTCCCGCCGCGTGGTCCCTCTCCCACTCCACCTCTGCAAGGCCAGCCGCTGGGCGGTTTTTGGCTGCTTTGCCTCCGCCTAGCACGCCGCCTCGATCGCTTGTGCGGTTGCGGCCTGGTTGGCGTTGGCGGCGGCAATCGGCACGCTAGGTGGTTCACCACCGCCCGCCTCGTTGGCGTTTGGCGGCGGCGGCGGCGGCGGGCCGATGCTCGTGGCACGCCGCTTGAGTAGACATGGCTTCGCTTTCTCTCCTAACCTTGCTCTAATACCGCTTGTTGCAATCATGGAACAAGACACAGGTAATTATCGCTCGAGGGCAGCTTGGCAAGTGCCGCTTGATTTATATTGATGGGAAGCAAAATTCCATTGGCTTACAATATAAAGGGCCACCGCATATATAGCATTTGGTCTGTAACAAACTCGACACTTACTAACTGAAATGATTACCTAGCCAACTTAGATGCCAAGGAACCTAAATTACTGAGTAGTAATGAGTAAAGGTAAAATGTAACCGATACATGGGTTTAGCACTAGGCTAATACCCCTCAATTATCACCTCACATTCCCCTTGGCTGCATGGGCTAGAAAGAAAATCGACAAGATCGGGAGATCTTTCCTTTGGAAGGGAGAAGAAAATGCAAATGGCGGACATTGTCTAATCGGTTGGCCAACAAAGTGACTAGGCCAAAGGACTTGGGCGTCTAGGGATCCCCGACTGGAGAAATTTGGAAGAGCCCCTACGTCTTCGATGGCTTTGGCAGATCGACTCGATGAATCCAAGCCATGGGTAGGCTCGAACTCTCCTGTAATAACGATAACCGCGTGCTCTTTCAAGCCTCAACCAAGATCATGATTGGCGATGGAGCTAAGGCTCGATTCGGCATTATAAGCGGCTCGATGGGGAGGCCCCCAAAAATCTCGCCCCACATTTGTTCGAGCTTGTGGCAAGAAACAACAGATCGGTGCAGCAAGAGCTCCACAATGGAAGAATGATGGACTTACCTAAGGAACCAGGGTCAGTACCACTGAACACTTGGAGGAATTTGTCTCCCTCTAGATCAGAATCCAATCCGTCCACCTACAGCCGGGCGTGCGAGATTCCATCACTTGGCGATGGACTGCAAATGGTTGTTACTCCACACGCCCGCTCCGCGTACAGGATTCAGTTTGCAGGATTGTATGGCATCTTCAAAAGTGACCTCATTTGGAAAGCACGGTGGAAAACAAATGCAAAGTCTTCATTTGGATTCTTGTGCAAGAAAAAATTCTAACGGCTGAGAACCTACAAAAAAGAGGATTGCCTCACCAAGATCACTGTATATTGTGCAATGGTCCTTTGGAAACATGTTTGCATCTATCCCTTCTTTGCCCATTCGCCAAGGTGGTATGGAACCAAATCCTAACCTGGGAGCATTGTGATACCCAGCTGCTACATTTCGATCAAGACCCCTGCTCGCTTCAGTTCTTGGTGAGAGGAGGCGTGGCTAAGGTCACAAAAGAAGAAAGAAAGCGCATCAATGTCTTGGTGATCTATACTTGCTGGAATCTTTGGAAGGATAGAAATCAAAGAATTTTTAGTAACACCTACGAAGTCGGCCATACAGGTTGCTTCAAGAATCAAGGAAGATATTACACAAAGGAAAAGGGCTTTAGAAAGGGAAGGCTAGCATACTGGCGTAGTGCTGTTCCTGGGGTTTCCTACAAGCCTCAGCCCTTTTGCCTCTCTGTTTTCATGTTTTCCCCTTGCTGTTGTTCTTTTCGCCTGTACATAAACTCTTTTACTCCGTCCTTAATTGAGAGGCAGAGCTCCTGCCATTCGTTTCAAAAAAAAAAAAAAAAAAAAAAAAGTAGTTTTGGTGGCATGGGAGATATGGAAGCATCGCAACTCTTGTGTCTTTGACAACAAGAGGCCGAACATTCATGAGATTATTAGGGCTGTTAGCTCGGAGGGGGGCTCTGGTGCTTGGCTGGAGCCTCCAAACTCCAGGAGCTTGTTATCAGGTCGTTGCCTTCTGAAGCTTAGGGCTCGGTGGCTTTTTGTCGTTTGTTACAGCTTCTGTGGCGAGTCTGTAACTTAGTGTCCAGTGGGTGGTGTGTGTGGGTTGGGCCTCATTGACCCATGTAACATTTCTTCTTTCTTAATGAAATGACGCGCAGTTCTCCTGCGCTTTTCGAGGAAAAAAAAGTAGTTTACCACTAGGTTATAGATTCTTGTTTATCCTTGATGATGCCTTATGGTTGCCAATTACTATCATTGCATCGCCAGACATGTTTTATGGTTGCCAATTACTATCATTGCATCGCCAGACGTGTTCTTTTTTTTCTTACCCAAGTGCTTGTATCTTTTAGGAGGCACTCAGGACAAGAGGGCTAAAGGATGATACAACTTGCATAGTTGTTGACATTATCCCAACTGGTCAAACAATGCGGCCTCTGTCTCCTCCTAAAAAGATGAGCAAGCTGAAGTCTTTAATCTTTAGAAAGAAAGCAAAGGACCCTTCTCAGAAGTTGATTAAACAGCATTCAACTGTTGGTATCGTTGAAGAGATATTTGAAGAAGGTTCAGCCATGCTATCAGAAAGGTCAGTTCTATTCTTTCTCCAAATGTTCTCTTGATCAGAATTTTCTAGTGTTATTCCACTAGCTCAATTTTGATGTCTGCAAAGAGCAGGGTCTATTTCGTTTCAAAGGGATTGCATCAATATTTCATGTGAACCCCCAAGAAATATACTATGCAGAACTAGGTTAGGCTCTATTAAGCTACATTAGCTAGTCCTAACTAAGTGTAGCCTGACTGCCAGCTCGTTCACTTCCAGCCATGTTGTAACTTTTAGGTCATTAACCTATATCTGGCTTGATCGCTGACGAATTCCAACATGCATCAATGTTGCTGATAGCAGCTGGGTATGTAGCCATGCTGGACTTGTTCTCGAAGGTGCTTGCAACTAGGTGCTGCCTAATAATACTAAGTGGGAAATTGGTAGCTAATGGAACATGGATGGTTGGAATTTTGAGCTATTGTGTAACTTTGAGATGATAATTTTCTCAAAAAGCCACTTGAAATCATGCAGTCCATCTCTTGTTAAGAATTCTTGTTCCTTCTGAATTTATTCCCTGTTGTTCTTTGCCACATGCGAACACCGAACTCATCTTTTTCCTCCTTATCTAATAAGAAACCTCTTCGAAGAGGGCGGGAGTTCTTGCTATGACAGAAACTGGGCGCAAAAATCTCACCCGCAAGGTTTATTGGAGGAAAATTGGTGAAAAACTGAGCACCGATGCCTGGACGAAAAACCCTAATCATCCCACTCAGTCAGTGGCAGCTTATCACATGTCATTTTTGCTGAGCTTCACAAAAACGACCAGCAGCTCCAACTGCCCAAGACAGCATCACCAAAACACTAAACAGCCCACACAACCACGGCATGGAACATCGCAGCACGTAATCATTGCCAAGCTTTACTGCACTCCATAGCAAGCACTCCTAGCAGGAGATTGTCACTAGTAAAATCTGATTATACATTCATTATTTACTGAATAAGTAGGAACTGAAATGCAAAAACTACATTGACCTTATCACCTCCTTGCTACTACCCATTCCACACATTTTTTTTTCCTCACAAGCACAATAATTGCATAGTGTTCCTATGCTCCATGCACCAATAAGCAGATGGCATAAGCTCATAAGCGCAATAGATTTCTAGCTGCATATCCGTGATGTGGATGCTGCCTTAACCTTCCAGTATACCGTTTTATCCATTATGTAAACAACATCATTGAGGTGACTTCAGCACATATGATAAATAAAATTTTGAGAGTTGGATATTAATATATCTCTTTATTAGTATCTGCATGCCCTCATTAACCATTAGGTTATTTCTTTTTTGTCTATTTTTCTGCATAGGACAGACACCTTTAACTAGATCCCTTATGTTCGCTTCGCATTTTGGTCCTAAAAGGCTGCTTGAAACTTGACTTCCAGTTCAAATAGCTTTTGTTTTGGAGCACAAACCTTGTCAGTAACACTTATTGAGTTGAGGAAAAAGGGCCGGCTGTGCTCTTTCACAAGGAGCAACAGGAAAAGTTAATATTTTGGAAACAGTTAGTGTACAAAAGGTGAATCGTACAGTACATAAACCGTGTGAAGATTAACCAGCTCCTGAAGGCTTGTTTTTCAGTTGTTTAAGTTGAGAACTATCTTGTTTGCACTTAAATTCACTTCATTTATTTTTTTAGATCACTAAATCATACTTCCTTCATTTCAAATTGTAGGTCATTTTAGCTTTTCTGGTACATAGATTTTGCTATGCACCTAGATATATGCTTTGTCTAAATACATAATAGAAATTAGAGTAAAATGCATCGTGAGTCTTTAAGCTATTCATAGATTCTTGGCTGGGTCCTTGAACTAAATAAGTAACCATATGAGTTCTCTCAATCTATTGCTGATTGTCACTTGCGTTGTCGAACTAAAAAGGTGACCATCTGGGGTCCTCAATCTACTGTTGTGCTCGACTAAGGGCGCGTTTGGTTTGTGGATGGCCACAGCCAGGCTTGCATGCAGCATACGGGCCCGTTCTGGCCAGGCTCGTGAGGTGCGAGAGCTGCTTGATTGGTTCCCGTACGCAGGTTCATTTCGGATGCTGTTCGGTTGCATGCACATCTAGCGCAAAAGTGATTTCTTGTGTCTGCACGTTCTCCCATACGCACACCCAAGCGCTTGCGCTTGCACCACCGGAGCCAGGCCGAGAGGAGCATTTTGCACGCGCGCAGCCAGGCCGAGAGGGTGGAGCAGAAAACCAAATGCGCAGAGCTTGCATCTAGCGAGCCTGGTTCAAGCCCAAACAGGCAACCAAACTTGCCCTAAAGGTCCAAAACCCATGAAGCCACCACCAACTACCAACGTGACCGCCAACTACCAACATGGTTCAAGTTGAAAAAAAAAAACTCCCCTACCGTTTGTCTCCCCTTGCATGTTAAACGTATGAAGGCCCGTCTACTATAGGCCAATATCAGCTATGCATGATCATTCCCCCCCAGGATTATCCTCTAATTCACGTGGCCCACGCCTTTTGTTGCAGCATCTTCCGTGGCCAGAGCCTCCATCCATGATGCGGCTTCTTGGCTTCAAGAACGGATAGGATGCTGGACTGTGTGGCTTCTTGTCTGGCTCCTTGTCCGCCGTCCGTGTACTTGTGTGCTTGGCTCGCCGTCTTCAAGCCTCATTTGTGCGTCTCCCATTGCAGAAGTCGCCTCTGCCCGTTTGCCTGTCTCTGCTTCTGTTTACCCTAGTCACCTCCACCCACCCATCTCCGCATGCAGCTCGTCATATCACCGTCAGCAGCGATCCTTCTTTCACTGGTGTGGAGCCCCCACCTTCGACGGCTATGCTTCAGCATGTCTGGGCTCAGTACCTTTGTTTCAGACCAACTTCCACGGGTCTCATCTGTTTTGGTAGCCACTGCCCTGTTGATTTTTGTGCATTGCTTTGTCGCTGTTCATTGGTGATTGCCTTGGTTCTAGCGGATGTCCTTGTTTTTCCTACGAAGCTTGATGGTTTGTCTAACTATTGAGAGGCATTTTCTGTCAAAACTATTCTGAGGGGGCATTGTCTTGCCTCTCATTTGACATACTCCTCCAATTGACAAATCAAAGGATGGTCCTAATGCTGCTGCTGTCATGGCTTGGACTAATGATGATGCACGTGTCATTAGTGCCATTCACACCAGCATGAAGCCCTCGTTCGTCATGAGTGTTGAGGACCATGAGTCTGCTAAGGAGATGGAGGACTACTTGTAGCCAGTGGCAGAGCCAGGACTTTTATGGGGCTTGGTCGAGACCTAATATAACACTAAGGACCTGTTTGGTAGGGCTTCAGCTCTTCTCAAATGGAGTACCTTTTATGGTGAAGTTAAAGCCGTTTTGGAAAAACGTTTAGCAAAAACAATTCCGCTAGCAGTTTTGTAATAATCTGTATTAGGTTTATGAGGAACCGGGAGGAGCCAAATTTTCATGGTTCCAGCTCCTCTAAAAACAAAGGCTTCAACTCCTCCAGGCTTCTAGAAAGGAGCCATTTTTTAGGTTCCCTTTTAATAGGACTTCCTGCAAGGACTTACGAGAAGCTCGAGCCAGAGCCATGCCAAATACATAGCATCGTGTATGAAAGCAAAATTAGAGAACCACAATAATTTTAAGCTAATTTGTCTTCCTAGTACAGGTTCCTGGTCCAAGTAGCTGAAACTTTGTACTGCTTGAGTGGCTCTACAGAGCAGCTCCTTTGACCAATTAGCAAACAATCTACTTGAAAGGAATAGCTGAAGGTTTGTTACAGCCTAGGGTATTGGCCTAACACAAAGTTGTTTGAATTAATTGCTATCTGCTTTAATTGCCTAGTTACTTGTGTAATCTCCTCGCTTTAATCTCCTAGCTAGATGTGCTGGTTTAATTCCCAGCTAACCCCTTGGGACTCGTCTGGCCCTTTGGGCCACCCTCCTCTCTATTTATATGTAAGCTCATCTGTAATCTCATCTCAAGGAATACAAAGCCTGTTTGGCTATTGTCTATCATGGTATCATCCTAAACTACGATCTCTGCTTCTGCTCCCACTCCACCCACCCATGCGCGCGCCCTCTACTGCAGCTACGCGTGCCCATGGCCACCACCGGCTCCTCCACCATGGCTACTGCGGCCAAGCTCTGCGACGAAGCCCTCTCTGCTGCCAAGCGCCTCGAGGACGAGGCCTCCTCTCTGCGCACCACCAACACAGAGTGCAGCCAGCAGCTCGAGGAAACCGCTGCTCTTCTCATGTCCACTTCCGCGCCCTGGAGCGTGTCCACGCTGCTGCTGCTCTTGACGCTGAGCGCGCGCAGGCACATGCCCTGGAGCAGCAGGCCGCGGCCCTCCGGGGTCGCCTCCGCACCGAGCTTCCGGACGACGACGCCGATCCTGAGGATGACGACGTCCACTCCGCTTCCTCTGAAGCCGCGGCCATCGACACCTCCACAGTCAAGCTGCTGCCGTTGAGAACATCAAGAACTTAATCACCATAGTTCTTGATCTTCAATCCTCCAACTACTCCAAGTGGCGCGGCTATGTCCTCATCCTCGGCTGCTTCGCCTTGAAGGATCATGTCCTCAGCAACGACTCCCGCCCCTACGTTCCGGCGTGGTCGCGCATGGACTGCGTCGTCCTCTCTTGGCCTTTCAACACCATCTCCGCCGACATCCTGGACGTCATCCATGAGCACGACAGCCTCAGCGCCCGGGCAGCATGGCTCGGGATCGAACAACAGTTCCTCAACAATCGTGAGTCCCGCGCCAAGCTCCTCGACGCCGAGTTTCGCACTCTCTGCCAAGGTGCCCTCTCCATCGATTATTATTGCCGCAAGATGAAGAGCATGGCGAATGCCCCTACCGACCTCGGCGAGCCCATTCAGGACTGAACTCTGGTGTTGAACGTTCTGCGGGGTCTCAATGAACGTTTCCAGTTCATGTCCCAGCTTGTCACCCGCCAAAGGCCGTTCCTGTCCTTCGCCTATGTTCGTGCTGACCTCCGCCTGGCCGAGCTCAACATGGGGACGCCCTCTGCTCCTTCGGCTCTCGTCGCCGCGCCATCCACCAGACCGCCCACTTTGGCCTAACCAGCGCCTCCACGCCATCATCAGGCTGCTACTGGCCATCAGGCTGCTGCTGGACATCAGGCTGCTACTGGACAGCCATCCAGTGGCAACCGTGGCCACCGCTGCAGTGGGCGCGGTTCTGGCGGCTCCCAAGGTAGTACACAGGGCGGTACTGCACCAGCCACACCACAGCGGCCGTCGCTGCTCAACCCCTAGACCGGTTCTATCCACATGTGCCAGGGTCCACCGCCGGTGGCGCCCGTGGCCCTCCATCACGCGCAGTCCAGCTTGCTCCCCTGCAGCAGGCCACGGTGGCCGGCGTGCCGGCGTGCCTTGGCTCCCCCGCCCGGCATCCGGGTCCTACTACTCGCAGCCCCCTCAGGCGCCCCGCTTGGGCGCCTTGGACGCCCGAGGGCCTCGCCATTGCCTTCAACACCATCTCCCTCACTCCGCCACCGAGTTCCTCGGATTGGGGTATCGACTTGGGTGCCTCCTCCCACATCACCGCCAACCCTGGTATGGTCACCGCTTCACCATCCTCATTTCCTTCCTCCATTGCCATAGGCAACAGTGCCACCCCTTCCTATAATTGGCACTAGATATTCTGTCCTCCCTGGACCCTTTCGCCTCGACAATGTCCTTGTACCTCCCGACATCATCAGAAATCTTCTTTCTATTCGAAAATTCACTACGGACAATTTTGTCTCTGTCGAGTTTGACCTTCTTGGTGTTTCTGTGAAGGATCTCTGTACCTGGGACACCCTCCTCAAATGTAACAGCACGGGGCCTCTCTACACCCTACAGCTTCCTTCATCCACCACTGGATCCTGCGCCCTTGTCGCCACTCCTTCACCGACTACCTAGCACAGGCGCCTTCGTCACCCCGGCAAGGCCACACTTCAGAACCTCGCACAATCCACCTCCATTGTCTGCAGCAAGCCTGAAGATGACTCCCTCTGCCACGCCTGTTAGCTTAGGCTCATGTGCGCCTTCCTTTTTCTACTTCTTTATCTAGAGCATCCAAGAATTTTGATTTAATCCATTGTGACTTGTGGACATCTCCTGTTGTTAGTATCTCTGGTTGCAAATACTATTTAGTTATTCTTGATGATTGCTCATTTTCTCTGGACTTTTTCCCTTCGCGCTAAGTCCGATGCATTCCCCATGATTTCTAACTTCTTCGCTCATGTGTCTACCCAATTCGGTTGCACCATTAAGTCAGTCCAATGTGACAACGGTCGCAAGTTTGACAACTCCGCTTCTCGCGCTTTCTTCCTTGCTCATGGCACCACTTTTCGCATGTCGTGCCCCTATACTTCCTAGCAAAACGGGAAAGCTGAGCGCATGATCTGCACCGCCAACAACGTCACATGAACCCTCCTCTTCCAGGCTTCCATGCCCACCTCTTACTGGGTTGATGCTCTAGCCACTGCCACCTATCTCATCAATCGCCTTCCTACCAAAACTCTAAACATGACCACCCCTTTCTTCGCCCTCCATGGCATCCTTCCTATCATGACCTTCGCGCCTTTTCGGCTGCACATGCTACCCCAACCTTTCTGCCACCACTCCTCACAAGCTTGCCCCTCACTCCACCCTCTGTGTGTTGGAACCAAATCTCAGATTTGGGGTAAGTTTCTGTATTAACTTAGCCAGAAGACATGGCAAGGGTAGCAGGGATACATATACCACAAAATGGCTTACTTGCAGGTAAAGAAAGGGAAAAGTTGCAACAAATTAAAGTGGCATATTCCTGGAATAAAGTAGATGCTAACTACTACTAGTTGATATAAGCACAAGTCTTAATCCTATCAATCTTCCCCTAAGCCTTGTGCGTCGCCTCTGGGTGGATTTTGGCCATCCCAATCCTGGCACAAAGTTCCTGGAACTTGACTCGCCAGAGGGACTTGGTGAGGAAGTCGGCGAGCTGGTCTGAGGTGTTGATGTAGCCGGTCTTGATGCTTCCCTCCTCCAAACAGCTACGGATGAAGTGGTACCTCACTCGGATGTGCTTGCTGCGTTTGTGGAAGACGGGGTTCTTCGGCAAAGCGAAGGCAGACATGCTGTCCACCCTAAGCTGCATCGCCTTGGCATCCTTCCCAAGGAGATCACCGAGCAAACGGGCCAGCCAAAGCGCTTGTGTGGAAGCTGTAGTAGCAGCGATGTACTCTGCCTCGTAGCTCGACAAGGCCACCACCTGCTGCTTGACGGACTGCCAGCTCACGAGACACTTGCCAAGGAAGAATAGCGTCCCACTAGTGCTCTTGCTCATGTCGATGTCGCCGGCGTGGTGAAGTGCGCCGCTCCGAGGCTCCTCAGGTAGTGCAAGCCATAGTCGGAGGTCCCCGAGACGTAGCGGAGGATCCTCTTCATGGCCTACTGGTGCTCCTTCGTCGATCGCTGCATGAACCGACTGATGTAGCCCACGGCGAACGCCAAGTCCGGGCGCGTGTGGACGAGGTAGCGAAGACTCCCCACAATGCGCCGGTACTGCGTCGCGTCCACCTCCGCCGTGCTCTCCCGGCTTAGCTTCAGCTTCTCCTCCATGGGTGTGAGCTGGGTTGCAGCCGGTGAGGCCACCCAACTCGACGATCTGCTTGCCGTAGGCAGCCTGGCGAAGCGAAGCGAAATGCCAAAGCTATCCTGGTGGACCTCGATCTCCAGGTTTGGAGAGAAGGCCGAGGTCGCTCATCTGGAAGACGGACTTCATCTCCGCCTTGAATGCCTCGATCTCCTCCTCCTTGGTGTCGGTGATCACCAGGTCGTCGATGTACACGCCCACCAGCAGGGCATTGGCTCCCTTGCCCTGCCGGTAGACGGCGGCCTTGTGAGGGCTCTACTGGAACCCATTTGCTTGAGGGTGGAGTCCACCTTGGCGTTCCAAGCTCGGGGTGCCTGCCGCAAGCCGTAGAGGGCCTTGCGCAGGCGGAGGACCTTGCCCTCCTTGCCGGTGATGATGAATCCCGGTGGCTGGCGTACGTAGACCTCTTTCAGGTCGCCGTTGAGGAAGGCCGACTTGACGTCCATGTGGTGCACCCGCCAGCCGTCCTGGGCAGCTAGCGCGAGGAGTCGGATGGACTCCATCCGCGCAACGGGCGCGAAGGCGTCGTCGAAGTCGACTCCCTCCTTTTTCCACCACGGCATAGCCAAATTTCATTACTAGGCAGCAACGAAATTACAAAGTTTTGAATCACGAGACCAAATGCTAACTGAACCACAAAAGCGCCACCTTGGCATGAACACAGAGGGTTCAGCCAGGTGATCCCCGCCTCCACGTCTATAAACCTGTAATTAGTTTGTCACACTTATTACATTCCCTGGAAGGCAAGTCCTGCTGAATGAAGCCACGAGCCACCAGCCTCGCCTTGTGCTTGATCACCGCCCCGGCCTCGTCCTTCTTCAGCTTGAACACCCACTTAAGGGTGATTGCACGGTGGCCAGTCGGAAGATCAGCAAGCTCCCACGTGCGGTTCCGCTCAATGGAGTCCATCTCCTTCATCATGGCCCGCCAAGCTGCATCTCCCTCTGCCTCAGCGAAACAGCGGGGCTCGTCATTGTCGTCGGCGAGGAGTAGCTCCGCCTCGAAGTCGTGCTGAGCAAGCTCGGGGATAGGCTGCTCGCCGAGGATGTCGTCCATGGTGCGGTAGGGCAGGGGCTCGTCGTCGTAGTAGGCGTCGATGCGGTCCTCGTCGTGAGATAGCGGAGTGGCGAACTCCACGGTGCGCTGCTCGTCGTGGACTGAAGCAGCTGAAGTCGATCCTGGGGATGTGAGCACCGGTGGAGAGCGCGGTGTAGCTGGTGCAGACGGGCCCGGTGTAGGAGCACGTGGGGCTGCATGCGCCTCCGGTGTAGAAGCGCGGGGCGTAGTAGAGGCGCGGGGTGTGGCAGCAGGCTCCGATGTAGGAGCACGGGGCGTGGCCGGCAGTGGACTCGCTGGAGCCGATGGCGAGCGTGGTGTAGTGGTAGACGAGCTCGGTGAGGACGAGCTGCTAGCTCCCCCAGCTTCCTCGAAGTGGACGTAGTCGATGACGAAGTCGCTAATTGTCGAAGCCGATCCGTCGTCGACCATCTTGCCTCATGTCCAACCTCACCCTTCGTCGAACACCACGTCACATGCGATGCGCACGCGCTGTGTCTCAGGGTCGAGGATGCGGTAGCCCTTCACACCGTCGGGGTAGCCGATGAAGACCCCCGGAGTGCTCTGGTCGTCAAGCTTGCCAACGTGGCCAAGCTCCTTAACAAACGTAAGACAGCCGAAGACGCGGAAGTAGTTGACCGCCGGCTTGCGTCCGTGCCACGCCTCGTAAGGCATCTTGCCGTCGAGTGCCTTGGTGGGCAGCGGTCATCTGACCGCCTCTCCCCAGTAGATCGCCGGCATCCTTCTCTGCTTAAGGAGGGCACGGGCGGTGGCCACCACCGTCGATTCCGGCTTCGGCGACCCGTTCTCTTTGAGGGGTGTGCAGGCGAAGAAGTGCCCTGGATCGCCGTCGGCGATGACGCGCGCGAACTCAGCCGTCGTGAACTCGCCTCCGTTGTCGGTGCGAAGCACTCGAAGCTTGCGGTCGCACTCCTCTGCAACAGCTTGGTGACGCTTGATGGCGCTAGCTGCAGCTGTCTTGCTGTCGAGGAAGACAACCCACATGTAGCGGGAGACGTCGTCGACGAGTAGCGAGGAAGTAGCGCCGGCCTCCAGGTGTGGCCAGTGTCACGGAACCCACAGAGGTCACCGTCCACGAGCTCCAGCTTCTCCGTGGCGTGGAAGCTGGCCTAACGAGGGAAGGGGAGCCGCCTCGACTTGGTGAGGACGCAGGTGTCGCAGAACTGCTCCACGTGGTCGACGTGCGACATGCCCCGAACCAACTCCTTGCTCCCGAGCCGCTTTAGGGCCTCAAAGTTGAGGTGCCCAAAGCGCTCGTGCCACTTCCAGGGATCGTCGTCGCGGCGAGCTGCAAGACAGAGGGGTTGCGCCACACATGCGTGAAGGATGTAGAGGCGGTTGCTCCCCCTACTCCTGCGCGGTCTCCACCATGACTGCCCCGCACTCCTGCGGAGTGCTGCTGCAGCAGCAGCCGCCTTCGCCTCCTTGGCCGCCGCGGCGCCCGCTCGGCAGCGAGCTCTGCTGCTGCGAGCCGTGCAGCCTGGGCGGCTGCGGCCTGCCCGTGGGGCCTCCCGCTCAAGCCGCTCCGCCTCCGAAGACGCTCCAAGGGCTCGTCCGCCTCCAGGTTCGGGGCCTGGCCACCGAGCTGCCTGTGCCTCGTGCTAGAAGTCACAGAGCCATTGGTGGAGGAGGAGGAGACTATGTGCAGTGACATGGCCGGGATTGGGAAAGGTAAGAAGATTAGGTGAGAAACCTAGCTCTAGATACCAATTGTTGGAACCAAATCTCAGATTTGGGGAAGTTTTCTGTATTAACTTAGCCAAAAGACATGGCAAGGGTAGCAGGGATACATATACCACAAAGTGGCTTACTTGCGGGTAAAGAAAGGGAAAAGTTGCAACAAACTAAAGTGGCATATTCCTGGAATAAAGTAGATGCTAACTACTACTAGTGGATAAGCTCAAGTCTTAATCCTATCACTGTGCATTCCTTGGTTATTACCGGATCACAAGGCTATCGGTGTCTCGACCTCAACACCAACTGCGTCATCATTTCCCGCCACGTTCTCTTCGACGAGACGACATTCCCTTTCTACTGCGACAACTTCTCCAGGAACTTCACCAGCCCCTGGACTCGCATTCCTCATCTACGCTGACAATGTCAGTGCCTGCTACCTCTCCACCAACCCCGTTCAACATCAGCGCACTAAGCACGTGGAAATCGACCTTCATTTCGTCCGTGAACATGTCGCCATGGGTGCAGTCCGGTCCACCACGTCACAGTTCGCTGATGTCTTCACCAAGGGGCTCCCTTCCTCTGTCTTCATGGACTTTCGCTCCAGTCTGAACGTTCGCTCACCGACGATCAGACTGCGGGGGGTGTTAGAATTAATTGCTATCTGCTTTAATTACCTAGTTACTTGTGTAATCTCCTAGCTTTAATCTCCTAGCTAGATGTGCTGGTTTAATGCCCAGCTGGCCCCTTGGGACTCGGCTGGCCCTTTGGGCCACCCTCCTCTCTATTTATATGTAAACTCATATGTAATGTCATCTCAAGGAATACAAAGCCTGTTTGGCTATTGTCTATCAAAAGCTCCTCTCACCAATTAGTTGTTACGTACTTGATGCTAGATGCTAACGTCCAGGTGAGCCCGGCCACCGGCCCAGGGTGGCCGGGCCTTGGCTCTGCCAGTGCTTGTAGGAGAGTTATATTCAGAATAGTGGTGCTCTTCTCCCTAGACGTCATGAGCTTCAGCAGAATGATTTGTCCATAGAGGAGCACTGCTTTAGATTGTGTGATGGGACCTTTTCTCTCCATGGTCCCCAAGTGAGGCAGAGTGATAGTTAAGCTAGTGCTATTTATCTTGTTTTGCTTTTCTCTTCCTTTATTAGGCTACATTACTGACAGCCATTGGGAATGAGGGGGGTAAGTGATAAACTGCCTTGGGCAGTTGGAGTAGGGGCTAAGTAAGTCCTGAGATGTATAAGAGGGCAGAGGTCACTAGACCTTCTTGTATCACAAGTTTGCTTTTGCTTTTGGAATAACAAAAGAATTGAACCCATTTTGCTTTTGGAATAAGCCGAAGAACTTTCCTCCAACTAGAGCAGGTAGATGTAGGGCTTGGAGAATTGAAAACCAAATCTGCTTCGTGAAGACATAGCCCACAAGGATGTGCTATACGGTTTCTTCCTCCTGATCAAAAAAAGGACAAGCCTCCGAGTGGGGCAAGCCTCTTTTAGCAAGCCAGTCTGCCATCGGACCTCGATTGTTGATAGCCAACCAAATGAAGACTTGCAC
The DNA here is from genome assembly GCA_015844335.1 of Chrysopogon serrulatus. Lineage (NCBI taxonomy): Eukaryota > Viridiplantae > Streptophyta > Magnoliopsida > Poales > Poaceae > Chrysopogon > Chrysopogon serrulatus. The sequence goes on from JADLZL010006636.1 coordinate 149,182, forward strand.
CGGAGTGGAGCCCAATTCTTCCCAATATTTTTCCATGGCGCAAATTTGTTAGTACCTCCGTCAGGTTCGATGTAATTATCCATTTGGTCGGAGAGTGACACACCGATCTGGCTGCAGATCACAAGGACCCAAACCCTGCAACCTTAGCATCAGGTCTCCTGTAGTTATCAACTGCATCACAATCCGGTTGACCTGGCCAGGAAAGCTAATTCTTGCTGCGAATTGAAGAACACAAGCAAGAACAAGATAAAACGCAACTCAAGTAAAGTGACAATTGTGGATACGATTAAGCACTCGAATTTGGGGTTTCAAAAACCGATAACGGCGACTGTTCGAAAACAGATTCATCTAAAGCAAAACCTAAACCCTAACAAGGACGGCGGCTACTGAATATAAGATAGAAGGGTTATCGCTCCCCTTGGACACGCCATGCAGCACCCTGACAAATTCTGGACGCTGACTTGTTTTGATGATTCCTGTTGACTCCGATGGAATTTGGACCTCAAACCAAAGCCATTAGTTAGTTTATGAAATTTTCTTTCCATCCATATATGGATCATGAAAAATGGAGTCTACGCGTCCTAGGGCGTCCGGTTTACTGCTCGCCGGTCCAAAATGCGAAGGCTGACTTGAACTCAAGATGGACTGGGCCTCCGGCTTGTATTGGATGTCCTTGCTGGTCTTATAAAGGTGGTGGCCATGGTGGAGGACGTCCAAGAGCTTCCTTGATGTGTTCTCCATCTTTGTGGATCATGTTCCAACTTGGGCCAGGGTCCCAAGGGTAACTAGCAAGCCCATAACGATGACATAGCTCCCCATAGAAGCTACGGCAGCATATCTGGATGGTTTGGAGACTTTGTCGACGTGATATTGAGGTGGGACCAGATCTATTTGAAAGCTTATCAAACAAGCTTTCCATTAAGTGCTCATTGGCCTCAATCACAATTAGGATGAATGAGTTATGGCCTTCCCAATGAATTACTGTCAGGCTGCCAAAGAACTGAAAGTTAAACTTTGATGGATTTATACATTCGTACCTTCAAACAAATAAGGACATGTACATATGGAACCAAGTGAATTGTACAAAAAGTCACTATACAAATGTTGGAACGAGCTCACCTTATATTAAATGGTTGTATTTGGAGGTGGCATCAGTCCCAACAAAGAAAGCAGCATACGCTGATTTGCTAGTGTATGTACCTGACTGAGTTAACTTCCATCTAAACTGATCAGGTACTTCCTGCTGCAAGGTCAAGCCCTCCACTAGATCCCAAATATTGAGAAAATCTTCCAAGACTTGGATAGTACGCGCACCTTTGATATCTGCTATCTCTGATTATTTAGAGCCTCAGCTACTGTCCTTTTGGGAATAGCTTTGATCAAATTTGGGGCTAGTTCATTAATGGTTGTGCCATTCAGCCACCTGTCCTTCCAGAACAAAATCGATTCCCCATTACCAACAATACAGCCAACTGCCAAGCGAAACATTGCTTCAGCGCACTGAGGAATTTGAACCTGAAAACCAGCCCACAGTTGAGGGGTCTGTTTTTTGGGCCCAAAGCCAACACAGCCTAGGAGCCCAGCCAAGTTTTTCAAGATTATGGATCCCCAAGCCACAATACTCAAGCAGGCGCTGTACCCTTTCCCATGAAACTAAAGAATTTGCCTCCATTTGCTTGTTCCTGCCCTTTCCATAAAAACATCTCTGCCTTGATTATCCATTTAGGGGATCAAAGGCAATTATTAAATAGATGGGGGTGGCTGTCATTACCACCTGCACCAATATCAAGCAACCAGCCCTATTCATTAGCTGTGCCTTCCACCAAGGAGAAGATAAGCCACTTTATAAACTATAGGTAGCAGCACCTCCTCGGTGGGTTTGTGAGTAGAAAGGGCTAGCCCAAGATATGTCTTCACAGCACGTCAGAATTTCCACTGTAAGCTGCAGATCCTCTGTAGAGCAGCGGATGGGGGAAATTGAGCACTTGGTTAGATTAGTATGCAGGCCCGAGGCATGGCCGAATAAATCCAGGATCGTCTTGATGACTTGCAGGTCCATCCTATATGGCCGCAAGAAGGTCACACCAATTCTGTCTACTCCACATTGTCTACTCCAATTCTGTATTAGCAGTTACTACAATTAATCTTGACATCATAATTACTAAGTTCCCGTGGTGCATTTTATTCTAAAAACAATGTATCTAGAAAAGCAAAATGATGTCCAATTTGAAAGGATGGGAGTTATAAAAAGAATGGATTGTATGGTTATTGTTTTGATTTTTGAAGATCTCTTCTTAATATCAGTAATATAACTAAAATTATGTCCCAAAAAAAAAGAAAAAACCCTAAAATTACATAGTGCTGCAAGACCTTTGATCCATTTGATGGTTAACCTGGTACGAGAACTTTTTTAGTAGCGCTTGAGTGTTACAATACCATGATTATATATCCGAGTTTAAGGTGAGTTGTGCACACTTAGGATCAGCATAGAGAACATTTTTCATAGTTTTTTATGTTCACCTTGTTGCATGCTACTCTTTCCTTTTCAAATTATAAGACAATTTTGTTTTTTCAGATATATAGCTTTTGTTATACACTTAGATATATATTAAGTCTGATATAGTAGTAAATGGAATGTATGTAGAAAAGCCAACCCAAAACCTCTTACAATTTGGAACAGAGGAAGTATCTATTTTCTCATATATAAATGGGTGGGTGGGTGGGTGGGTGTGGGTGCGTGCGTGCGTGTCTCAATTTGGGTTATCTTATACACAACAATGCTCATTTCATGCATATATGTGCACTCAGGTTAGGTCCTGATTTGGATGGCAGGAGAACCTCAAGCTTGTTTACATGTGCCATCTGCCAGTTAGACCTGGAGACAAGTGAAGGCATTTCAGTGCATGCTGGATCGATCTTCTCTTCGAGCTCCAGGCCATGGGAAGGACCATTCCTCTGCTCGGACTGCCGTGACAAGAAGGATGCCATGGAAGGCAAACGCCCAGTGGCGTCAAGGTTCTGTAGTATACAGCAACCGATCACCATTGTAGCCCCAAAAATCCCACCTTTCTTTCCTTTCTTTCGTGAGGACCCTTTCAGGGTTATATTTTTTTTTCTTTAATTTCTAGGAATTCGGATGATTTTAGGCTGGGCCTATTTTGTTCTATCTTGCGAGGAACTAACCAACCATGTAAGTAGCTGTTGGCAAAAGGAAATGTGAAGCGAGTGAATAGGGTATGCCTTCTTTTTTCTTTTTCTTTTCCATTTAAAATGGATGAATAGGGTATGTCTTCAATTTTTTTCTCTTCCATTCGGAATGGACTGACTGTAACTCGCTGCTCGCGAGTAATGATAGCTAACCTATTCTTTATTTGTAACTATAGGTGCATTAGCTAAAGGTATATTAGTTATTGCGTATTTAATACTCCCATCTTTCTTTTTTCCCCCTTAGAAAATACACACCCATTTATGAGGGTGTTCATTTTTTTTTTTTTGTTTTGAGGTATTCTTTTCAGATGAAATATCTTGACTTGGTTGACTTATCTTTCACTTGTAAAATTTTGTTGTGTAATTTCTTGTGTATGAGTACACAATTGTTTTATTTTCATATGCGAAAGGTCTTTAATTAAAATATTTCGAGCCTTTGTTGGAGATCTGCATGAGTCTTTGTATTCACTATCTAAATTTTTATTTGGAGTTATTCAAATAAATGTTGTTTTTATATCTTTTTATCTCGAACTGCTTCTCTATATCTTTCACATATTAACTACTCCACGTTTTTATCTTTGGCTACCAAGAAATTTGGAAGAACATAGATCTAATTAAAAAGTTGGGGGGCATCTTTTACCAAAAATATACATTGTTATACCATCGAAGGATATAAAGTTCTCGAAGTTGCTGTTAGCACATACTCCCTCTCCACGGAAGGATATAGAGGTCTCGAAGTTCATGGTGTTTGGTTGTGAGAAATGGTGGGATGAGGTTATCCCAAAGAGAATCTCTCAATAGGGGTTAGGCATTCCAAACTTGAGAGACCTTAATATTAGCCTTCTAGCCTCCTGGTTGAGAAGATCAACTCAGATAAGAACAGACTCTGGAGAGAGTTGCTAGATTACAAATATCAAACTAGGAAACCAAATATACTCCAGTCTAGTTCTACTGGAGCTTCTAGTTTATTTAAGGGTTTTATGTGGGCGGCTCAAGCTGCCAAAATGGGATTTAGATGGAAAGCTGGAAGTGGCAGAAGTATCAGGATGTGGGAAGATAATTGGCTAGGTTCCTCAAGCTTAGCCATCTGATTTTGGCCAATATATAGAATAGTTAACGAAAAAGGTAAAACTCTAGCTGAGTTGTGGGATGGGACAAATCTGAAATGTTCCTTCCGTAGGACAATGACTGAAGACAAGTACCAATCTTGGCTAGATATTGTTGAATTAGTATCTTTAGTACAGTTTTCTGAAGAGGAGGATGAAATGATTTGGCAATTTAACTCTACTGGAGTTTACTCCTCTCAATCTTTATATAAGATTATTAACTTCAGAGGGATCAAACCTGTACATGTCTCAGCCATTTGGCATTTGAAAATTCCACCAAGAGTTCATTTCTTCCTCGGGTTAGTTATACATAATAAAGCCTTAACTAGAGATAATCTTGCTAAGCGTAGAAAAGTAGATGATGAGAATTGTGTTTTTTGTCTCGAAAAAGAATCTATACATCATCTCTTTTTTGACTGCACGGTGGCAAAACAATGCTGGAAGTTGATATCTGATATCCTGGGTCTCAGAGTAGGAGAAAGTATTGTGAATATTGGTCAATTTTGGCTTAGTAATAAATCTCATTGTCTTACTAATATAGTTACTTCTGCTGTTATTTGGTCTATTTGGAAACTTAGAAATGATATTTGCTTTCAGAATTCTGGGTGGAGGAGCATGGATATGCTACTCTACAAAGTGGTTGGAATGTTGCAGAATTGGACTGTGTTGTGCCCTTCCATTCACCAACAAGCACTGAAGGATTGCATCTCAAAACTCAAGACGGTGGCTGGGCAAATTCTCTGGCTCCCCAAAGCCCCCCGCCGCATCAGCTCAAGTTCCACAAAGGTGATGCTGAAGAAGCTTTCCTAGAATGTAAGAAGGAGATGCTCATGGAGCCGCGGTGCCTGTCCCCATGGTGGCGTTCCTTCAATACACTGATGGAGTCGGAATAGCCTGTTAGGGTGTTTTGTTGTTGAATTTGAGGTTCAGGCTTGTTTCATGTATCGGCCATGAGAAATGTTGACGGTCCAGGTGGACCCTTTTGGCTTTGGTTTCACTATGCTGTAAACGATATATGTTGGTCTTTTGAGCAATTGAAAGGCTGGGGCGAGTGCCCTTGAACTCTAAAAAAAGAATCTCTCAATATAGTGGACAAAATGGTAACTAAAAAAAGGAAGGGGGTGTAGTGGAATGAGTCGGACAAGTCGTGTGCCAGTGGACAATGACGCCATCGGACGTAGTGGAATGAGTCGGACAAGTAGAGTGCCGGTGGGCAATGACACCATCGGCCTCCGGGTATAGGTAGTTGTTATGTTAGATTGAGATCCTATAACCATAATTATCGTGATCATCGCCTATTATAAGGTGCTCTAGTTGGTCTCGTGTACACAAATAGAATCGTGACAGCCCTGTCTAGTCAACCATGTGTTTGAGGCAAGTTTTTAAAAAGTAAGGCCCTATAAAAAAAAAGTAGCGGGTTTAGGTAGGGGTTCCATTTCCTGTTGTCTCTGTTACTATCTAGCATACATGTTGTAAGATGTCAATCTATTATTTTAATTGTGTGATTAAGGTAGATTTATAGGAGCAGTAGCTTGAATTATAGGAATCATATACTTTCTCGTGTCCTCCCACCTAGCTATACTTACTAGCTTATTTTATTTTACTGTCATTTGGTCCTTTGCATCAATCCCGTTCCTATCATATATTCGATTACCCCTTAAACTAATTAACGCTATGTTGTGATACCTTTTGCATCAATCCCCTTCCTATCATATATCTAATTACCCTTTACACTAGTTTGACACTAAGTTGTGATAAATATAAGGACCTCTTGTTTATTATCATTTCTAGCTACCACTTTCCCTTGGATGGAATAATTTCGTGTGAAGTGCTATAGAGATATATTGTATGCGTTTGAGGAATTATTCAATAGACATAAAAATACCAATAAGCATTTTTGACACCATTCTTTGAGAAAGCATAGCCTACAAATTTTAATAAATTTGAATTTGGAATTTATCATCAATTTAGTATCAATTAGTGGTAGGGGCTTACCCACGCTATTGTTTCTTTTTATTGTGAAGCCAGGCAGTGTATGAGTGGTTTCTAATTTGGAGCAACTATATTAGAAAATCCTAAAAACATTTGGAGGTACTCTAGACGTCGTCTAGTGTCCCCACGTAAGTTTACTTCGACTTTAGAGTCACTCAAGGAAGGAGGCTTCACATCAACACTTGAGAAGCTTATCGCTCAAAAGACCGTCTCCGAGTACTCAACCCCGTCGGCTGCCAAAGTGGCCACGAGACCACAGTTTAACTTAGGGGGATGCCACTTTAGAGCTCAAGCCTACATTGAACAACATGGTATAAGAAAACCCATTCTGTGGAGAGCCCATGAGGATGCCAATGCATAGCTCCAACATTTTCTAGAGGTGTGTGCCACTATTACCGCTAAGGGAGTCACACAAATGTCATCCATCTTCATCTTTTCCTGTTCTTATTGATCGGGAAGGCAAACCAATGGCTCTATGCAAGTCAAGAAGAAGTGACTACCTAGGATAGATGTGTGCCAATGCGTCCCTCAAGAAATTCTTCCAGCCAATATCCTGTTAGGAGGAATTATGAGCTTCCAACAAGTGGATGAGACGATTGTGAAGCATAGTAGCATCTCTAGTAGTACAATCGGGCTCACTAGTACACAGAGTATTTGTGTTGACGGTGGGGTTTCATTTTTACAAGCGGTTTTAGTTGACAAACGCCTCTGCAAATCGACCAGCGCTCCCCAGCCTTAGAACCGCTAGTGAAAAAGTAATATCACTGGCGGTTCATTATGCCAACCGCCAGTGCAAATGGTCACATTTACACTGGCGGTTTGCATAAGGAACCACCAGTGATAATGACCATTATCACTGGCGGTTGCTAACACCAGCCGCCTGTGAAAACAGGGGCCATTTTCACAGGCGGTTGGCTTATGTCAACCGCCTGTGCTGTTATTCTCCTATATATACCCCCTTCTTCCTCTTCTCCACCTCCAACAGAACTGTAGCCCGAGCACAGTGCCATGGCTGGAGCTTTGGAGGTCCAGATTTAAGCCAATACAAGGGGAGAGGTTTTGATCCTGATTTCTTTAGAGGAGGTAGTAAAAAAGGTTAGTTTATGTGTTTCTTACCTCATTTCCTTCTTTTTCCTCAATTCCCACCACTTTAGAGATCTAGGGTTTCACCTCAAGAGAGAGAAGAGCTCAAGAGAGAGTAGAGTAGCTATTTTTTTCAATAATTCTAGTCACTTTTTATTTAGGGGTTCACCTTTTGTAGCTATGGTTTATCTTTTTAAGTTTTATTAGCTACTCTTATTTAATTGTTTAGTGTTATTTATTTATATTTAGTTTAATTAGCTAGTAGTGATGCTTTTACCTAGGTTGTTATTAATTAATCTAGTTTTAGTTATTTTGAATTTTTCTAGATCTTGAGGCTTTGAATTACTTTTTGTTTAATTATTTAGTTATGTTTCGTTAAATTAAGTAGTGGTGAGGCTTTTATTAGGGTTAGTTACTAGTCTTGCTTTTAATTTTTTAGTTTCATCTAAGAAATTTATGTTTTAATTATTTTGTTATATTTATTCTTATTTAGTTTAATTAGCTAGTAGTGATGCTTTTTAGCTAGGTTGTTATTAATTAATCTAGTTTTAGTTATTTGAAATTTTTTAGATCTTGAGGCTTTGAATTAGTTTTTGTTTAATTATTTAGTTATGTTTCGTTAAATTAAGTAGTGGTGAGGCTTTTATTAGGGTTTTAGTTACTAGTCTTGCTTTTTAATTTTTTGGTTTCATATAATAAATTGATGCTTTAATTATTTTGTTATATATTGTTTAATAAAGTATTCTTTGGTTATTTTATTAGTAACTAGTCTTGCCCGGATGTGTACTATTTCAGAAATATACAAGTGAGGGGTCATTTTCATCTATATATACTCTTTTGAACGAGTGTAGTGATCATACAAAGGTTAGTTAATAATTAATATAAATAAATATCTATGTCTACTTTGTAGTGTTTACAATATATAAATCTACTAAACTTTTTAACGGTAGCGATGGATAGAGCCTTACGGATGTATAACTTAGAAAGAGTACATCCATCATACATACCCGAGGTTCGAGAAGTTTATCGATCTTTGCCAAAAACCATGCTTTGAGAACACGGAAGAAACACATATATTGTCCTTGCTCAGATTGCAGGAATATTGTTGTTTTTGAAGACATAAAACCAATCTTAAATCATTTGGTCTGCCGAGGATTTATGGAAGATTACTTGATTTAAACAAAGCATGGAGAGGGTAGCTCTGCGCCGTATCTGATTGGAGACCCCGCGAACCTCGAGGCGAATGGCCCAGATATGTTTGTTGATGATATTAGCCGGTTCCTACATGAGACTCATCACCATTGTCCCCAGCAAAGTGAACATGTTGTGCTTGATGTTCATGATGATGCGAATGTTGAAGGAACCGAGGACAACAGAACTGAAATGATGGATGAAGATGCGGAACTGATGGCTGCACTATTGCATCGTCATACAGATCCATCAATGTTCTTTATGAAAGGTATGAAGGCCTTAGAGAAGGTAGCAGCAGAGCCATTGTACGATGAGACTAAAGGTTGTACCAAAGAGTTCACAACTTTACGGTATGTGCTTAAGCTGTTGATGTTGAAAGCAAGATATGGATGGTCCGATGCCAGCTTCGATGCATTATTGAGTACTCTCAGAGATATGCTTCCAAATGAGAACAAAGTGCCTGCTAACACGTACTATGCAAAGAAACTAATCAGTCCACTTACTATAAGTGTCCAGAAGATCCACGCTTGTCAAAATCACTGTATCCTATATCGAGGTGATTACAATGACTTGGACAACTGTCGAAATTGTGGTGCAAGTCGATACAAGATGAAAAAAGACTATCTACAAGAAGAGAATGCAGCCTCTATTTCTAAAGGGAAAAAGAGAAAGAAGACTCAACAGAGTTCAAAACCCTGCACCAAAGAAAATGAAGAAGAAAACTACTACACACAGAGAAGGGTTCCCGCTATGGTCATGTGGTACCTTCCAGTAGTAGATCGGTTGAGGTGTTTGTTCGCAAACTCTGAGGATGCAGAGCTTATGACTTGGCATGCTTCGATAAGCACAAAGTAGATGGAAAGCTTCGATATCCCTGCGGATGGCAAGCGGTGGCAAAAATTCAATGAGGACCACCCAGAATTTGCTAAGGAGACAAGAAATGTCGGGGTTCGACTGTGTACCGATGGAATGAATCCCTTTCTTTGAAAGGAGCAAGTAAGCACAAGTACATGGCCGGTGATCCTCACCATCTACAATCTCCCTCCACACTTGCTACAAAAGCGAAAATATCTTTTACTAACCATTCTTATTTCTGGATCTACACAACCTGGTGTTGACATGGATGTATTCTTGGAGCCATTAATGGAGGAAATGAGAATATTATGGGATACGGGTGTTGACATGTTGGACGCTTATCGGAAAGAGTCATTCACACTGAGAGCAATTATTTTTGTTATGATCGACGATTATCCTGCTCTCTTTGTATTGTCAGGACAGTTCAAGGGCAAGGTTGGTTGTGTAGTATGCTTGGATAAAACATTTTATGTGTCCCTCAGTGCATCCAACAAGATAGTGTACATGAGACACAGGCGTTTCTTATCAAAAGGTCATAGTACCGCTTGCGAAAGATGGATAAGTACTTTGACAATCATGATGAACTAAGGTCCACTGCTCCATCAGATAATAGTAAAGGTCATAGAGTATATGAGATAGTTAAAAACATCAAGTTTGTATTTAGTAAGAAGACAAAAGATAGAAAAGTAAGAAAGGATATAAAGCCAACTGCTGGGGCTACATTCAAGAAGATGTCAATTTTCTTCAAGTACTTGCTATATTGGAAAGAGCTTGACGTACGGCACGCGGTTGATGGTATGCACATTCAGAAGAATGTGTTTGAAAGCATAATTGGTACCTTGCTAGACATAAAGGGCAAGACAAAGGAAGAATTGAGTTCACGTCAGGACCTGGTCAATTTGAAGATAAAACCTGAACTTCACCCGGTATTGCTAGATAATGGAAAGTACTACCTCCCAGCAGCAAGCTACAGCTTGAGCACAGATGAGAAACATGCCATGTGTGTGTGGTTGAAGAAATTGAAAGTTTCAGCTGGATTCTGCTCCAACATTAAGAGCATTGTGTCAATGAAGGACCTTACACTCACCAACTACAACTCACATGATTGTCATGTGATGCTGACAACTTTCCTCCCTATTGTCATCAGGGCTATAAGTCCGATGTTCTTAAAGATGACAATCACACGGTTGTGCTTCTTTTTTAACGAGATATCCCAAAGGGTAATTGATCAAGAGCAGTTGGAGTCTCTTCAGGAATTCGCAGTGGAGACATTGTCACAACTTGAGATGTGTTTCCCGCCATCTTTCTTCGATATAATGGTACACCTTGTCGTGCATTTGGTGCCCCAAATACAGGCATTGGGTCCCATGTATTTGCATGAGATGTGGACATATGAGTGTTTCATGTCAATTCTTAATGGGTACATAGCCACTCGACCTCGTCCTGAGGCATCTATGATAGAGGGATACACTACCGAAAAGGCCATTGAGTCCGGAGGTCCATTCTGCAACACTTGCCTAAAAGACCAAATTGCAATAGGTTTGCCTCCGTCTCGACATGAGGGTAGACTATATGGGTGTGGGAGGATGGGTCGGAAATTATTCATCCCGTCGGACTACAATATTGTCCTCGAGGCGCATCATAGCATCCTACATCAGCTCTCAATAATGGATCCTCTGATCAAACAACACATACAAGAGCTAAGCGATCAGAACCCTGGGCAAACAGAGGATTGGGTATCGAAGGAACGCAAACGTCGATTCACCACATGGCTAATGGAGCAGAACATTCCAAATGGAGAAACAATTGAGCAACAAACTATCAAGAGGTTGGCAGCTGGACCATCTCGCCAGGTCACATCATAGCACACCTTTGACATTAGTGGCTTCACGTTTTGTACTACTTCTAGGGACAAAAAGAGCATGATGCAAAATAGTGGTGTTCGTTGCGAGGCCATAGATGATTCAGATAAAACTGCTACATACTTTGGCTTCATTGAGGAGATACGGGAACTAGACTATGATTCATTTAAGACGCCTGTGTTTCGATGCCAATGGATTGATGACAAACATATCACCGTGGACAACTATGGCTTGAGAGTTCTTGATCTAAGTAAAGTATGATACAAGGATGATCCTTGGATCCTTGCTAACCGTGCTGTCTTCAGTCTTCTATGCCGAAACAGCATCCTTTGTAAAAAGAAGAGAAGAAAAGTGGCGACAAGATCAAGCATATAGTTCTTCCTGGAAAGCAGCAAGCTATAGGAGTTGATGGTGTAATTGATCTAGATGATTTCAACCACTTCGGACACATGTCTCTCTTTGAAGATCATCGTTCAAAGATAAGGAATGTTGAGCGAAATATCTCCAAGAATTCATTACCATGGGTGCGCCACGATGGAGAAGGAAGAATAGTAGCTGGCTAGCTAGATTTTGTATTAGTTAAGTATTAGTCAATGTCATGTGTAACAATTTATCGGTAATTTGTACTCATAAATTCGTATCTCTTCGTATTGCTCTTCAACTTATTGAGGTCCTTTTGTTCTATATTCTAAAAGTAATGTCCTAAAAGAAATATTCTATATCCAAAAAGAAATAACCTACAATAAATAACCAAAAAGAAATAAGAAATAACCTACAAGAAATATCCAAAAAGAAATATTCTATACTCTAAAAGAAATATCCTATATCCTAAAAGAAATATCCAAAAAGAAATATTCTATACTCTAAAAGAAATATCCTATATCCTAAAAAGAAATAACCTAAAATAAATAACCTAAAAGAAATATTCTATACTCTAAAAAGAAATATCCTATATCCTGAAAGAAATAACCTAAAACAAATACCCAAAAAAAAGAAATATCCTATATATGTAACAATTTATTCTATAACCCGAAAGAAATAACCTAAAACAGGAAACCATTTACTTTGGTGGTGGTCATTACCAACCGCCAGATGTAAATAAGATTTTCACAAGGCGGTGGTCATTACCAACCGCCTGTGGAAGATCATTTTCACAGGCGGTTTATATTGTTATCCGCCTGTGAAAATGGTTTCCTATATAAGACCTGGGCGCGGGACTTGTGAAAATTTCAACTCGGTGGGCGCGTTTCCTTTGCAATCCACGCCGCCAGGCTGCCAAAATTTCGAGCGCTGGCGCCGCCGTCGAGGTCATAGTCGCCCGAGGAGCTCCGGTCCGTTCAGCGCCGCCGCCCGACGCCGTGGGACGCAGCCGCCGTCGAGTTCAAGCGCCGCCGCCGTCGAATTCGGCCCGAGCTCCAGTTCTACGCCGCCGTCAAGGTGAGCGTTAACTTCTCTCCGTCGAGGAGATGTGTTGCCGATGTGGTGGCTGGGGCGGCGGTGCGGTGTCGTGGTGGCGGCGGGCGGCAAGGGGGGCGCGGCGGGCGATGTGGCGGTGCGGGCGATGCGTGCGGGTGCGTGGTGGCGTGGTGGCGGGCGGTGCGGCGGCCGGCCGGGGCAGGGCTCACGGCGGCCCGGATGAGCATCGACGCCGACCAGCCCCGATCTTTGGGCGGCGGACGGCGGACAACGGAGCGGGCGCGGGGGCAGCGCGCGCTGCCCTAGCCCGATCTTTGGGCCTCCTGGGCCGCTGCCGTGTTGGGCCCTTCTTTGGGCCCTCCAATGGGTCCAAAGAAGGGCCTTTTTTTTTTTTTTATTTTTTATTAAAATTAATAGTGACAATAGGAGTAAATGACTTAGAAAAAGCTAGAAATATATTTCTTTCCTTCTTAAATATTGTAAATGATTTCTTTCCTTCATAAATATTATAATTGTTTAATATTGTAAATGACTTAAGAATGCTAGAGATATATTGCTTTCCTTCTTAAATATTGTAATATATTGCTTTCCTTCTTAAATATTGTAAATGATTTCTTTCCTTCTTAAATATTGGAAATTTTTAATATTGTAAATGACTTTGAAAAAGCTAGGGATATATTTCTTTCATTTTTAAACATTGTAAATGATTTCTTTGCTTCATAAATATTGGAATTCTTCATAAAATATTGTAAATGATTTAGCATTTATTAGTGACTGAGTACTTAGTGGTTGTGTTAATATTTTATGTAAATTCTATTATTTCCTAGTGTATGTAGAGAGTGTCTACTGTATGTGCTAATATTTTATGTGTGATATTAGCAATTCTAGGAAAGCAATGATTATTGTATGTGCTAAGTACTTTCTTTCCAATGACTAAGTACTTCCTTTATCATATGTGATAAGTACTACGAGTACAATGATTACTTCTAGGTTTGATTTAGTGTGTTATTGACTTAGTGTACTAATGACTTATCATTTTTTTTAATGACTTAGCATTACTAAAGAGAAGATGACTTCTCCAAAATCGGAGACCATGCATGATGACCGGTAGCCTTGAGTCGCCCAATAAGGTTGATACACCCCGGACCAACGGTTAGTATGACACAATTACGTTTAGTGGAACGATGACTTATAGAAATGAAGAACTCACATACTTATTGGCCTTGCATTTTTAGAACTACAAATCCTCCGGCACAAGAAGAAGAAGAGGAAGATTACCATGGTGACATGTTGGAAGAAGAAGAAGATGACGGAAACCGAAGTAATCCATGCCCTAGCATAGATAGACAACCTCAACGTAGTGTAGACCCAGATTATGATCCAGCTATCGATGAGGTACAGTTATTACATACAAACAAATGCTTTCATTCATCCCGTAAAAATAGGCTCCGCTCCATGATGCGTTGCATATATCGTGCAGGAGGTTTTATCTCAATTGCGTGACCTTCTGGCCGAGGAAGCAGAAGTGCCAGAAGGAGAAGCCCCAGAAACAACCGAGACAACCACCTCGAAATCAAGGAAAAGGAAACGCACGGATCGAAAACGAGGTGAAAGGGGGACGAACAAGTGGCCAGAGCAGACCTATGTTATTCCCGACATAAGCCCGAAAGGAGAGCCATTAGTGTCAGATGCGGTGGCGGCCAAAATACGAAATGCGATTGGTTTCTTGGTCAGGGATAAGCTTGACATCACAATCCAGAGGTGGGCGGATGTGAGCGTAGATACGAAAAGAGTTATGGAGAAAGTTCGGTGAAAGGTTTCTCATCCCTACGGGGACTGACAAAATTGTGAAAGAGTATTTCTTCAAGCAGGTTGCAAGGTCATTCCGAAACTATAGATCAGAAATGAATATCAAATATCTGAAGAAAGGTACGGATCCAACGAGTAAGTATAAGATCACCGCTGGTCAGTGGGCAGTATTCAGGGAGCAGAAGAAAGATCCAACTTTCCAAGCCAAGAGCGAAGCCGCTTCAGAGCTAGCAAAGAAGAACAAGTACCACCACCACCTTGGCACAGGTGGTTACAAGCTGCAGATTCCAAAATAGCGGGCAGAGGAGGAAGAGTTCAAGAAACAAGGCAAGCCTGTCCTCTCAGAGGAAGTTGGGGAGAGGATGGCGAATTGACTGAAAGCTAGAGGAACAAAACAAACTTCTACAGGTTTGAACTGTCCCGATGAAATGACACCGACAGTAGAGAAAATTATGGAATTGGCCGCGGATGTCAAAGAGGGCAGATTGAAGCCACAAAGGGAGAGGGACATCTTGACTTTAGGTCTAGGCAACCCTGAGCATCCTGGTCGTGTACGAGGAATATCATCCAAGAGGGGATGGAAAGAGGGATTTGGTGAAGAGTGGTTGGGCATGTACAAGAAAAGAGATCGATACAAGGAACATATGAAAGATTTTTATGAGAAGCAGGCTAAGGAACAATTCAAGAACATGATGTCTGATTTCCTATCGAATCCTGATCCTCAAATAATACAGAAGCTAGCTAGTGCAATGTCTGTTCAACAGATGAGCACACAAGGTCCGCAGATGCAGATCGTCCCCACACAGTAAGCGGCTGGTCCTCAGGAGATGATTGCTGCCATGTCCACACAATCACTGGCTTTCCAAGCAGTGTGGGGTCTACGGGCAACAAAGACCGCTTCCCAGTGGATGATATCGAAGCACCGACACCCTACAAATTGCTGATACGATATGGTATGAAGCATGTTCATACAAAGGATGTTGCCATAGGCTTTGCAATCCCAGGATGTGACTACCACCATACCATCATACCAGAAGAGTACTGCAGGGTAGGAGTGCGTACGGTCATCCCTGGCTATGAGGAAGATGTGCTTGAAATTCCAGGCCCCGACAATGTTGAGACACTCGGACAAGCCATTAACACTTTCATCCTATGGGCTCGACGAGACGTGGAGTTGACGCAGCCACCACAACCGCAGCAACCACCAACCGCTGAAGGGTTGCCAGAAACTCAAGAGTCACAACATGTGGAAGTTGTTCCGGACCCAACCCCGATATCACCATGTCCCCAATCTCCTCCACCTAATATACAATCACCGCTAGCCAATCCTGTTGAAACCCCACAGTCATCACCTAAACCTCAGGCTCTCCACCACCACAAGCCAATCCTATTGAAACCCCACCATTCAATGATCCTGCTCGTGCTTCCCCACCACCTCATGACCTCGAACAATCGCCTTGGACACCACCGCCGCCACTAAAAAGATCCAAGAACCACCAAAGAAGAAATTTCCGGTTCCCAAATTGATCTCCCCGTTCGAGCCAAAGAGGAAAACTGCTGGAACCGCCAAGTTTTTAGCAGGGATTGCACAAACCCGCAAGTCAAAGATCGTTGACTTAGCTGAGCAGGAGAGGTCGTCAAAAGGCCCAGAGATCAATGTCTTATAGATCAGGAAGCCCACATGGGAGGATTATGAAAACGTCCCTGATAGATACATACCGGGCAGGCCTCTCCTTAGTTGGGAAAAACTGAAGAAACTACCGGTGGTATAAAAAGACTACATGACGGTATATGAGAGTCGCGCTTACGCCGGCATCGACACGATCCAAGTAAGCATACCACCCTCTGCTTTCAGAAGTGAACAAGATACCGCTTTTGTAACCTTCGAAGACATTTGGTTGATGATGAACCTCAAGCGGCTCGATATTCAGCTCATAACATTATTTGCATTGTAAGTCTTACTCGTCCTAACATGTTCATCCTTTAGTATAATTGAGTTGTATTACTAAGATATCCCTTTGATGACATGCACTTGTGCCATGCAGAATGGAATATGATAAGGACGAGACCACTTACGGCCCTGGACCAAACAAACATGAAAGCAAGAGAACTGGGTACCTTAGCCCAAAGAAAATCTGTGAGAACGAGCACACCTTTCGGATTGGTCATGACAGCGATCAATTACAAGGGTTAACAGAAAAAGAAGCTGCAAAGAAGGAAGAAGACTTGGAGAAGAGACACGAGGCTATGTACGCCGCGTACATAGGAAATGCATTTCTTCGGTTCCAAAGCAGGGGAAGTGGTAGTTGCCCCATACAACTTCGGGTAAGTCCGAGTGTATATATAAAAATCACGTTAACAATATGAATAGAAACACATGATAATTCTGGTCCATTCGATGCAAAGCGACCACTTTGGATATGCTTCTATATCTATCTTAGGGACGGAAAGATGCTGGTCTTTGACTCTGCAGATTATAGACCTGAAAGCTATGCAACGGTCACGACCATCTTGGAACGGTAAGCTAACATACTTGTATACATACTTTTATCGCTGAAAGTTACGAAAAACTAACTAATTCTATTTGAGACCATAGGGTTTACAGGTGGTACAAGTTCAAGGGTGGGAAGTTCGACTTGTCCAGAAAGGGCGAGGAACTAAGAATATTTTATAACTGGCCGGTAAGTAAGATATGAAGCCAGATCATGTATGTACAGTAGTTAAGACGATATGTTGCAAGTCAATAACAACTTCTCCTCTATGTAGTGCCACAAGCAACCACCTGCTCCGTATTAATCGTGGATTCTACGTGTGCGAAGTTCATGAGACTGAACGGACGGTACCGCGCAAAAAACCCTTATAAGGTATAACTAATAGTCACGCTATATTTATGTCGTTTTTTTACCAAGTGCAAACATATGATGTCTACAAACTTCCTTTCTAGGCGGTTGCAGAATCATCGAAGCCCAAACACCTCACGGAAAAAAAAAATCTATATGAACTAGTTGAGGATCTGTGCTCCTTCATCATGAAGGAAATCATTCCAAGCGAGGGGAAATACCACGAACCGAATAGCGTCTTTAGCGAAGCTGGGGAGTTCACAGCGCTAAGGGAGATTAGCGCTCTAAAACTAAGTCGAGATGATTATTAGAATCATCATATCATTTGCGATGAAAAACTTTATTGTCGTGGCCGCAAAACAACTGTGATGTATATTGATGTATATATAAATGTTGTAATTAAATTAAATTATTAATGGTGTGTATATGTATATAATTATATTGGTCCTTTGTAGCATAATTTAATAGTCATTTGTACTCCTATCATTGCATGTAAAAATCATTGACATAAGATATAGGGAGAGACAAAGGGAGAGGAGAGGGACAGGGGAGGGAAGGAGGGCGTTTCACATTTAAAAATTCAAATTTAGAACTGGCGGGAAAAATATTTGCACAAGGCGGTTGACATAACCAACCGCCTTTGTGCAAATAGTATTTCCACTGGCGGTTGAGTTGGTGAACCGCCCGGTGGAAATAGTATTTTCACAAAGGCGGTTGGTTATGTCAACCGCCTGTGAAAATAGCTTTCCATCGGCGGTTGGCAGCGGGACGCCAGTGGAAATGCTCCATTTCCATCGGCCTCCAGACAGCGCGTACGCCTTAACGCCTGTGAAGGTGCGCCTGGAACCGTGCGTGCAAATACTCCGTGTACTAGTGGCTTTGTCCTTATCATGGGGAAAGATTGGCTCCTGATTTAAGGTTTCTACTATGGGCTAACCGACATAGCTGTAGCTACTTGGTGTTGCATGTACATTTTACACCAATATTTGGTAATTTTATTCCAATGGAAGTTATGGAAGAAAGTCGATGATTTGAACAATATTGAGCTGAAGATAGAAAAAATTATATACATCACCATTGCCTAGTGGTTATTTGTTCCAATGGTATGGTTATGTAATTTCTCGTTTCAAATTGTGAGTCGTTCTGATTTTTTTTTGTACATTTAATTTGTTATGTATCTAGATATAATAATATCAAAAAAAAAAGTTAAAATAACTTACAATTTGAAACGTAGTAGAAAATTATATAGAGCACATTGAGTTGAAGAAAAGAAAACAGGGGAAATAAATAAATGGCGTTCGTGAAGTTAATATAGAATTGGTTGTTGGACAAATGCCCAATAGTCGGGCCAAAAGGCTGATGTTCTAGTCCATTATCCGTCGCTACTATAATGAAATTATTAAATTATACTTCGTCCACCTAAGAATATGTCCCCACTGAGGGCCTCTAACTATTGCGCACTCTAACTAATACACAGGAATTCAACATCATCAAAATCTAAGGCCCTTAATCAACTCTCACTTACTACAACCAGATCCTACGGCCTGAAATCAAAGGCTTCAGCGCGCTGAAGCCTCAAGCGGCGCTTCCCCACGCCACCGACGTCTGTATCACCCCGCAAGCCATCCACGTCCAGGGATCGAATCTCATGCCCACAACAGTTCTTTTTTCTCGAATAAAATGAAAAATTGAGTAGCTGGGCATGCTCAAAGCGCGGCATTGGTGGGTTGCGTGTGCTTCGTTGTGCATTAGTGCCGGCCCTGTGTGCGCTCACCCCTAGGTGGAGGAGTGGAGCGGTGGCGACGGTGGGCGGGGGACGATCCTGGGCGCGGCCGTGCCCCCGTGGGCAGCGCTGCTGGTAGGACCTGTGGTAGCTGACAGGCTAGGGCAGCCTAGATCCACTCGTCCACGCGAGGTCGGCGGTTAGATCCCCGCGCCGATGGTGGAGGGTGGCCAGGCCGGTGAGCGTGTGGCTCTCCACTGATGTGGTACGGATGGTGGTGTGAGATCGATTTCTGATCGTTATTTTTGCGCGCGTTTTTGCGGGGGTAGAATTGCGGGTTTCGTGTTCTATCTATGATTAGGGAGGAAGGCAGGCCGAGTTCATTGGAGCCTGGTGTTTTCGCTGAGTCAAGCGTAGCTGCTATGACGGATCCAGGTGCGGCTTTGTTGACGGAGACCTGTGGCGGCGGTATCCTAAACTTTTGGAGTCATATGGCGTTGCGGGCGGAGACCTGTGGCGGCGGGGGCGGCTTCGAGAGGTTGCAGTCGTGGGGACGAGATCAGCACTCCGTCCATGCATCTTCCTGCCGTTCTCGCTACAAGGCTCTCGTTTGCTAGGAAGAAGACTCGATGGAGCTACTTGTTGGGAATTAAATTTTATTTTATATAGTATAATCAATTTGGTTGGCTGGACTCTCGAGTAAGGCCGGATCATTACTTTGTTTGTGCAGGTGGAAAGAACGAGATCAATTTGTTATCAGCCAGGAGTGCAGTAGCAGGTTGAGTACAGGAATCTCACCCAAAAAGATAAATATATCTTATACTCTGACAACCACGTCCTACCAAACCTATCGATGGGGGGTGGACTACATAGAACTCAATAGGTCTGTCATACCTACGACCTACCACCGATCCAGAAGATTAGGGGGCATTCACGATTAACCCTAGCCTAAGCTCCACACCTACACTATGATTAATACTCAACTCCCTCTAGAACAGGAATAAAGTACTCAGAAGAGTCGCAAACTAGATGTACAATATAAACAAAGTAAACTTAGATCAGAAGATGATTACCAGAGAAATCTCAAAGACAAACTCATAAAGAACTTGAATCCGCTGAAGTACAAGCCGTAAAGAGAGCACCGACAGGCTGGCACCTCCTCTGAACTCTTCCCTCGCTCTTCATCTCACTGTTATCTATAAGACTAGATCCTAGAGAGGTTGATCCATTTGAGGACCCCCTCTCAGAGATTGCAAATGAATTAGGGTTTTGGGATTGGGGTCTGGCTATGTATTTATAGCCCAGTGGGAGAAACGACGATCGTTGGATCAAATTGACTTAAGGTACGGTGGAGATACATCCTCAGAGGCGGTGGAAGAAGCTTCTAGAAGATGGACGTGAGGCGACTCCAGGGGGTGCCAATCGGCCCTAGGCCAAGTGCCAGCCGGCCTGGCCCAAATCCATTTGAGCCCAGCTTCGATGACGTGTTTTCATAATCTTTTTAGGGTCTAATGGTATATATTTTGATATGGAGTTGATATCTCTTGATTCTGGGCTCCAAATATAGCAAATGATATGTCTGTTTCGATCGTCTCGATGAGACCATCGTAATGGTGCAATCTAATTTCTTAGTTGAGGTATTTATATTTGATAAAAACTGCATACTCCTACAAAACAAGTGAGAACACCAAAACTCGTGGAACTCGTTAAAATCAAAACCTACAACTATGCTTTACAATTTATTTTATATCAATTTATACAAAAGTTGACGGTTATATTTGGTACTTAACTACCATCAACAACACCCCCAAGCTTACCCTTTGCCAGTCCCTGAGCAAAGTCTAACTACTAATAAACTTAAATCAGGAGTTGCTATAATGCTTTTCACTCCTTAAAGGTACACATGCTTTCAAACAGAAATTCTTCTTCGGATTAGACACAACTGCTCTAACTTTCAAGCTTACCCATATTACCTATGACCATGGGGCTTTGTAGCTATCACCCGGGTCTTGAGCCATTGAAAGATAGAACAATAAAATCAAGCACTATGTCTCAAATTTTTCACCCAACCAATATTCTGGAGTTTTTACAAAGTTGAAAATAAAACTTAGAGCTTAATTGTATGACACCCTCAAGTCTCTTGATATATAGTATTTATGGATCTCACTGAGGTATTATAATGTTATGCCCTCCTACAACTAAGGATTATAGTGGAGCTCATAGGAGTGGCACAAACAAGGATGAGCCTACTTACAATGCATATATTGTAAAGTAAAACAATGGATCCAAAGGGAGTCAAGTCTATAATCAAACCAAGATGTGCATATGTATAGAATATGGTAGATAGTGTATATATGGTGGCTAATTCTATTTCTACTTTTGCTCTTTGGGAATAAATCTCTCTAGAAACTTTAAAACATTCATAGGAAAACATGGGCTATCTTTATTCTTTCTCTTTTTTTTTTCTTTTTTTCTTTTTTTTAGGGAGGTGGGCATCTAAGTACCCATTGTTTTAATTACTTAGACACTTGTCCTTTTCTTTTACTCTCTTCTCTTTTTCAAAACTCTTGCTTTTGTATAGCCACATGCATCCTTTGAATACAATATAATTAGAGAGATAATGATAAGAACTTAAAGCAATTAAACAAAGGTTTGTCCTATAGGGTTTATTTATGGGTGTTCACTCCTAGTGTAGGAGAAAAATATTTTCAAAGTGGATCTGGATGAAAATGGAAAATGATTGCACTTACTCCCAGTGTAGGAATAATGCATATATAAGTGGAGTGTGTGTGTGATCTTGATTTTAAAAGTATGACAAGACTCTTATAAGGTATACGATAAATATTGACTAAACTCAATGCAAAACAAACAGTATAAATAAGCAAAGGTTTCTTATTCTAAATGTATGTCATATATGGCTTTGGTAGAAATTCAAATTTTGTCATATAAGAGCTCATCATTAAGTTTTTGAGTTTTAAAAGATAAATCTCCAGAACTTAGTATCGCTAGGAATAAGATAAATAGTAGCTTAACTTCCTTATATCATATCCCTCATTCACCTAGACTTAGATCAAGCATATGCCTCCATAATTTTTAGGTTCAGAGTAAATTCTTATATCAAAACAATTATACCCAAAACTTAGGAGAATTTAAGATTAAAAACTAGACACCTGAAAGGAATTACGACAGAGCAGCTATTCATCATCTCCAAGACAAAATTTTATTATTCTTCAATTGACTCTTAACTAGACATACTCTAACAAGTAGCTAATTATCTTTTTGTGGGGTTTCAAAATTTTATTCATCTTTTTATTTCTTTTAAACTAATAGACTCACAAAAGACTCTATAGATATGGATCTTCATGTACTCATATATTTTTGGTATTTTATGACTATAAGACAGACTCAATAATCGCATAGGTATAGTTACCTAATAACTAGGGGATGTCCTCCCCCAAGCTAGATATTTCTTTGTGGTGATTGCTGAATGATCTTTAGAGTAAGCTTCTTGTTGGCATTTCTAACATCACTACTAAAAAAGTAGAGATAAATCCTAGCCCAAGCAATGACGCTTGTAAATGGTCGGTATATAATTACTTGTTATTAGCAACTAGCCATTCTTGAATTACTAACATTCCTAAACATGAAGTAGGTCATCATCCCCAATTATATTGCTAGGAAATTAACATAGATTTACATTGTACTAATGTGACTAGGCAGATAAAATATATGAATAAAATATGAATGTAAACTAATGGGTTCTGCAAGTGGACAGATAATTATACTTGTTGTAGCATTTTACCTAGGGAAGTATCCGGGTTGTCGATTTATAATTATACCTCTGGGGAAAGCTATGTAATAAACTATTATTATTATATTATTGATGAGAAACTATATAGACTGAATAAACGATATTACCTAAGTCATATACTCTACTCATAACAGGCAGAGGTCATAAGATAAATAAAGATAAATATGGGTGATAGCATAATCATCAAGTATCATAATTATGGATAATCATCAGAGCATCTTACTAGTCATAATCATAGCTAGCCATTTGATAAACTAGGAAGATAGGTCTATAACTATGTCAATTGAATAACTCTAATTAGTGCAACTACATCTAGTAATCATCGCTAAGTCAACCCTAAATCATCATTGCATGTAAAGAGGCATCAACTAATGAGGGTATTAAGACCTAGGTCACCCCCTTCGCGACCGTGCCCATACTAGTCCTACATACGGGGGGTGGACTACAGAAGAACTAACACAGCTGTCACCTACGCAGACTACTACACGTCCCAACATATCAGGGTGCACTCACAGATAAACAAGACATCTAGACACCACGTCTACATATCACCTGTCATCTACCCATTGTACGTATGGATAAACGCTATACGAGCAATTACATGAATTCAATAAGATCGAAGTAACTAAACTAGACATACAATCAAAGTAGACAATGACTATTGCAATAAAGAACATATGAATCTATTTAGAGTAAAGTCTCACTAATCTGAATAATGAATACAATAAAGTAATTAAGAACTAGATATATTACCGAACTCTCGCGCTCCAGCCAGATGCCAGGGGCTCCAGATCTGATGAAGAACTAGATCTCCTCTACTTCTAATCTAGCTAGCTAATCCTATGAACTAGAAGGCTCTTGATGAACTTGAAGCCTCTTGATGCTTGTTGGCTTGAGGCCTTGATGAATAATGAATTGGCTCTCTCCAGGGGGGGTCTACCCACATATTTATAGTCCGGTGGGATGCGCGTGCGCCGCAGGATCAAACTGACATAACGTAGGGCTGAGATGCATCCTTGGAGGCGGTGGAGGAACATTCCGGAGGGGGGGGCCGCAACCCTAACCCTAGGGCACCGCCCATGGTGGGGCCCCATGGTGGGGCCGGCCGCCCCCACTGCCGCGCGGCTGGCCCCCCATTGCTTCGGGTGTCTTCCAGAGTCTTACTGAGTCTTCTCGCGATGTCCTCCATGGCGGATAAGTTTCGTGGTTATTTTGCACAAGAATCCCTCTTTTTCAGCTTTTCTAAAAATCACCCTGGAAAATACAGAATATGCAAAACTCGTGGAATTTGTCAGATAAAGCCCTTGACTAATGTGTTTTCACGTCGTCCTTCGGGTAAAAAGTCCTAGTAAAAGTTGACGCTAACGAGTGTCAACAATACCCCTAAGCTTTACCTTTTGCCAGTCCCTTGGCAAACAAACCAAGCCTAGTTGATATTGTATTTGAATCAGGAGTTGCTACAATGTCATTATACTTTCCAGTACACATGCTTTCAAACGAAAATTTCCTCCAGATCAAACAATGTATGCTCTAATCTTCAAACTTACTCATTTCACCTATAATATGGGGCTTCACAGCTTTTGCATAAGTCTTGAGCAGTCGAAAAATAGAACAATCAAGCTAAATGCTATGTCTCAAATTCTTTGCAATACTAACATTCCAGAGTTTTTAATAAGTTTTTAGAATAAAACTCAGAGCTTAATTGTATGACACCCTCAAGTCTCTCAATGTACGTGGTATTTGTGGTTCTCTCTTGAGGCATTAATGTTGTTATGCCTCCTATAGCTAAAGTATATATAGTGGAGCTTATAGGAGTGGCATTAACAAGGATAGGCATACTTGTAAGACATGTATTGTAAAGTCAACTAATGGATCCACAGAAAATCGAGGCATACAATCAAACCAAGCTGTGCATATGTATGGAATATGGTGGATGGGTGCATATGTGTTATTTATGGCTAACTCCTATTTCTATTATTGCTCTTTTGGGAATGACTCTCTTTTAAAACTTTTCTCAGGAAAGATATGGGCTATCTTTATTATTTTTTTTTATTCAGGGAGGCGGGCATCTAGTACCCATTGTTTTAATTGCTGGGACACTTGTTCATCTTTTACTCCCCTTTTCTTTCTCTTTTTTTTCCTTTTTCTTTTGCTTTTCTTTTTGCATAGCCACATGCATCCTTTGAATTCAATAAATAAATCGAGAGATATAATCGGGACTTAGAGCATTAAAGACAGGGGTTATCCTATAGGGTATTAGTATATTTTTGTGTCCTCTCCTAGTGTAGGAGGTGAACATTTTATGATGAATATGTATGGAAATATGGTGAATGATTGCGATTACTCCTTGAAGTAGGAATAATGCATATGTGGACTAGAGGGTGCAAGTGTTTCTTGGTTTTAAAAAGCATGACAAGACTCTCATAAGGTATACAACACAAGGGTTGGTGAACTCAATGCAAAGCAAGTAGCTTAAATGTGAAAGGGTTTTCCTATCCTCTAAGATATAAATTATGGCTTAGGAATTCACATTTGTCATACAAGAGCTCATCATGTAATTTTTAGATTTTTAAAATAAAACCTCTAGAACTTAGTAATGCTAGGAATAAGATAAATAGCAGCTCAACCTTCATGAATCATATCAATCAATTACCTAGACTTAGCGAAAGCTTATGTCTCCATAATTAAGGTTCAGAATAAATTCTCCAATTAAAATAAACTTGGCGCTTAGAACCGGGGAGATTTTAAGTTTGGCAAGTAGGTACTTAGTGAGCATTCTAACAGAGCAACTATTCATCATCTCCAAAATAATTTAATGTTCATCAATTTTAATAGCTCGAGCCTGGACTAATCATATCCTACTAAATATAGAACTAAGTATTTCTTTGGTTTCATTAATTATATGTCTTTTTATGGTTTTATATTTAATGTCTAACACAAGACTCTATGACTTCGTGGACCTTTATGTGGCCACATATTTTTGGTATTTTATGACTATTTATAAAGTAGACTCAAAAATCGCTTAGGTGTTGTCACCTGATAACTAGGGGATGCTCCTCCCCCAAGCTGGATGGTTGCAATATCTGGTGTAAACGTCCTTCAGAGCGAACTAGCCAATAGCGAACCCGGTGGTTGCCACTGATAGTCTCTCCTTGCTATATTGTTGTTCCTGCATGAATACTCCACAAGAAACCAAAATTCGAGGCTCGAATTTAATAATGGGTTAGCGGTCAGCCAAAGAGTAATTGATCACTTTTATGAGTTATCTTTAATGTTGTCTGATTTAAGCAGAAATTCACTTCTTTTTGAATTTTCATTTTATGATGCAAGAATTTAAATATGAATGCTATATTTTTGTTATTTTTATTTTTATGCCACCACAGTGGATATTCCTTCAGAAAATATCACAGGGTATCCACATGGGGCTTCATGATGACATGAATAATGCAGTAAATATTTTTGTTATTTTATATTTTTTAATGTGTGAACAGATGATGCTACTAAATAATTTTAAATTACTAATACATTGAATGAGATAACTACCATTCTAACCTTATGGCCAGGGTACGGAATTTAAAGTCTACCGACAGGACTTAGACAGAGTGAGCACTTACTCAGTGGGTTCATCGTCTGAGGTAACCTCAGTCAACTCCCCATCTCGTGGTGATGCGTCGCATGTCTCCTTCCATCTTGCTTCGGTCTTTTTTGCTTCTTTCTCTTCTAGCTCCTGCTCTTCATCTTTTGCCTTTTCCCACGCTTCTAATCGTGCTAGGATCTCCTCCTTTTCTTCCTTGGCGATCTGGTCCATCCTCTCAGCTTCTTCTGCCCAGCTGCTCCAGCGAGGTACTTGCTTATTCTCTTCTTGCTCCGGAAAGCGATCTTCATATTTCACAACCTTGCCAGGAAAGTCTTCCCATCCACAGTGAGGCTGAGCAGCCTGACGGTGGGCTTGACGTCTTCTCCTGTTGCGTTGCTTCCTGGCCTGCTCATAGTTATTTAATGTTCTGAATTGACAGCGTACCTTTTCGGTAGGTAGGTTGAAGTGGATGTGTCCGGACCCAATGTAGATGTTGGCGTTGGCAGTGTAGAGGAAAGGTCTTCCCAAGAGGATCGGAGAATCATCGTCTCCCTGCATGTCAAGGACTAGAAAATCTGCAGGTATATATTGTCCTTGAATTCTTACCATGACATCTTTGACTACTCCTTCAGGAAATCTCAGTGATTGGTCCGCCATCTGTAACTGAACATATGTTGGGTATAAAGGTAAATCAAACAATTCATCATATACCTGTTTTGACATTACGTTGCAGCCTGATCCAGTGTCGCAGACGGTATGAGGAAAGGTGGTGTCTTTGATGGTGCATTCAATGATTGAGACACCTGGATCACCTCTCTTGATTGGAAATGGCTTGGGTAGCATGTGATCGTTTTCTGTGTTAAGAGCAGTGATTAGTTGAATTGTCTCCTCAAGTGCATGCTTAGTCCTCCTCCATCTTCTATTGTTTCTATTGTTCTTCTTCTTCAGCATTAGTTGCTGTTCTTGCTCTACTTGTTGCTGAAATTGCTTCGGGGCTGCAGGAGCTTTCAGGACGCAGTTCTTGAATGTGAATCTCTCCTTCTTGTTGTTGGCATTTCTAATGTCACTACTAAAAAGCAGAGATAAATCCCACCCCTAGTAACGACGGCAGAAATGGTTGGTATATAATTACTTGTCATTAGCAACTAACCACTCTTGAATTACTAACATTCCTAAACATGAAGTAGGTTGTCATCCCCAATTATATTGCTAGGAAATTAACATAGATTTACATTGTACTAATGTGACTAGGCAGATAAAATATATGAATAAAATATGAATGTAAACTAATGGATTACGTAGCGGACAGATAATTATACTGTTGTAGCATTTTACCAAGGGAAGTATCCAGGTTATCGATTTATAATTATACCTCTGGGAAAGCTATGTAATAAACTATTATTATTATATTGATGAGAAACTATATATACTGAATAAACGATATTACCTAAGTCATATACTCTACTCATAACAGGCAGAGGTCACAAGATAAAGATAGATATGGGTGATAGCATAATCATCAAGTATCATAATTAAGGATAATCATCAGAGCATCTTACTAGTCATAATCATAGCTAGCCATTTGATAAACTAAGGAGATAGGTCTATAACTACGTCAATTGAATAACTCTAATTAGTGCAACTACATCTAGTAATCATCGCTAAGTCAACCCTAAATCATCATTGCATGTAAAGAGGCATCAACTAATGAGGGTATTAAGACCTAAGTCACCTCCTTCGTGACCGTGCCCATGCTAGTCCTACATATGGGGGGTGGACTACAGAGGAACTAACGTAGCTGTCACCTACGCAGACTACCACACATCCTGGCATATTAGGGTGCACTCGCAGATAAACAAGACATCTAGACACCACGTCTACATATCGCCTATCATCTACCCATTGTACATATGGATAAACGCTATACGAGCAATTACATGAATTCAATAAGATCGAAGTAACTAAACTAGACATATAATCAAAGTAGACAATGACTATTGCAATTAAGAACATATGAATTTATTTAGAGTAAAGTCTCCCTAATCTGAATAATGAATACAATAAAGTAATTAAGAACTAGATCTATTACCGAACTCTCGTGCTCCAACCAGACGCCAGGGGCTCTAGATCCGATGAAGAACTAGATCTCCTCTACTTCTAATCTAGCTAGCTAATCCTATGAACTAGAAGGCTCTTGATGAACTTGAAGGCTCTTGATGCTTGATGGCTTGAGGCCTTGATGAATAATGAATTGGCTCTCTCTAGGGGGGTCTACCCACATATTTATAGTCCGGTGGGATGCGCGTGCGCCGCAGGATCAAACCGACGTAACGTAGGGCTGAGATGCATCCTTGGAGGCGGTGGAGGAACATTCCAGAATGGGGGCCGCAACCCTAACCCTAGGGCGCCGCATGGCCCCATGGTGGGGCCGGCCGGCCCCCCACTGGCCGCTGGCTGGCCCCCCCATTGCTTCGGGTGTCTTCCGAGTCTTCTCGCGATGTCCTCCGTGGCGGATAAGTTTCGTGGTTATTTTGCACTAGAATCCCTCTTTTTCAGCTTTTCTAAAAATCACCCTGGAAAATACAGAATATACAAAACTCATGGAATTTGTCAGATAAAGCCCTAGACTAGTGTGTCTTCATGTTGTCCTTCAGGTAAAAAGCCCTAGTAAAAGTTGACGCTAACGAGTGTCAACAATACCCCCAAGCTTTACCTTTTGCCAGTCCCTTGGCAAACAAACCAGGCCTAGTTGATATTGTATTTGGATCAGGAGTTGCTATAATGTCATTATACTTTCCAGTACACATGCTTTCAAACGAAAATTTCCTCCGGATCAAACAATGTATGCTCTAATCTTCAAACTTACTCATTTCACCTGTAATATGGGGCCTCACAGCTTTTGCATAAGTCTTGAGCAGTCGAAAGATAGAACAATCAAGCTAAGTGCTATGTCTCAAATTCTTTGCAATACTAACATTCCGAAGTTTTTAATAAGTTTTCAGAATAAAACTCAGAGCTCAATTATATGACACCCTCAAGTCTCTCAATGTATGTGGTATTTGTGGTTCTCTCTTGAGGCATTAATGTTGTTATGCCTCCTATAGCTAAAGTATATATAGTGGAGCTTATAGGAGTGGCATTAATAAGGATAGGCATACTTGCAAAACATATATTGTAAAGTCAACTAATGGATCCATAGAGAATCGAGGCATACAATCGAACCAAGCTGTGCATGTGTATAGAATATGGTGGATGGGTGCATATGTGTTATTTATGGCTAACTCCTATTTCTATTATTGCTCTTTTGGGAATGACTCTCTTTTAAAACTTTTCTCGGGAAAGACATGGGCTATCTTTATTATTTCTTTTTATTCAGGGAGGCGGGTATCTAGTACCCATTGTTTTAATTGCTGGGACACTTGTCCATCTTTTACTCCCCCTTTTCTTTCTTTCTTTTTCTTTCTTTTTCTTTACTTTTCTTTTCTTTTTTTTACATAGCCACATGCATCCTTTGAATACAATGAACGGATCAAGAGATATAATCAGGACTTAGAGCATTAAAGACAGGGGTTATCCTATAGGGTATTAGTATATTTTTGTGTCCTCTCCTAGTGTAGGAGGTGAACATTTTGTGATGAACATGTATAGAAATATGGTGAATGATTGCGATTACTCCTATGGTAGGAATAATGCATATGTGGACTGGAGTGTGCAAGTGTTTCTTGGTTTTAAAAGCATGACAAGACTCTCATAAGGTATTCAACATAGGTTGACTGAACTCAATGCAAAGCAAGTAGCTTAAATGTGAAAGGGTTTTCCTATCCTCTAAGATATAAATTATGGCTTTGGTAGAAATTCACATTTGTCATACAAGAGCTCATCATGTAATTTTTTTAGATTTTCAAGATAAAACCTCCAGAACTTAGCAATGCTAGGAATAAGATAAATAGCAGCTCAACTTTCATGAATCATATCGATCAACTACCTAGACTTAGCGCAAGCTTATGCCTCCACTATTAAGGTTCAGAATAAATTCTCCAATTAAAACAACAGTGCTTGGAACCAGGGAGATTTTAAGTTTGGCAAGTAGGTACTTAGTAGGCATTCTAACAGGGCAACTATTCATCATTTCCAAAACAATTTTAATATTCATCAATTTTAATAGCTCTAGCCTGGACTAACTTTAAATTATATTCTACTAAATATAGAACTAAGTATTTCTTTGGTTTTATCAATTAATTATATATCTTTTTATGGTTTTATATTTAATATCTAACACAAGACTCCATGACTTCGTGGACCTTCATGTGCCCACATATTTTTGGTATTTTATGACTATTTATAAAGTAGACTCAAAAATCGCTTAGGTGTAGTCACCTGATAACTAGGGGATGCTCCTCCCCCAAGCTTGATGGTTGCAATATCCGGTGTAGATGTCTTTCGAGGCGAACTAGCCAATAGCGAACCTGGTGGTCACCATTGATAGTCTCTCTCCTTGCTATATTGTTGTTCCTGCATAAATACTCCACAAGAAACCAAAACTCGAGGCTCGAATTTAATAATGGGTTAGCGGTCAGCCAAAGAGTAATTGAGTACCTTTATGAGCTATCGTTAATGTTGTCTAATTTAAGGGGAAGTCACTTCTTTTTGGATTTCTCTCTTTTTATGATGCAAGAATTTAAATATGAATGCTATATTTTTATCATTTTTTATTTTTATGCCACCGCATGAATATTCCTTGAGAAAATATCATAGGGTATCCACATGAGGCTTCATGATGCCATGAATAATGCAGTAAATATATATTTTTGTTATTTTTATATTTTTAATATGTGAACAGATGATGCTACTAAATAATTTTAAATTACTAATGCATTGAATGAGATAACTACCATTCTAACCTTATGGCTAGGGTACAGAATTTAAAGTCTACCGACAGGACTTAGACAGAGTGAGCACTTACTCAGTGGGTTCATCGTCTGAGGTAATCTCGTGGTGATGCGTCGCGTGCCTCCTTCCATCTTGCTTCGGTCTCTTTTGCTTCTTTCTCTTCTAGCTCCTGCTCTTTATCTTTATTTGTCTTTTCCCATGCTTCTAATCGTGCTAGGATCTCCTCCTTTTCTTCCTTGGCGATCTGGTCCATCCTTTTAGCTTCTTCTGCCCAGCTACTCTAGCGAGGTACTTGCTTATTCTCTTC
The DNA here is from genome assembly GCA_015844335.1 of Chrysopogon serrulatus. NCBI lineage: Eukaryota > Viridiplantae > Streptophyta > Magnoliopsida > Poales > Poaceae > Chrysopogon > Chrysopogon serrulatus. Next base: position 180,851 of record JADLZL010006636.1, read on the forward strand.
TTGCTCCGGGAAGCGATCTTCATATTTCACAACATTGCTAGGAAAGTCTTCCCATCATGGTGAATTTGAAAGCGACTGACGGTGGGCTTGACGCCTTCTCTCCTGCGTTGCTTCTGGCCACGCTCATGGTTATTTAATGTTCTGAATTGACAGCGTACCTTTCCGGTAGGTAGGTTGAAGTGGATGTGTCCGGACCCAATGTAGATGTTGGCGTTGGCGGTGTAGTGGAACGGTCTTCCCAAGAGGATCGGGGAATCATCGTCTCCCTGCATGTCAAGGACTAGAAAATCAGCAGGTATATATAGTCCTTGAATTCTTACCATGACATCTTTGACTACTCCTTCAGAAAATCTCAGTGATTGGTCCGCCATCTGCAACTGAATATATGTTGGGTATAAAGGTAAATCAAACAATTCATCATATACCTGTTTTGACATTACGTTGCAGCCTGATCCAGTGTCGCAGACGGTATGAGGAAAGGTGGTGTCTTTAATGGTGCATTCAATGATTGGGACACCTGGATCACCTCTCTTGATTGGAAATGGCTTGGGTAGCATGTGATCGTTTTCTGTGTTAAGAGCAGCGATTAGTTGAGTCGTCTCCTCAGGTGCATGCTTGGTCCTCCTCCATCTTCTATTGTTTCTATTGTTCCTCTTCTTCGGCATTGGTTGCTGTTCTTGCTCTTCTTGTTGCTGAAATTGCTTCGGGGCTGCAGGAGCTTTCAGGACGCGGTTCTTGAATGTGAATCTCTCCTTCTTGTCCTTGATGGATAGGACGATCTTGGCGTACTCTGCATAGATGATGGCTTTTATTGTGCATAGGAATGGTCTGCCTAGAATGATGGGTGCCTTCTCATCTACTCCTGTCTTCATGACCACGAAGTCAACTAGGACATATGATTGCCCCACTCTAATGACAACTTCTTCTAGTACTCCCTCAGGGTAGCAAATGGACTGATCCACAAGCTGCAGGCGCATATTTGTGTACAACAGGGGATCATTTAATATTTTCTCATAAATTACCTTGGGCATAATGTTACACTTGCGCTGAAGTTGCAGATAGCCTCTGGAAAGCTGTGGCACCCTATGGAGATAGGAATGACAGGTCTTCCAGGGTCTCCCATCTTCTCTGGTAGAGAGTGGTCAATCCACTGTACATCTGCAGTCTCAATATGATATTGGGTTGCATTGTGAATGTCAACAAGGTTAGCAGTTTCTAAATCTTCTGGTTGGCCTGGAATCTTGCCTTTTTCTAATGGAGGTATAGTAGCAGCTAACTGAGCTAATTGTGATTCTAATATTTTGTTGAAGCTATGCTGATTCTTTATGGCAGAAGCAAAAGTATCCATTCTAGCATGTATGTTTCCCAATGTTTTATCATTTAATGTTAGTTTTCCAGTCATTTGATCTAGCAGTTTGGATTGACTAGTAACTAATTCTCTCAAAGGTGGAAGGTTGTAATTGTTAAAGTTGTTACCTTAGTTGTTACCTTGGTAATTACCTTGTCGAGGTTGTTGATTCCACCCTTGGTTTTGTTGAGGACGATAGTAGGTGTTATTGTTGATGAAGTTCACATCCTCTTGCGGTGTAGGTAGGCGGTGACGGTGAGTGCCCATAGTCTCCACATTCTTCACATGTCATATGGGAATCATTGACGTGCATGACTTCCTTCTTCTCTATGTCGAGCATCTTCATGATGAGGTCTAGCTTGGTAGTGACCATGTCAGCTTCCTTGAGATGATGGATTCCTCCTCCCTTCTTGCGAGGCTGAGTACGTTCTTCATTGCGAGGTTGAGTTTGAGGCCATCTTCTCGAGAAGTGCTTTAGCCACTCTTGAATTACTAACATTCCTAAACATGAAGTAGGTTGTCATCCCCAATTATATTGCTAGAAAATTAACATAGATTTACATTGTACTAATGTGACTAGGCAGATAAAATATATGAATAAAATATGAATGTAAACTAATGGGTTCTGCAAGCGGACAGATAATTATACCGTTGTAGCATTTTACCTAGGGAAGTATCCAGTTGTCGATTTATAATTATACCTCTGGGAAAACTATGTAATAAACTATTATTATTATATTGATGAGAAACTATATAGACTGAATAAACAATATTACCTAAGTCATATACTCTACTCATAACAGGCAGAGGTCACAAGATAAATAAAGATAAATATGGGTGATAGCATAATCATCAAGTATCATAATTAAGGATAATCATCAGAGCATCTTACTAGTCATAATCATAGCTAGCCATTTGATAAACTAGGGAGATAGGTCTATAACTACGTCAATTGAATAACTCTAATTAGTGCAACTATATCTAGTAATCATCGCTAAATCAACCCTAAATCATCATTGCATGTAAAGAGGCATCAACTAATGAGGGTATTAAGACCTAGGTCACCTCCTTCGCGACCGTGCCTATGCTAGTCCTACATACGGGGGGTGGACTACAGAGGAAGTAACGCAGCTATCGCCTACGCAGACTACCACACGTCCCGGCATATCAGGGTGCACTCGCAGATAAACACGACATCTAGACACCACGTCTACATATCGCCTATCATCTACCCATTGTACATATAGATAAACGCTATACGAGCAATTACATGAATTCAATAAGATCGAAGTAACTAAACTAGACATATAATCAAAGTAGACAATGACTATTGCAATTAAGAACATATGAATCTATTTAGAGTAAAGTCTCCCTAATCTGAATAATGAATACAATAAAGTAATTAAGAACTAGATCTATTACCGAACTCTCGCGCTCCAGCCAGATGCCAGGGGCTCCAGATCCGATGAAGAACTAGATCTCCTCTACTTCTACTCTAGCTAGCTAATCCTATAAACTAGAAGGCTCTTGATGAACTTGAAGGCTCTTGATGCTTGGTGGCTTGAGGCCTTGATGAATAATGAATTGGCTCTCTCCAGGGGGGTCTACCCACATATTTATAGTCCGGTGGGATGCGCGTGCGCCGTAGGATCAAACCGACGTAACGTAGGGCTGAGATGCATCCTTGGAGGCGGTGGAGGAATATTCCAGAAGGGGGGCCGCAACCCTAACCCTAGGGCGCCGCCCGGCCCATGGTGGGGGGGTGGCCCCCGGCCGCTGGCTGGCCCCCCATTGCTTCGGGTGTCTTCGAGTCTTCGAGTCTTCTCGCGATGTCCTCCGTGGCGGATAAGTTTCGTGGTTATTTTGCACTAGAATCCCTCTTTTTTCGGCTTTTCCGAAAATCACCCTAGAAAATCTGAGAATATGCAAAACTCGTGGAATTTGTCAGATAAAGCCCTTGACTAATGTGTTTTCATGTTGTTCTTCGGGTAAAAAGTCCTAGTAAAAGTTGACGCTAACGAGTGTCAACACTTACCCATAGTAGTCCACTGATTGGGCTCGCTCTATACTCATATTGTTGTCTTGCGAAATATGTACTCCGACAAGAAAACAAAAACTCGAGCCTCGAATTATGACAAGGCGTTAGCGGTCAGCCAAATGAGTAAATGATTATTCTTGTGAGCTAATACAGACTTCTAGAATTTAGCAGGATTCTTGTTTCACTTCTTTTTAGGATTTTCTATTTTACAATCCAAAATAATACTTTCAAATGCTATTTTTTTATTTTTAGGCCACCACGGTAAGCTGCAAGGGTTTCATATGGGGCTTTAAGTTTTTGAAATGCATGAATGCAACCTAATGAATTCCTAATCACTTTGCTATTTTCTATTTAATGTTAATGCATAAAATTAAATATAGTAAAATGAATATAATTAATGTAATGCAAGAAAGTAAATATAGATAACTACCGATTTTACCTTTTCGACGAGGGTTCAGATTTTTTAAGTCCTCCGGATAGAACTTTTTTTCTCCACTCTTGTTCTTTTTTTTTGAGTGCATCTATCGGTAGATGCAGACAATGATGGTTGCACCTCTTGTGATGGTGATTATAATGGTAAAATAGATCATTAATGGTAGGATCTAGTAGCATCTTAAGTTGTTCATGAGCATCTTGTGCGCTCCATTGAACTCCTTTTTCTTATATTTTTTGCCATCTTTTTACTTCTTTGATCTTATCTCTCCTTATTCTGTAACAGATTAGTGCACAACATATACCCAAAAAAATACAATCTTGAAAACAGACTGTTTGTCTAGAATTTTATTGTGTTTCGTCTATGCTAATGAGAATATAGTGTTGAGATTATTTTAGCATAGGCTATATTCTACACAGGCATGGCTCAAGGCAAAAGTAACTTACAGCAGAAGATAAAGCGAATGAATCCTTGATACTTATTGTTCTTCCATCCATGATGAATGAGCTATGTCTTCTTCTGTAAAGTTATTGAAGTTTGTCATGTGAGTTACTTCATCTCTGATTTGAATTCATCTCATGACGTACCCAGATTAATTTTGAAAATTTCCTATAGAGATTAGTCTAGGAAAATATCCAATATCTACTACAGCGTACTATCGGTATTTTAATCTAGGTGCTTAGTTTTAAAAGCCTTTTGAAAATAAGATCACCACTCCAAAACTAAGCACCATGCTTCATTTTAGAGATGTATGAAAGTACTTCAAAGCCTAAACATATACTATAGCAAATGTAGGTAGCATGAAAGCACTTATAGAGATTTTATTCAAACAGAGATAAAAGAGCATGATTGTTGTTTTTAAGTGAGCATGCCTTAAAAGTAGATGCAACCAATATTAGCAACATAAAATTTTCCAAATAAGTCTATTCCCCAAGATTGAATTTTGCAAAGCAAATGTAAGCTTATTTATTGCATGATGGTTGTTTTGATATACCTGGTGCTATCATCCTTTATTTTTTACTTCAAGCCTGGAATGGTTAGTGATAAAAATACCTGAAGGAATATTTTGATAATAATAACTCTATGCTCAATTCACAAGGGTATTACAGCAAAAGGTGAAAACTGATGGGTGAAAACTGATGTTATCTTTCAAGAGTGATTATAAAGTCATCCTTGGAAAACCTTCTAATTATTATACTTTGAGTTCGTAAAGAGGTTTCCTCTAAAACATGTGTCTTGTGTACCTATCTTGAGATCTATAATATTTATGATAAATGTATGTATCTACAACCATCCTTTTAATGATTTTATAAATAGGTAGAATGAGGGGTTGAAAATCTCATGCGTGGCAATATTAGAGAGATCAAGTAATCCTGGAGATTTCTTATATGAGCATGGATTCGAGGAGATGTCTATGAAGTAGCTTCCATGCTCATTACTGTTATCTCCCTCTTTAAGCTTCAAGGGTGTTTCTTCATGAGTGTCTATAGACGAAAATATTTTCTCCGTTATTTCGCGCCTATGATACACTTTATTATCCAAGACTTCCCATGGATTGATATTGTTGATGGAAAAAAGTCGGTGTTGGTACTTTTACACATAATTAAAATATGAAAGATTCTGCAAGCGCATAGAAAACCATTGTAGCATTTTACCAGGAGTATTCTAGGTATCGTTATTTATATTTTACCACTGGGAAACAATGGATAAAGATATTGATAGTTCACTATCATGTATCTACTCACTAATAAACCAACTAGACCAAAGTAGGGGTAAATAATAGATGATAGGGCTGGAATACTTCTCTATTACTTTGGTTCTATATAACTAACTCTTGGTAGATAAAGCAATCACACAATAGCACTTTGGAGCAGCAGTACATTTCCAAGTCTCGAATAAGACTGGAAAGAAGGTAGTTGGGGAAGGCTGCCAAAAGCTCTACGAAATATCAACCCGTACATGGTGGAATACGAAGATCGAATAGAGTTGTCACCTCTAGGGCTACCACAACTAACCACGGATTGAGCGCAACCTCAGATAAACCCTAGCCTAGACACCATGTCTACACTAAAGATTACTACTCTTGATCAAACCGACTTACGGTACGGTGGAGATGAATCCTTGAAGGCGATGGAAGAAGCTTCTAGAAGACGGGCATGAGATGCCGTAGGGGAGGGTCGGCCGGCCTAGGAGGAGATGTCGGTGGCCTGGGCCCAAGCCCACTTGGGCCCAGCTTCATTGACGTGTTTTCTTGTCCCTTTTAGGGCACAATGGTGTATGTTTTGATGTGGAGTTGATATCTCTTGATTCTAGACTCTGAATATGGCAAATGATATGTCTATTTCGATCGTCTTGACGAGCCGTTGCAATGGTGCCGTCCAATTCCTTATTTGAGATACTTTTATTTGATGGAAAATCTCATATACCTACAAATCAAGTGAGAACACTAAAACTCATGGAAATCGTTAGAATCAAAACCTACAACTATGCTTTGTAATCCCTTCTATATCATTTCATGCAATAGTTGACGATTATATTTGGTGTTTAATGACCGACAACAAGCTCCCCCAAGCTTAACCTTTGCTAAACCCTAGCAAAGCTAACATTCAACTGATATTCATATGTTCTTACCAACTTTCTCGTAGCCCCTCAAAAGTATACCTATATTCAGATAAAAATCCTCCTCTGGGTTTAAGCAAAACTGAGTTAACATTCAAACTTACTCATATTACCCTTGACCATAGGGCTTCTTAGCTTTTACTTAGGTCTTGAGCAATCAAAAGACAGAAAGATCCAGCCAAGCACTATGTCTCAAGCTCTTTATTCAACCATCATTCTAGAGTTTTTAGAAGTTTTTTTAAATAAAACTCAGAGCTTTCTTTGTATGACACTCTAAAATCTCTCAGTATATGTGGTATTTGTGGATTCTCACCAAGGCAGTAATGATGTTATGCCTTTCTTTTCTTCCTACAACTAAGGCTTATGTAGGGCTCATAGGTGTGGAGAAAACATGAAAGAGCATACTTGCAATGCACATATTACAAAGCCAAACAATGGATCCACAGAGAAATAAGTCATGCAATCGAATCAAAATGTGCAAGTGTATGGATATGGTGAATATATGGTGGAAGTGGTGAAACCTAATTCTACTATGCTCCTTAAGACATATCTCTCTTTTGGAACTTGAAACTTGGTCAGAGGGTATGAGCTATCTTACTTTCTTCTTCTTCTCTTCTTTTTTCAGGGAGGCAGATATCTAAGTACCCATTGTTTTAATGTTTCAGACACTTGTCCTTTTTTAACTCCCTTTTTCCTTATTTTTCTTTTCTTCTCTTTTTTAAATAACTTTTGCATAGATCACACCCTTTTGGCACTATAGATTTTTGAGAGATAGCAACAAAAACTTGGAGCATTTATTTGGTGGCTATCCTATAGGAATATTTTTGATATTTACTCCCAGTGTAGGAGCAAAACATTTTTAGATGGACAGAATAGAATGGCATGTTGTTGCGCCTACTCCAATGTAGAGTAGTGCATATGTAGGTGGAGTGTAAGTCGACCTTGATTCAAGAGTATGATAAATCACTCATAAGGGTCACAAAGGTTGACAAAACACAATGCAAGACAAGCAGCATATATGTGGAAGTTTATCGAGCCTATTTTATCATGTTTGGTTTTGGTAGGAATGTAAGCTTTGTCATACAAGAGCTCATCATGTAAGGTTTTGTATTTTCGAAAGAAATCTCTAGAAGTTTAGTGTCACTTAGAACAAGATAAATAGTAGCTCAAACTTTTTCAATCATATCAATCAATCACCTAGACTTAGCTCAAACATATGCAACCCACAAGTCTTAGGCCTAAAGTAAATCTTCATGTCAAAACAGTCTAAACTAAAACTTGGGAAAACTTAAGTCTAGCAACTAGGCACTTTAAGAGCTACCACTTTTATATTTTAATATCATCTCTAGAGCTTTCCTATTTATTGACTCATAACTAAACACTATTTTATTTAGTTTTACATTTTAAAGACTCATAAAGACTCGACAAACATGGACCTTCATGTGCCCATATATTTTTGGTAATTTTATGACTATAAGAAAGACTCAATAATCGCATAGGTATACTCACCTCATAACTAGGGGATGCCTCCCCTCCCAAGCTAGTTGTTGTCGTGGTTAAGCATTGAAATTGACTGATCCTCATGGAGGAGCTCATGCTTATGAGAGCAAGTGTTGCCGGGAACATTTCAATCTCATCCCTCAAAAAGTTACTTCCTTCACATAGTGGGTAACCATATATTCGGAAGGTGTACAACAAGGAGTGAAAATGCGAGCGCCTAGGTAGACTAGCTCTTGGAGCCATCTTGCAGAAAGCTCTAACAAAACACCAAAACTTGTGGAACGGAATAGGATAAAATAGTTTGTGGTTAGCCATTTTGAGAATTGGGTGTTATAGAGCTTTAGAAATATTTTCCAAGTGGCAAGATTGCAGCAGGATGCTTATCTAGTATTTTTAGATTTTTCTATATTTATGTAGAAAAGGAAAGTATGTACGCATGATATTTTTAACATTTTTATGCCACCAGAGTAATAACTCCTACAGACTTTTACACACCAAGGGGAACTCAAATGGGGCTTTAAATGTTCATGATGAATGAAGCCTAATGCATGCTTATTTATTTTTGTTGTTTTCTATGCAATACTAATGTAGAAAAGTAAACATGCTTAAGAGAAAATAAAATATGCAATGCTCAAAGTAAATATGGATAACTACCGATGTTACCTCATAGTGAGGGTTCGATGTGTTGCGTCCTCCGAACTGGACTCCTCCTTGCAGTAGTTCATTAATCTAGTACTTTGGTTTGCTCCTAAGAATGAGGATTGAGGTGGTGTATCCACTAGCAGCACTTCCAATAGTGGTGCCACCTTCTTTTCTTTTTATTAGCATCTCAAAGCCAATCTTATGTGCATCATTGTTACTGGTTTAGAACTTCCACTTGTAGAATTTGGGAAATCTCTCCACACTTTTCTTGAAGTGTGTTCTGCTCATAAAGACAAGGTAGAGATCAAGTGCATAGGCTCTGCTGGTCGGAATACACTAGCAGGACCAAAAATTTATTCATTCTCTAACCTTAGGCACAATAAGACTGATGTTGTTCATATTGTTTATTTATAACATGGGTGAGAAGATCAAAATTATAAATATGGCATTTAAGTTTATTAGATAGAGGAGTGTAGTTGCTTAACCTATGGAAGAATTGTTTATCTTTATAAGTTATCAAGATTAACATGATGACTATCATCTTCCAAAGATATATCGTATTTGAGATCATTTGGTTAAGAATGAGATCAAGAGAATGGTGCTATGATGTGTACTCCAAGATAAAGAGAAAATGATGACCACTTACCCTTAAGATGTTACCTTTATTACTAGAGCATGATGCCACCATGTGGTAAAGGGTAGATGAATTTCAATGGTCTTTTTCTTTCTTTCATCTTGAGTTGATCATTAGCATCTTGTCTCATATGTTATGCTCATTTCTCACTCTTTTTAGATTTTTTGCTTCTCTTATTATTTCTTCTCTGTAAGGGATTAGTAAACAACACATACCCGAAGGAATATACTATTTATTTAAAGTATGGATAGTGTTTGCCAAGGAGTTAAAGATTAAATTGTAGCCCATGTTTTAAATGATTCACCATTATTTCAAATTTTCAAACAAGGTTAAGGCGACGATAAAATTTTGAAGAATACTGATAACCTTAATTTGATTCTATGAAGTCTCCTAATATGATCTAAATATTTTTACAAAGGAGAGGATCTTCTGTATATACAACGAAATTCTTATACAAATATGCTCTGATGTTATAATATTTAAGTATATTCTAAAAGCATACTTATAATAGAGTAAGGAGGTTCAAAGACTAAAGAATATGTAGGTGAACCAAAAGAGTACTTTATTTGTTTTAAGTTTTAGCAAATTAAGCATAACATATGGTTAGGGTAACCAAGACAATTAGCAACACAAGTATAAGATGTTGAATATAGTTTAAAGTTGCATCAGGCTTGGGTAAACGTACCTTATAGGGTGATTGGTCCACTATCATGGTAAAGTGTAGAAGGTGTTGAAGTGTTTTCCATCAATTTCTTTCCATCTTGGTCCTTTCTATACACTTGTTCTCGTTCCTTTTTGTTTTGAACTATGAATAGATATTTATTCTTTCTTTCCTACAAAAATGTTAGTGGAATATGGGTTATGGTCCATAATTTATATGAATTTCATTTATGCTAATGAAAAAAGAGGTTTTATTATTACTTTAGCATAGATTTCTTTTAATAAATTTTATTGGTAGCTGCACTTTTACATGGTTCAAGACAAAGATAACTTGCAGCAAAAGATTAAGTGAATAAACTTTGATACTTACAGCTCCTCTATGGAGAATGAGTTGTGTCTTCCTTTTGTGTAAAGTTATTGGACATCGTCACATGCCTTGATTCGTCTCTTGATGTGAGTTCATCTCTTGACTTACCCGAATTGAGTTTGAGAGTTTCCTATAGGGGTTAGTCCAACAAAATATCCAATGTCTACTACAATAATTTCTAGTTCAATAATCAAACCAAACTCCATGTCTAGTTTTAATTAAGGAAGGTATTTTAACCTAAACACCACGCTCAATTTAAAAGCCTATGGAAGTATGGCGAGTACTTCTAAACCAAAGCATACTATAATAGATAAAGGTAACATGAGAGCATATAGAGATTTACTCAAAGAGATGAAAGCATGATCATGTATGGTGAGAACATTTTTTTTTATTTTTTAAGTAAAGATGCAAGTGATATACATGTGCGCAAGAAACTAAACATGCTATGGATTTGATATGAGATGAAGTGGATGCATATGGAGATAAAGTGGATGCATATGGATTAAAGTAAACATGCAGTGGAATGCAACATGATAACTACTCATCAAATTTTAAGTCTACGAGCAAGACTTTCTCACCTTTCTTGATCACACTTACCTTGACTCACAATGAAATTTGTGAGTTGTGCAGCATCCTTTCTTCGTCACATGTGATGATGACTTTTCTTTTCCAATCTACACATGGTTATAATAATAATATATATATGTTTATACATACCTGTGAGATGGCAGGGCTCCATTGTTGATGGATCATGAATGCTTAGGCACCCTGAGTTCTTCAATATTCTTCTTGTCTTGGTCTTGTCGAATTTCGCTAGAAGGTTGGAACGATTGATATCCTGCTTATTCCACAACTCAACAAAACAGAAGGTAATCCTACTATAGCTAGCGGCATACTAGATTAGCAGATATCAAGATCATTATTAAAATCTTTATGCCAATTGTTTCCCCGGCAACGGTGCTAAAAATGCTTGTTGGTATTTCTTACACACAATTAAAATATGAAGAATTCCGCAAGCGCATAGAAAACCATTGTAGCATTTTACCGAAAGTATTCCAGGTATCATTATTTATATTTTACCACTGGGAAACAATGGATAAAGACATTGATAGTTCCCTATCATGTATCTACTAACTAGTACACCAACTAGACTAGAGTAGGGGGAAATGATAAATGATAGGAGTTATGCATAAATGACATAGACACACAGGAGAATTCCATAATAAAAGAGTAGATAGATAAAGTGAGAGCACAACAGGAGAGCTCAAGGTTCCTAAATACTTCTCTATTACTTTGGTTCTATATAACTAACTCATGGTAGATAAAGCAATCACACAATAGCACTTTAGAGCAGCAGTACCATTCTAACTCTCGAATAAGACTGGAAAGAAGGTAGTTGGAGAAGGCTATCAAAAGCTCTACAAAACATCAACCCGAACATGGCGGAATACAAAGACTGAATAGAACTCTCACCTTTAGGGCTACCACAACTAACTGTGGGATTGAGCGCAACCTCATGTAAACCCTAGTCTAGAGACCATATCTATACTAAAGATTACTACTCTAGTCACATATGATACTAGAGCACCTAATATAGATGGAGATCCCATGCTAAGGTATAACAACTATACTAACCAATCAAATGTAATGCCTAAAAGTAAATAGAGAAGATAAAATATATTAAAGCATAAGTCTTACAAGAATAGATACAAATACCAGAACTCTGACGACTCCTCTGAAGACTCCTCCGGAATCCGGGTGTAGCTCCGCTCTCCCTAACTCTCAACTAGAACCAATCTACTATATTGGAAAGTCTAGCCCTAATTCTCAAGAGATGAGAGGTCATCCATTCGAGGGACGCCTCTACATCTTCATAATATTGTGGTGCCCCTAGTGAGGGGGTCTACCCCTGTATTTATAGCCCGGTGGGAGAAACATGAGCCCTTTGATCAAACCGATTTAAGGTACGGTGGAGATACATCCTTGAAGGTGGTGGAAGAAGCTTCTAGAAGATGGGCATAAGAGGCTATTGGTATCTGCTAATGCCTACTGAATAATTCCGCAAGTGCACGGATACATTGTAGCACTTCACCGGATAAGTATACCCAGTTTTAATATCGAACCCAAAGGAATATGTGTGAGGGTCTTCTAAACTACACTTAACCAACTGAGTAGCAAACAAGGCTGTAGAAGGTAGGGATATAGAGGGGACAACTAGGGCTTCTAGTTCAGGCTCAAGCAAATTATGATTAAAATGTTTCACTAGGGAGTTGGATAGGATAAGCACAGACAGAACTATACTTAACTACCAACTATTCTCCTGCTAGGCCTACTGACGGGATAGTGGAATAAGTAAGATTCAACGGAGCTATAAGTCACCTCCGTGAGCTACCACCAAATCCGGACAGTAGGGTACATCTACGAGCAACGGAGTCTAAGCACCACGCTTACACTACGAATACTACTTTAACCCAAGAGCTACAAGGATTAAAGTACTCAAAAAGAGTCGTAAACTAGCAAAACAGAATAAACAATGTTGCTTACTTGAACACAGAAGTTGACTCCAAAGTAGTCTCAGATACAAGCCGTAGAGGTAGCACCGACAGGCCGATACTCCTCCAAAACTTTCTCTTTAAACTCTATTTCTCTCCCTCTGAAGAACTAGCTTCTAGAGGTATAGAACTAGCTCTCTCTTGGAATGCTAACTCAAGAGGTCATCCATTCAAGGGACACCTCCGAGAATCCTAATTAGGTTTTCTAGCTAAAGCTCTTCTTTTCTTCTCTTGGATTCTCTCCTCATGGGGGGTGTGCCTCTCCTTTTATAGCCCTGGCGAATCAACGTGAGCCCTTGGATCAAACCGACCTTGACGGATGGTGGAGATCGTTCCTCAAAGGCGGTGGAATAAACCAAGCGAACCGGGGCGCAACCGGGGGTTGCCCCAAACCGGCCGGTCCAGGGCCAGATCGGCCGGTCTGGCCTAGCCACCCCCGGGCCCCTGGCTCGGTGTGGTACCTTCTCGTCTCTTCTGGAATGTTCCTGTGTTGCCGTGGCGTTCATTCTGGCATTCTATGTTGCAGTGTAGCTCAAAAGTGTGTCTTTTTCTAGCGTTTACTTGCAAAACCATTGATTCACCAAAACTCATGGAATTCGTTAGTTAAAGCCCTACTCTAGGTAGATGGATTGGTTTTATATCATTTTGAAAGATTAGTTGATGGTTGGATTTGATCATTAAGGACCGTCAACAACACCCCCACACTTAGGCTTTTACTCGTCCTCGAGAAAAGATTGGATCAGACATAGCTTTAGGATGAAGAGATCAACATATGCTCATTCCTGGTGATTCCTGCACTGTGAGGTTCAAAAGTGTCTACCAAACAACTTTGAGAAGTTGAAAAGTAGAACAGTCAAACAGATTACCTTTATTTCGCTGCTAGGAACATTGGAGATTTTTGTAAGATTTTTGAAATATGTAGCTTACCTGCTCCTCAATGTGGTACTCTCAAATCACTCATTTATGTGGTATTTGTGGATCTCACTTAGGCATGAATGAGTGATGCCCTTCTATGCAACCTACCTCTAATAGGCTTATTTGGAGTTTGAAGGTTTGGCAAGGAATAGTATACTTACCTTACACGTTACTAAGCCAGCGTAAGAGTCCCAAGGAGAGAAGTGTCATACTCTTAGATCAAGATGTGCATGTGTGTGGAATATATGGTGGCTATCCTGTTCTACTTATGCTCATACTCTTTAAAGGATATATCTCTCTTGCTTGAATTGGAGTGCTTGGAGACAATGGGCTATCTTGAATTTTTCTTTTCTCTTTTTTTTTCTTGAGAGTTAGGCATCTTTGTGCCTTTTGTTCTTTTTAACATTTGGACCATTGTCCATTTTTTCTATTTTAACTCTCCTTTTCTTTTGCATAGCCCATGTCATCCTGTACGAAAACTTTATGCAAGACAGAGATTCTGATAATGTTAGAGCATAGATGAACACAATCCTACCAAAATCTTTTTGGGTGCGTACTCCCAATGTAAGAGCAGCAAATTTTTTTCTTTATGTGGATGGAAAAAGCTGCGCCTACCCCCAGTGTAGGGATAGTGCATATTTGGAGTGTAAGTGGATCTTGATCTTGAGAGCATGATAAGTCTCTACAACACGGGTCTCAAAAGCTGACAGAGCTCAGTGCAAAATAAGTAACCTATGTAGCAAGTTATAATCATGTATGGCTCTATAGGTATTTTAAAACCACAGAGGAGTAGCTTAGCTATTATTTTTGTGTTTTTGAAATAAAAGCTCCAATAATCAGGCAGAGAAATTCAGGGTTTCATGTTTTACTATCTCATACTTGTCAACAACTTAAGAAGCATTGGGGTCCCTATAAAGAGTTCCCAACAGCTGCAAGTGTACAGGAGATGAATTTATGTGATTCTTGCCTTAAGTTATGACTAAGCCACTCATCCTTGAGGTGTAATCATGTTTCATTAAAGGACATTCAATTAAGCTTAGTTGTTTAATAAATGAGAGTGCTTTGGAGTGCGTACCTGGCTCCCGTAGATGTTCTTCTGTGTTCTTTACTGGCTGTCTCCCCCACACTTGTTTCTTGTTTCCTTTTATGCACAACAAAGTGGAGACAAAAACAAAACATATATCTAGAGAGAGATGATGATTCTAAAACTTTATTCTTTATTATAAACGAGGCACATTTATTACACAATGAATGAATGAAGAAATTAACTAATTGAACTAATCAAACTCACTAATAAAATAATTAAGCAAACTAATGAACTGACTCTCACGTGTGCCTATACATCTCTATCTCTATTCCTTCTTTTCCAGCTCCTCAACCCTAGCCTTCAGCGCCTTATTCTTGAGACGTATCTCCTCCTGTTTCATCTCTAGATTAGCTATGCGTTGCACAGCCGTGGTCATGGTGTTGAGCACTTCCGACAGCGTACGGCCCTGCAGATCTATCCTAGTCTCCAGCGTGGCTAGGTTACGTCGTGGCTGACGAGGGACTGGTGCAGCTCTAGCTTTCTTCTTCGGTGGCTCCGGGTTGGCTCTTGGTGGTGGATGGAACTTGACCTTGCTTGGATCCACCCGTACACCATCCAGAGTCACTCGCTCCTTCTCTGTGGTGTACTTCGCTCCAGTCACCACCCTAAACTTGGTGGTGACACCCAACAGCCTCTCCCCCTCTCTTGCAGATAGTAACTTGGTGCCCTGGGGGAGCGAGATGCTAGGCTGACCGAGCGGGCGAGGCTTATCTCCGAGAAGCGGCCGAGGGGCTGGAGGCGCAATGGTCGGCCTCCTGATGGCTTGAGCGAAGCGCGCCTCCTCCAGTGGAGCTCCTTGAGGTCGAGCTCGGACGACCTCCTTCAATGGCACCGGGACGATCGCCTTCGGTGGCACCACCGCCAGCTGCTTTGGCGGGATGATCGCTAGTGGGAGGACCTCCTCCGGCTCTTCGAAGGTGTAGGGAAGGTTTGGGTTGGCCATTTGGTAGGAGATGGAGAGATTGGAGAGCTTCCTTACTAGGGCTAAGAGAGGAGAGCTCTTGGGATGAGGGGAGAATGACCCCAGGGGCTTGTTTATATAGTCCTGGTTCCTTGGGGTAGGGGTCATTCCATCCTAATCTATCCCGAGCATCTATCGCGATAAGGCGGCGGTGGATATGGATCACGGCCGAATATTCGGAACCCTAACGGAACAAACTTCGCAACGAGAGGCGGCGGACCGCGAGGAGGCACCTGGGGAGACCAACCGGTCTGGGGTGGGACCGACCGGTCCCACCCTGGCCCGGTTCTCGGTGTCCTTTCGCGGGGTGCTTTCTCGGCCCATTTTTTCTCTAAATTTTCTCCCGTCGCGACCCGATTCGCGACGGGGTTTTATTTTTAATAAATTAGGGAAAAGTTAAGAAATAAATTTCATCCAATTCCTCAGGTGGTCTAGAAGGTTCTAGAAAAATTTTAAGACGTTGGCCATTTACCGTGAATAACGTACCTTCGTGGTTTTGAAGTGTCACTGCTCCATGTGATGATGAATTTACCACCGTGAATGGTCCTTCCCATTTGCTTCGTAGCTTTCCATGTCCGAATAATCTCACCCTGGAGTTGAATAATAGCACCTTATCTCCAGGATTGAAGCTCTTCTTCTTGATTCACTTATCATGCCACCTTTTAGTTCTCTCTTTATAGATCTTCGAGTTATGATATGCTTTTTCTCGCCATTCATCTAGTTCTGAGAGTTGCATCTTTCTTTTTGTTCCAGCAGCCTCAAGATCCATATTCCATTTCTTGATTGCCCAATGAGCTTTGAACTCGAGCTCTATTGGCAAATGACAGGTCTTGCCGTAGACCAGCTGATAAGGTGACATGCCAAGACGTGTCTTGTAGGCAGTTCGGTATGCCCATAGTGCGTCTAGTAGCTTCTCCTTCCAAGCGGTTCCCATCTCATTAACTGTCTTCTGTAGGATATTCTTGATTTGCTTATTGGAAGTCTCAGCTTGGCCACTTGTTTGAGGATGGTAAGGAGTAGCCACGTGATGTTGGATCCCTTGCTTCATTAAGTAGTTACAAAAGTCTTTGTCAATGAAGTGAGTTCCTCCATCACTAATCACCATTCTTTTTTTTTTGACAAGACTAATCACCATTCTTGGAACACCGAATCTTGGAAATATTGTCTCCTGAAATATCTTCTTGGAATTTATAGAATTGGCAGCTTTGCATGGCTGTGCTTCTACCCATTTTGAGACATAATCAACTACCACTAGAATGTACTCATAGTTGCCTGACTTCAGGAATGGTCCCATGTAATCGATTCCCCAGACATCAAAGAGCTCGATCTGAAGATTGTTGGTGAGGGGCATAGCATCTCTTGAGTTGATATTGCCGTGCCTCTGACATGCTCCACATCTTCGGACGAAATTCTTGGTGTCTTCATACATGGTTGGCCAAAAGAATCCACTTTGCCAGATCTTTGCATGGGTTCGGAATAAGCCATAATGACCTCCATATGGTGATGAGTGACATTTTTCAATGATCTGTAGTCCTTCCTCAGTGGGCACACATCTTCGGAGTAGTCCATCAGCACATACTCAGAAGAGATAAGGATCATCCCATATATGTAGTCGACTTTCATAAATAAGCTTTCTCCTGTCCGCTCCTCGTGGTACATATCCTGCAACCATAAAATTGACAATATTCGCATACCAGGAATCCGACCTGGAGATGGCGTAGAGCGTGTCGTCTCGAAGAGAGTCATTGATTGGTAGTTCCTGCATATTCTTAAACTGCATTCTAGACAAGTGATCGGCAACAGGGTTTTCTACTCCTCTTTTATCTTTTATTTCTAAGTTAAATTCTTGGAGTAGCAAAATCCATCTTATGAGTCAGGGTTTAGCATCTTTCTTAGTGAGCAGGTACTTAAGAGCAGCATGATCAGTATAAACAATTACCTTTGCTCCTACTAAGTAAGATCTAAACTTGTCTATAGCAAAAACAACAGCCAGAAGCTATTTTTCAGTAGTTGCATAATTAAGTTGAGGTCCTATCAAAGTTTTGCTAGCATATGCGATTGCGTGATGTTTCTTTTCCTTAGTTTGTCCCAAAACTGCCCCCACAGCATAATCACTTGCATCACACATCAATTCAAAAGGTAGCGACCAATCAGGGGGTTGAATGATTGGTGCAGAGATGAGCGCTTTCTTAAGGGTTTCAAAAGCTTTTAAACAAGCGTCATCAAATTCAAAGGGAGCATCCTTAGCTAGCAGGTTTGTTAGAGGTCTAGCAATGTATGAAAAGTTATATATGAACCGTCTATAAAAGCCTGCATGACCTAGGAAGCTTCGAATTCCCTTCACATTAACGGGAGGAGGTAGTTGTTCAATTACTTCAATTTTAGCTCTGTCTACCTCTATCCCTCTCTCGGACACCAAATGTCCAAGTACTATTCCTTCTCTAACCATGAAATGACATTTTTCCCAATTAAGAACTAGGTGCTTTTCTTCACATCTTTGCAAAACCTTATCCAAGTTTTTAAGGCATTTATCAAAAGTTTTTCCATATACAGAAAAGTCATCCATGAAAACTTCCATTATCACTTCAATCATATCAGAAAATATAGACATCATGCATCTTTGAAATGAAGCTGGAGCATTACATAGTCCAAAAGACATTCTACGGTAAGCATAAGTTCCGTATGGACATATGAATGTGGTTTTGCTTTGGTCATCGGGGTGGATCGGTATTTGATGATATCCTGAATACCCATCAACGAAACAAAAGAAAGAATGATTCGCTAATCTTTCCAACATCTCATCAATGAAGGGAAGTGGAAAATGATCTTTCCTTGTTGCCTTGTTTAGCTTTCGGTAATCAATACACATCCGCTATCCCGTGACAGTTCTTTGTGGAATTAATTCGTTCTTGTCATTTCTAACAACTGTCATGCCTCCCTTTTTAGGCACAACTTGCACAGGGCTTACCCACTCACTGTGTGGCACAGGATATATGATCCCGGCATGTAACAGTTTCAAAACCTCTTTCTTAACAACCTCTCTCATCGCATTATTCAATCTACGTTGTGGTTCTCTAGAGGGTGTTATCTTAGGATCTGTAGGAATGCGATGGGTGCAAAGAACAGGACTGATTCCTTTAAGATCTTGGAGTGAATAGCCAAAAGCACATCTATGCTTTTCTAAGACTGTGATCAATCGGAAGGTCTCCTCCTCAGAGAGTTTGTCATTAATTATTACAGGAGATTCTCGATCATTATTCAGAAAGGCATATTTAAGTCCAGAAGACAGGGGTTTAAGCTCTATGGGAGGCTTAGGTGGTTCCTCAGACTCATCTAGAGGGTCAGGTTCTAGTGTACTATCTCCTTCCTCTTCTAGTGGTTCGGGATCATCCTCGAGATCCGGTTCGAAAGATGATTCAAGGGTTGTCTCTAAGACTTCTTCCATAGGATCTGGCTCAGGAAGTGACTCAGTCTCACTATTGAGAACACGAGTTATGGATATAGGCAGTTTAAAATTCTTCCCAAGGCTAATGTTCAAATTCCCTTCTTGTCCTTCTTGCAAAAGTTTCTCTATAGGTTGTCCAATCAATACGTCAAACTCTATAACATCAAAGACATAGAAGCTCAAATGAACTCTTATCTCTTTGACATAAATAGGTAAGACATAGAGAATTCCAAAACTTAGAATAAGATGGCCTAAAGGACTTTTCATAAACTTTGTTGTTGGGGTTAAGGGCATGTCTTTTAAAAGATCTTGAGCAAATGTTGCAGACATGATGTTAACTCCCACAACAGGGTTGTATAATGCTTCGAAAGATCCCTTGTGGATTCGGCAAGGTATGGTGGTTGATGTAAAATCAACTCGGATGATATCAGACGAAAGCTCTGATTCATTCAACCAATCATTGCTTATAATCGACCCAAGCTCTTTAGCATTTTGCTTAAGGAAAGCCACCTCAGAAGAATTTAAGACTGTTACTAGGTGACGACTTTGTTGTCTTCGTGGTCTCCTAATAGCATAATAATTCGAGGTGTTTCCATAATCAGCAAATATATCATCCTCGATCTCGAGCATGAATTTTGGAAGTGGAATTTCTTCCTCCTCCTGTGGTTCAAGCTCGTTGATAGTTGCAGGTTGAAATGTGGTAGGTGTGGATTCCTGATCAACTATCGGATCTTCTTCCTCTACTAGCTTATTTAAAGATGCTTCATTTTCATAAATTTTTGTAAGGACATTTCTTGCAACATCAGGAGTGATATGCAAGAATGATCCTCTAGAAGCAAGGTTAAGGAATTTTATGGTTTTTCTATTTAGACCCTTATAGAAATGTTGAAGTAGGACGGGGTCTGGTATGGATAGACTAGGTCCAGAATGAGTTAAGCAAAGATTAAAAGCGTTCCCTGGGCTTCAATTAAAGTCTCCTTCTTCTCTTGTCTAAAGGATAGAACTTTTAAGCAGAGATCCACTACCCTAGAAATAGGATAGAATTGAAGGCAGAATTCAGCACATAATGCTTCCCAGTCACCTTTAACACTCTCAACGTGGAGATCATACCAATGTCTAGCTTCTCCAGTCAAAGAGAAAGGAAAAAGCTTCCATCGGATAGTCTCATCGGACATATCCTTAATGCGCAAACACGCATAGGTTTGTTTGAATTCATTGAGGTGAGAATAAGGGCTTGCATTGTCTTCTCCTGAGAAAGATTGGTTTCTGACCATGTCTATTAAACATGGGCGTAGCTTATAGTCAGAGGCTAAGATTGGCTTTGCGGATGGCTCTGGCCCTAAGCGTAGGCTCATGAAGCTATATTTATAGATAGTCATGGAATTAAGTTGATCCATTGAAGGATAGAAAAGGTAAAGAGAATGAAAAAGGTAAAGAGTGATAGTCTACAAAGAAAAGATAAGATTATAATACAGGTTAAGATAAGTTCAGAGTGATCTCAGCGACGTCTTCCCCGGCAACGGCGCCAGAAATGCTTGTTGGTATCTGCTAATGCCTACTGAATAATTCCGCAAGCGCACGGATACGTTGTAGCATTTCACCGGATAAGTATACCCAGTTTTAATATCGAACCCAAAGGAAGATGTGTGAGGGTCTTCTAAACTACACTTAACCAACTGAGTAGCAAACAAGGCTGTAGATGGTAGGGATATAGAGGGGACAACTAGGGCTTCTAGTTCAGGCTCAAGCAAATTATGATTAAAATGTTTCACTAAGGAGTTGGATAGGATAAGCACAGACAGAACCAACTATTCTCCTGCTAGGCCTACTGACGGGATAGTGTAATAAGTAAGATTCAACGGAGCTATAAGTCACCTCCACGAGCTACCACCAAATCCGGACAGTAGGGTACATCTACGAGCAACGGAGTCTAAGCACCACGCTTACACTACGAATACTACTTTAACCCAAGAGCTGCAAGGATTAAAATACTCAAAAAGAGTCGTAAACTAGCAAAACAGAATAAACAATATTACTTACTTGAACACAGAAGTTGACTCCAAAGTAGTCTCAGATACAAGCCGTAGAGGTAGCACCGACAGACCGATACTCCTCCAAAACTTTCTCTTTAAACTCTATTTCTCTCCCTCTGAAGAACTAGCTTCTAGAGGTATAGAACTACCTCTCTCTTAGAATGCTAACTCGAGAGGTCATCCATTCAAGGGACACCTCCGAGAATCCTAATTAGGTTTTCTAGCTAAAGCTCTTCTCTTCTTCTCTTGGATTCTCTCCTCATGGGGGGGGTGTGCCTCTCCTTTTATAGCCCTAGCGAATCAACGTGAGCCCTTGGATCAAACCGACCTTGATGGATGGTGGAGATCGTTCCTCAAAGGCGGTGGAATAAACCGAAGCGAACCGGGGCGCAACCGGGGTTGCCCTGCACCCGGCCGGTCGAGGGGCCAGACCGGCCGGTCCGGCTCTGGCCGCCCCGGCCCTGGCTCGGTGTGGTACCTTCTCGTCTCTTCTGGAATGTTCCTGTGTTGCCGTGGCGTTCATTCTGGCATTCTATGTTGCAATGTAGCTCAAAAGTGTGTCTTTTTCCGGCGTTTACCTGCAAAACCATTGATTCACCAAAACTCGTGGAATTCGTTAGTTAAAGCCCTACTCTAGGTAGATGGATTGGTTTTATATTATTTTGGAAGATTAGTTGACGGTTGGATTTGATCATTAAGGACCATCAACAGAGGCCGTAGGGGAGGGCCGGTCGGCCTAGGAGGAGATGCCAGGCGGCCTGGGCGCAAGTGAAAGCCCTAGTTCGGTTTTGGCTAATCGATGAAACCAAGGACTAACCATATTGCTAAGAGTGTAGCATTAGAGAAAAGGGAAGTCCAAGCCAAGTGGTGGAATGGTGATCAAGATGATGGAGGTGACCATAAGTGATCAAGTACCATTCTTGGAGATGAAGGAAGAAGAAGAGCAAGATGGAATGCGAAAGGCAAAGGTATATGTTAGGGCATTTCCATTTCGCCGGCCATAGGCGAGTAGAGAAGTTGATGGCCGGGTTTAGGATAGATAACCGTACTATTAAGAGGAGTGATCATGCGTCGAAAGCGGTTATCCAAGTACCACTAGATGTTTGATTTTATGCATTGCATTAGAACCTAGTGTGCTAACTTAACTCTTGCAAAATTCATTTTGAAAATGCTAACACATGTACAAGTGGTGAGACACTTTAGTGTTGGCACATGAGAGCAAGGGTTGTTGGGCTCCCACCGAGCTTGCAAGGCAGGACTCAGCGATTTTTTGGAGTGAAAGGAGCCCTTCCAGGGGCATCGGACGCTCGGCCCCGTGGCGTCGGACGCGTCCGATGACCCTGTGAGGATTGGCATTGCTCCGCGCTTGCATCTGCGCATCTGACGCAAATTCTTCTGCGCGTCTGACACAAAGCAAAATTATGTCAAAGCAGTTGTTGTGCGTTCATCGGACGATCGCGCGTCCGATGACACCCTGTCGGACACGTCCGATGGGTGTGTGCAGGTTTTTGGACCTCTCTGCATAGCGTCAGGTGGCTCGGCCTAGCGTCCGGTGTGTTCGTCTGACACGCGTTGCTTCTGGGCATTCGTGTGTGCATCAGACGCATCAGGTGTGGGTCACTTGAGCGTCTGACGCCTCCTCAGTGCGCGGATAACGGATAAATTCAAATGAGGACACGTGGCTACGATCTGTGGCTCGGGGGCAGGCGTCGGACGCGTCCGATACAGAGCATCTGAGCGTCCAACGGCCCCGAGTTAGCCCCACCTAGAGCATAACGGTTGGTTTGTTTGAGTGGTGGGTATATAAGCATGTTGGTCGGCTTGGGGAGCAACCCTTGCACATTTTGATCATCCTTAAGCACCCTAGAGCTGAGCCAACCTCCTCCCTCTCATCTTGCTAGATTGCTTGCATCCAAATAGAGATTGTGAGAGATTCTAGTGCATTGCTTGTGAGTTCTTGCATCTAGTGGCACTAGTGATCATTCTCACTGCGAGATTGCTTATTCTCTTGGTGGTTGCCACCACCTAGACGGTTGGAGCAGCGTGCCGGAGTTGAGCAAGCTTGGAGATTGTTCTTGGCCACTCCTGAGGTGATTGTGAGGGGTTCTTGACCTTGTCCCAACGGGAGATTTCAAAAGGTACTCTAGTGGAATGCACGTGACTTGTGTTGCCCTCATCTCGTGGTGATTCTTGCGGTGCCTGTTGACGGTGGTTAACATCAACTTTTATTAGAACTTTAGACCCGAAGGAAAACATGAAAACACACTAGTCTAGGGTTTTAACTAACAATTTCTACGAGTTTTGCATATTTTGTATTTTCCAAGGTAATTTTTAGAAAAGCTGAAAAGAGGGATTCAAGTGCAAAATAAACACGAAACTTATCCGCCAGGGGAGACACCACGGGAGGACTCGGGAAGACTTTTAGGAAGGAGTTGGGGGGCCAGAGGCCGCCAGGGGGGCGGGCGGGCCCCACCAGGCTGCCGGGCGGCGCCCTCCTAGGGTTTGCTCCCTCCTTACGGAATGTTCCTCCACTGCCTCCCACGATGTATCTCGGCCCTTGGTTATGTCGGTTTGATCCTACGGCGCACGCGCATCCCACCAGACTATAAATACATGGGTAGACCCCCCTGGAGAGAGCCAATTCATTATTTATCAAGGCCTCAAGCCATCAAGCATCAAGAAGCCTTCAAGTTCATCAAGAGCCTTCTAGTTCATAGGATTAGCTAGCTAGATTAGAAGTAGAGGAGATGTAGTTCTTCATCGGGATCTAGAGCCCCTGGCGTGCATGCGGAATGCGAGAGTTCGGTAATAGATCTAGTTCTTAATTACTTTATTGTATTCATTATTCAGATTAGGGAGACTTTACTCTTAATAGATTCATATGTTCTTAATTGCAATAGTCATTGTCTACTTTGATTATATGTCTTGTTTAGTTACTTCGATCTTATTGAATTCATGTAATTGCTCGTATAGCGTTTATCCAATTGTACAATGGGTTGATGATAGACGATATGTAGACGTGGTGTCTAGATGTCTTGTTTATCTGCGAGTGCACCCTAACATGCCGGGACGTGTGGTAGTCTGCGTAGGTGACAGCTATGTTAGTTCCTATGTAGTCCACCCCCGTATGTAGAACTAGCATGGCTACGGTCGCGAAGGAGGTAACTTAGGTCTTAATAACCTCATTATTTGATGCCTCTTTACATGTGATAATGATTTAGGGTTGACTTAGCGATGATTACTAGATGTAGTTGCACTAATTAGAGTTATTCATTGATATAGTTATAGACTTACCTTAGATCTAGCTCCCTAGTTTATCCAATGGCTAGCTATGATTATGACTATTAAGATGCTCTGATGATTATCCTTAATTATGATACTTGATGATTATGCTATCACCCATATTTATCCATATTTATCTTGTGACCTCTGCCTGTTATGAGTAGAGTATATGACATTGGTAATATCACTTATTCATCCTATATAGTTTCTTATCAATATAATAGATTATAGTTTATTATATAGCTTTTCCCAGTGGTACAATTATAAATCGACAACTTTGGATGACTTCCCTAGGTAAAATGCTACAACAAGTATAATTATTCGTCCGCTTGCAGTAACCCATTAGTTCACATTTATATTCATATCTTTATTAATCTGCCTAGTCACATTAGTACATGTAAATCTATGATAATTTCCTAGCAATATAATTGGGGATGACAACCTACTTCATGTTTAGGAATGTTAGTAATAAAGAAGTGGCTAGTTGCTAATGACAAGTTAATTATATACCGACCATTTCTGGTGTCGTTGTTAGGGGTAGGATTTATCTCTGCTTTTTAGTAATGACGTTAGAAATGCCAACAAGCATTTTTGGCACCGTTGTCGGGGAAGGCACAATAAACTTAGGATATATTGATAACATATATACACATGGATAAAGTCATATTACCAATCGATCTCTAACTTTATCAGGTACACCCTTCGTTGTTATCATTTTCTTATCTTATGCGGGGTGATGAATGAATGGTTTTTCTCTTCCAAATAACTTCACTGACGATCCGGAGAAACTCCTTAGAAAGAGAAGGTTTGTAGAAGCAAGAGACAAATTCAAGTCACCATCAAAAACACCCTCTGCTGCTCAAGCTAGCTCTTCGGAGGAGCCAGCTCCAACACTGGAAGAGGAATTTGAAGGACGAGTAGAAGAACAAGCAGAAGGGCAGTTAGGTGAAAACCTAGCTCCTGTGTTTGTAGACATGGTTGAGAAGACACTGCGAGAGTTCTCTGCCCCAACAACAGCAAACATCCAGACTGGACCAGCAGTCAACACTGGGGAGAATGGATTCGAGCTCAAGCCTGCTCTCATCACCATGGTTCAGGCCAGTCAATTTTGTGGAAAAGGACATGAAGATGCAAGTGCACACTTACAACACTTTCTAGAGATCTGCAGCACCTTCACGATCAGAGGAGTACCAAAAGATGCTATCTTACTCTGTCTTTTCCCGTTCTCATTATTAGAGAAAGCCAAACAGTGGTTCTACATCAACAAAGACAAACACCCTACATGGGACCTATGCTCAACTGCTTTCCTGGCAAAATTCTTTCCTACAGCCAAGACTAATGCTCTGCGTGGGAAGATTGCAAGTTTCCAACAACAACATGATGAATCATTCACTGAAGCATGAGAAAGATTCCAGAATTACATTGAAGACTGTCCTCATCATGGGATAGAGGAGTGGCTGTTAGTGTAGACTTTCTATCACGGGCTCATCTCTAGCACCCGTGAATCTATTGATGCTATAGCTGGAGGAGCTTTCCTGTCACTTAAGCTCTCAGACGCTAAAGCACTTCTCGAGAAGATGGCCTCAAATTCAACATGCAATGAAGAACGTACTCAGCCTCGCAAGAAGGGAGGAGGAATCCATCGTCTCAAGGAAGCTGACATGGTCACTGCCAAGCTAGACCTCATCATGAAGAAGCTCGACATAGAGAAGAAGAAAGTCATGCACATCAATGATTCCTTTATGACATGTGAAGAATGTGGAGACTACGGGCACTCAGCTGTCAGCTGCCCTACACTGCAAGAGGATGTGAACTTCATCAAAAACAATACCTACTATCATCCTCAACAAAATCAAGGGTGGAATCAACAACCTCGACAAGTAATTACCAAGGTAACAACCAAGGTAACAACTTTAATAATTACAACCTTCCGCCTTTGAGAGAACTAGTTACTAGTCAATCCAAACTACTAGATCAAATGACTAGGAAACTAACATCAAATAATAAAACTTTAGAAAACATACATGCTAGAATGGATACTTTTGCTTCTGCTATAAAGAATCAGCATAGTTTCAATAAAATGCTAGAATCACAATTAGCTCAGTTAGCTACTGCTGTTCCTCCATTGGAAAAAGGCAAGATTCCAGGCCAACCAGAAGATTTAGAAACTGCTAACCTTGTTGATATTCACAATGCAACCCAATATCATATTGAGCCTACAGCAGTGGATTGACCACTCTCTACTAGAGAAGATGGGAGACCCTGGAAGACCTGTCATTCCTATCTCCATAGGATGCCACAGCTTTCCAGAGGCTATCTACGACTTCGGCGCAAGTGTCAACATCATGCCCAAGGTAATTTATGAGAAAATATTAAATGATCCCCTATTATACACAAATATGCGTTTACAGCTTGCAGATCAGTCCATTTGCTACCCTGAGGGAGTACTAGAAGAAGTTGTCATTAGAGTGGGGCAATCATATGTCCCAGTTGACTTCGTGGTCATGGAGACAGGAGTAGATGAGAAGGCACCCATCATTTTGGGCAGACCATTCCTGTGCACAACAAAAGCCATTATCTATGCGGAGTACGCCAAGATCGTCCTATCCATCAAGGTCAAGAAAGAAAGATTCACATTCAAGAACCGCGTCCTGAAAGCTCCTGCAGCCCCGAAGCAATTCCAGCAACAAGAAGGCAAGAACAGCAACCAATGCCGAAGAAGAACAATAGAAACAACAAAAGATGGAGGAGGACCAACCATGCACCTGAGGAGACAACTCAACTAATCACTGCTCTCAACACAGAAAATGATCACATGCTACCCAAGCCATTTCCAATCAAGAGAGGTGATCTAGGTGTCCCAATCATTGAATGCACAATCAAAGACACCACCTTTCCTCACACCGTCTACGACACTGGATCAGGCTGCAATGTAATGTCCAAACAGGTATATAATGAATTGTTTGATTTATCTTTATACCCAACATGTATTCAGTTGCAGATGGCGGACCAATCACTAAGATTTCCTAAAGTAGTAGTCAAGGATGTCATGGTAAGAATTCAAGGACAATATATACCTGCAGATTTTCTAGTCCTTGACATGTAGGGAAACGATGATTCTCCGATCCTTTTGGGAAGACCGCTCCTCTACGCAGCCAACGCCAACATCTACATTGGGTCTGGACATATCCACTTCAACCTACCTACCAGAAAGGTACGCTGTCAATTCAAAACATAACCATGAGCAGATCAGGAAGCAACGCAACAGGAGAAGACGCCAAGCCCACCGTCAGGCTGCCTAACCTCACTGTGGATGGGAAGACTTTCCTGGCAAGATTGTGAAATATGAAGATCGCTTCCCGGAGCAAGAAGAGAACAAGCAAGTACCCCGTTGGAGTAACTGGGCAGAAGAAGCTGAAAGGATGGACCAGATCGCCAAGGAAGAAAAGGAAGAGATCCTAGCACGATTAGAAGCGTGGGAGAAAGCAAACAAAGCTGAAGAGCAGAAGCTAGAAGAGAAAGAAGCAAAAGAGACAGAAGCAAGATGGAAAGAGGCGCGCGACGCATCACCACGAGATGGGGAGTTGACTGAGGTTACCTTAGATGATGAACCCACTGAGTAAGTGCTCACCTCTGTCTAAGTCCTGTAGGTAGACTTTAAATTCCGTACCCTAGCCATAAGGTTAGAATGGTAGTTATCTTATTAAATGCATTCACAATTTACTTAGTAGCATAATTTTGTTCACATGTTAAAATATAAAACAACAAAAATATTTACTGCATTATTCATGGCATCACAAAGCTCCACGTGGATACCCTATGGTATTTTCCGAAGGAATATCCCTTTGTGGTAGCATAAAATAAAAATAACAAAAATATAGCATTTATATTTAAATTCCTGCATCATAAAAAGAAAATTCAAAAAAAAGATAGATAAAAGTGAAAACCTGCTTAAATTAGACAACATTAAAGATAACTCATAAAGGTAATCAATTACTCTTTGGCTGACCGCTAACCCATTATTAAATTTAAGCCTCGAGTTTTGGTTTTCCTTTTTGTGGAGTATTTATGCAGGAATAATATAGTAGCAAGGAGAGGGACTATCAGTGGCAACCACCGGGTTCGTTACTGGCTAGCTCGCTCTGAAGGACGTCTACACCAGATATTGCAACCATCCAGCTTGGGAGAGGAGCATCCCCTAGTTATCGGTGACTACACCTAAGCGATTTTTGAGTCTACTTTATAAATAGTCATAAAATACCAAAAATATGTGGGCACATGAAGGTCCATGAAGCCATAGGAGTCTTTTTTGTTAGGTGTTTAATATAAAACCATGAAAAGATATATAATTAATTAAATCAAACAAATATTTAGTTCCATATTTAGTAGAGTATAATTTAAAATTAGTCCAGGCTAGAGCTGATAAAATTGATGAATATTAAAATTGTTTTGGAGATGATGAATAGTTGCTCTGTTATAATGCTTACCAAGTACCTAGTTGCCGAACCTAAAATCTCCCTGGTTCTAAGCATTGTTGTTTTAATTGGAGGATTTATTCTGAACCTTAATTGTGGAGGCATAAGCTTGCGCTAAGTCTAGGTAGTTGATTGATATGATTTATGAAGGTTGGGCTGCTATTTATCTTATTCTTAGCATTGCTAATTTCTGGAGGTTTTATTTTGAAAATCTAAAAAATATTTACATGATGAGCTCATATATGACAAATGTGAATTCCTACAAAAGCCAGAATTAATATCTTAAAGGATAGGAAAACCTTTTCACATTTAAGCTACTTGTTTTGCATTGAGTTCAGTCAACCTGTGTTGTATACCTTATGAGAGTCTTGTCATGCTTTTAAAACCAAGAAACATTTATACACTCCAGTCCACATATGCATTATTCCTACTTTAGGAGTAATCGTAATCATTCACCATATCTCGATACATGTTCATCATAAAATGTTCACCTCCTACGCTAGGAGAGGACACAAAAATATACAATCACCCTATAGGATAACCCCTGTCTTTAATGCTCTAAGTCCTGAATGTGGCAGAACCTTCTAAATTATATGGCCCACAAGCATCTGTCATTGCCCCAAAGGCCTCTGACGGCTATGCTGGTGTACCACATAACTTAAAACGCCCTGTCGGGTGAAACCCCGATGAAACCACAATAAACCAAGATCACATTCTCGCAGATACATTGCAGTATTACAACAGTTTTATACAAAATACAACAGAGTAGCGGAAGACTTACATAACCATAATTTACATCATTAGTTTCTCAAACTTATACAGACCAGTGCTTAAGTTAGAACAAACCTAGTGGAGTACCATTAAGTAATATATTGCAAGCCAAACAACGAAAGTGCTTTGCCTAGAGGCCAAACAACCTACTCCTCATCAGACACTTCAACAACCATCATGCAGCAAGGGCCATAGCACACTTGCTCATGCGGTTCACCTGCAACAGGTGTAGAACAAACCTGAGTACAAAAGTACTCCGCAAGACTTACATGACCAAAAAGAGGGGTGAAGACTCAGGAATGCTAGCTGATGGGTATCAAGGTAAAGCTTATCAAATCAAGAACTCTTTTGCGTAAAAGCTTTAGTTGATCATTTTAATCACCATTAATTATCATTCCTATCTTCTAGGCGATCCTAGTCTAAGCAAACACTTCTCAAACGTTTAACCAATTATGAGCCATCATTCCATTCCTTTTCCATTGTTACTACGAATGCTAGTGTAAGGATCAAGCTTCCTTTATCGCGAAGCAACGACGATTCGAACAGCTTATATACCCAGCTGGGGATTCCTAACCACACGACATATGCGGGACTCTAACCCCCATATATCAACCCAACACTCGGATTCTCTATGTCCAGACCGGGTCCGCGTCACCCGAGAGCACAGTACACCGCCGCCCTACGCCGTCCGTGACGGTTAACCCGCAGGGTGGGTACACGCTACTCCCGCCATCTCTCCACTCCCAGTACGCGGTTGTCCGATCTCGGCATAGATCGGCCCAGCGGAGCTTACCACAAGGGCATGTGATCAGTACTAACAAATTGATCCAGGGGCCAACATCGGACGGTCCTTATCCGACTCCAACGGGACAAGCTCGACTGGGCATCCCAATCGGCTTCCACCAAACACATTTCCACGTCCCGTCAGTCTCAATTTCATTCCTCTTTCCCATACTCATCAGAGACATGCTCCTTGGAGCCATACTCACCAGAGCCATGCTCATTAGAGTCATCAGTTGTTCTCATCATTGAAACAATTACTTTGAAAACCTATCTTTAAATAAGCAGGGCTAAGCATCACTAAGCATTTGTGAATAAAACAGGTATCAAGGATGATAGATCAATATCAAGGAAGGTAAATGCATCAATATAGGATAGCACACAACTCCTATTCACCTAATGCATCATCACATAAGCATAGAAGTTATTAAAGCTTTATAAAACACAAGGAAGGGTTAAATGCATCCGGGGCTTGCCTGGGTTGTCAAAGAACTCGGGCCCTGACGACGAACCAACAGGGTCAGAGCTCACCCCTCCAAACTGCTCAGCTTCAAACACAACGGGGTCGGATCAACAGCAACTTCCTCGGACCCCTCAACTACACGGAGATAGCATATGATCATGACGTGCACTTAAAGTAACATGATAATGCGACGGAGATGCATCGAGCTACACGACGTAAAATAACTCCCCTTCCTTAATGGTGGTAACAGGGTCTTAACAAAGATCTGCATCAAGTCACCCCGATGGACTGCTATCGGGAGAGAGATAAGATCTGCATACCACCCCTCAAACTAGCAACGACGGAGTTAGCTAGTAAGATCTGCATGCCACCACTGCAAGGGTGATGGTCTTGCCAGTGAGAGTCACCATAGCTCCCCTGACAAAATGCAACGACGTCGGACACGCTAACACAAACAAGGATACAGTGCCGAGGGTCATTTAGGGTTAATGACCCAGGGTCATCACTCAATCCCAAAGTCACACATCTCTAAAGTGATCAACAACACTGATTACTTGATTAACCATTTTTATAGTTATTAAACAAGTTTAATTAATAAAGACTTATTTAAAGAATTAATTAAGTCTTTATTAATTAAGCTAGAAATTAAACCTTAATGAAACTTTATCTAAATGAGCTATAAATTTTAGGGTAAGTAGGTTTTACCTAATTAACCTTAACCCTAATTTTGCATGATTTTTGGAAACACACAGAAAACTACAAAAATCATGAAAGACTAAGATTAGCATTTAAAATTGTATTTTTGGTTTTCAGAAACTATACTAAACACATGCACTCAATATTTTTATTAAATAGAGTATATTATTGTGAGCACAGAAAAAATTTTGGTTTATTTTTATCGGCCCTCAATAATTATTTACAAAAATAAGAATCAGCCTTGCAGAAATTAAAAAGGAAAAAAGAAAATCATTTTTCCCTTAAGTGCACTGTGCGGCCCAGGCCGGCCTTTTGGCCCACCCCGGCCTACTCGGGTCAGACGGTGGCGGCGGCAAAGAACGATGGCGATGCTCGCCGTCGGCGAGCTGGCCGGCGATGACGACCACACCAACGGACTCTACACTCTGCTACGGACCTAACGAGGTATTACTCGACCCTAGGCGTGCACCGAGGCGCGGCATGGCGGTGGCTATGGCGGACGGTGGCGCCGCGGCGGCGGCGGTGGCCGCTTGTCGGAGCTCCTCCAAATAAACCGAGCACACCTACGCGTCAGTGACTCGACGCGACTCGACGCAGCATGAACGTGACGCGGGCGGCAAAGACGGGCGGAGCTCGACGGCTCGTGGCCATTCCCGGCTAAACGGCGGCGACAGACGCAACTACGATACCCCTATAAGCACCCAGGAGCTCACCGGACTTCAAAACCGGGGTTGCGGTGGGCTTGGCGGTGGTCGGAGGGGTTGGCGCGTGGTGGCAAGTGGCTCACGGCGGCGTGATCATGGCGGCGCGGCGGTGTTCCTAAGGGGCGGGTGGTGACCTATGGAAGACAAGAGGCCGGCGGTGATCGGTGAGCTAAGGCGGCAAGTGGTGGTGTTGGTTGAACTGAGATGCTCTGACGAGTGCCCAGGGCGGAGAGGCTCCGGGCGGCGCTGGGCGGCCGAGAAGAAGAAGACGGGCCAAGGCGGAGGGCGCTGGTCGTCGAGCCATGGCTGGTGGCTCGGATAATGCACAAAGGAATGGCGGAGCGGTGTGCAAGCTATTGAGGCGGCGGTTGAGCGTGGAGCGCGAATTTGGCGGCGGAGCAACAGCGGTCGTCGGCGAGCAGGAAGAGAGGAAGGCGGCGGCACGACGAGCTCCGGCTCTTATAGGCGATGGCATTTGCTCCTAGAGCGACAAAGACGAGGCGGCGCGACGCGACACGTCAAGCAGGAGGTGGCACGGGTGAGTCGCGACGGCCGAGGGCGGGCGGCCGTCGGGCGAAGCCGCCTGCCTCGCTTGCAATGTAGCACCCCCTTCTCCTTTTAAACACATTTTTCAAACTTTTGAAATTACTTTTAAATTTTGAATAAAAGATAAAAATCTCCAAAAATAGAAGTTGTATAACTTTTCATGCTCTAGAACTTGAAAAGGGGACAAAAGGGGACAAAAATCCTTCAAACTGGTTTTTAAAATTACTTTAAATTTTGAATGGAAACTTGAAAAACTTTGAACACCAAAGTTGTTCCTCTCATCAAGATCTACAACTTTGCTTTTTTAGACCAACCCCAAATTTTGAATAATTTTGAAACTACACAAAAAGGGGTAGAAAAGGGCTTTGAAATTAGGGTTTGAAATTAAATTGCTGATTCAAAATTTGTGCAACTATTTAGGGCTGAGCTTATGAGGTTAAGACCCAACCAAAGGCACACATTGCAAGCATGAAACTTATACTTTCAAATGGTGCCCTTGTTTGGTAAATTTTTATTTGAAAAATTAATTATAGTTAGCTCCTCAAAATTGAAAATGATAATCTTAACCCACACTTAACCACTAGGGTTATGTGAAGGACAAGGACTCCAAATTCAATCTTGATTCTTGATTCACCTCTAAGAGCTCATAAAACAAGGTTAGCATTTGAAGTTGAAGTTAGCCAAACACTTGTTCACACCAAGGTTGATTTTACTTGGAAATTAGTATACCCTAATTTAGCATCTAGGTTTAGAAAGAATAGTTGATATCACATGCTTAACTATACTCAAACAACCTTGGAAAGGTAAACTTATTAAGTTATTGCATGTCATAGTTCTCTATTCGTGAATGCTTTGCAATGCATATGATGTCATGACAAGTTTTAGTTGTAGTAACACCAGGGGTGTTACATCACATCCCCCTTAAAGAAAATCTCGTCCCGAGATTTAAGAGTTGAGTTAAGTAACGGAAAAGGAAATGTGTCATACTTGCACATCTTACATGGTTTCATAAGGGAGGTAGAAGGTTTATATTACAAGTCTCATTTTGCAAAGAAAGCCATGACTTATAGAGGTAAGTCATGTCTTAGATAGAGGCATAGAAATCTGGAAAGTGCTCGGCCAAGAAATCCTCAGACTCCCAAGTAGCTTCTTCCTCAGAATGTTGATTCCACTGCACTTTATAAAATCTGATGGTACGGCGATGGGTCACATGATCTTTTTGATCTAGAACCTGGATTGGATGCTCAGCGTATGACAGATCCGGTTTGATCTCAACACCTTCAATATCCATGACTTGCTCGGGTACCCTGAGGCATTTCTTCAATTGGGACACATGGAAAACATTGTGTATCATGGACAGTTGTTCAGGTAAATCCGGATGATATGCCACTTGCCCACACCTTTCAATAATTTGGAATGGACCAATGTAGCGTGGTGCTAGCTTGCCTTTAACCCCAAAGCGAAACTCCTTTGGTGGGTGACACCTTCAAATAAACAAAATCCCCGACTTGGAACGTCAAAGGTCGACGCCTTTTATCTGCATAGCTCTTTTGCCTAGACTGAGCTATTCTCAAATTAGCCTAAATCTGCCTCACCTTTTCTTCAGTTTGCTTTACTAGATCAACTCCAAAGAACTATTTTTCTCCAGTTTCAGACAAATTAAGTGGAACCCGGCACCTACGGCAATATAGTGCTTCAAAAGGTGACATCTTGATACTTTCTTGATAACTGTTGTTGTAGGCAAATTCCACTAGTGGCAAACATTCATCCCAAGTGCTGAATAAGTCAAAACACACGACCTCAGCATGTCTTCAAGGACTTGATTAACTTTCTCAGTTTGTCCATCGGTTTGAGGATCATAGGCGGTACTATACAACAACTGAGTTCCCATAGATTCTTGGAACTTTTTCCAGAATTGAGCAACAAACTGAGCACCTCTATCAGTGACTATGCTCTTGGGTACCCCATGCAAACTCATAATTCGGTCAATGTATAGTTGGGCATATCGGGGAGCTCTATATATATTCTTGACAGGTATAAAATGAGCCGACTTGGTCAAACGATCAACAATTACCCAGATGGAATCGTAACCGCGAGCTGTCCTTGGAAGACCCACTATGAAATCCATGCTGATATCTTCCCACTTCCAGGCTAGAATTTGTAAAGGTTGCAATTCCCCGGCTGGCTTCAAGTGTACAGCCTTGACTTTCTGACAAATGTCACATCGTGCAACATAACGAGCTATTTCAATCTTCATCTTAGTCCACCAGAACCTCTGCCTTAGATCATGATATATTTTATTGCTGCCTAGATGGATTGAAAAACTAGTCATATGGGCTTCATCAAGAATCAGTTGACGAAGTTCAGGAACTTTTGGGACTAGTCTGTGCTTGAACCACAGTACTCCCTTATCATCAATACGAAAACAGGATGCTCGACCTGCCCGAACCTTATCTTTGATATGAGCTATTCCCTTACTTGTGCGTTGAGCTTCTGCAATCTGATCTTGAATAGATGACTTCACTATGATATTATTCAATTCTCCTTGTGTAATCATCTCAATACCCAACCTTCCTAACTCTTGACAGAGATTAAGACTTGCAGGTGGTACGGATAAGCAGTTACACTGAGATTTGCGACTGAGAGCACCGGCAACCACATTGGCTTTGCCCAGATGATAATGTATCTCGAGATCATAATCTTTGATCAATTCAAGCCATCTTCGCTGTCTCATATTTAATTCTGACTGAGTAAAGATATACTTCAAACTCTTGTGGTCAGTGTATATGTGACATAAGTTTCCCAGCAAATAATGTCTCTAGATCTTGAGAGCATGAACAATGGCTGCTATCTCCAAGTCATGGGTAGGATAATGTTCCTCATGACGTTTGAGCTGACAAGAAGCATAGGCTATCACCCGA
Organism: Chrysopogon serrulatus; assembly: GCA_015844335.1. Lineage (NCBI taxonomy): Eukaryota > Viridiplantae > Streptophyta > Magnoliopsida > Poales > Poaceae > Chrysopogon > Chrysopogon serrulatus. The sequence goes on from JADLZL010006636.1 coordinate 216,723, forward strand.
CCTTCTTGCATCAGTACACACCCAATACCAATTCTAGAAGACATCAAACGGCTTCTCAACATTTGGTTGTGCGAGAATTGGAGCAATAGTCAAAAGCTTTTTCAAAGTTTGGAAAGCTTTCTCACACTCAGGTGACCATTGGAACTTGGTTTGGTTCGTTAGAAGCTCGGTGATGGGTTTAGAGACTTTGGAGAAGCTTGGAATGAAACGACGGTAATATCCCGCCATTCCTAGGAAACTTCGGACTTGGTGAACAGTGGTAGGTGGTTTCCAGTTTAAGACATCTTGAACCTTGCTAGGGTCAACAGCCACGCCTTCAGCGGATAGGACATGACCAAGGAAGGAAATTTTATTTAGCCAAAATTCACATTTGCTAAACTTGGCGTAGAGTTGGTGTTCTCGAAAGCGAGTCAGCACAATACTGAGATGCTCCGCATGCTCTTCTTTGGTTTTAGAGTAAATAAGGATGTCGTCGATGAAGACAACAACAAACTTATCGAGCTCAGGCATAAACACGGAATTCATTAGGTACATGAAGTGAGCTGGAGCATTAGTAAGGCCAAAAGACATAACCAGATATTCATAAAGGCCATATCTGGTGATAAAAGCTGTTTTGTGGATATCTTCGGGTTTGATTCTTATTTGGTGGTACCCAGATCGGAGATCAATTTTTGAAAACACTTTGGCTCCTACTAGTTGATCAAAGAGAAGATCAATACGAGGAAGAGGATATTTGTTTTTAATGGTCACCTCATTCAGAGGACGGTACTCCACACACATCCTCAAGGATTGGTCTTTCTTTTTCACAAATATCGCCGGACGACCCCGTGGCGATGAGCTAGGTCAAATGAACTTCTTGATAAGCAATTGCTCTAGTTGCTCCTTCATTTCTGCTAATTCTTTTGGTGGCATTTGATAGGCACGCCTCGAGACTGGCACAGCCCTAGGCTTTAACTCAATCGAGAACTGAACTTCACGCTCAGGCGGTAGACCCGCCAAATCTTCAGGGAACACATCTGGAAACTCACAGACTATAGGTATATCTTGGATTTCTTGAACAGAGGTAGCACAGACTTTCCCAACTGCTCTCTTGGGAGTAGAGAACTGAAGTATAAGCTTGGTATCACTATTGGGTAAATCTAGCTTTATACACCTATTCAAGGTGTCTATCACGGCCCCATGCTGGTAAAGCCAATTCATACCAAGGATCACATCTATTGTTTGATCCTTCAAAACTACCATAGTTGTAGGGAAGGAATGATCACCCAACTTGATGGGTACATCATGTACTAACTCTTTTGTATGCATACGCCCTCCAGGCGATTGTTTACGGCAAAATTCTCTTTTATCTCTTTTAGAGGAATGCCATGATTCATCACAAAGGTTCAATTGATAAATGTATGCGATGCACCAGAATCAAATAATGAAGTGCGGGGGTGATCAAAGAATGGGAATTACCCATCGATGCCGGTTCCCGGTAGGTATCTCCTCGGCTTCCATGTGATATACACGCCCAGTTTTCTTGGAAACATCCCCCTTAGAAGCATTCTAGGAACTCCCACGGTTCCAATTCTGGTGCTGCTGCTGGTTACCAAAACCCTTCTGGAAATTGGAATTATTGGACTTTGGGTAGGGGCGTTCTCGGGAATAATGCCCAGGCTTGCCACAGTTGTAGCAGGGAGCTTTGCTATTTGGTGGGTTTTGAGTATTTGGGGAGGCTTGGGGAGCTGGGTTTCGAGCAACTTGGTTGCTTGGCTATTGTGGATAGTTGGTGGCTACAGCAGGGCAGACATACGTCTACTGCCTATTTGGATATTGCTGGTAGGGTGGGCGGTAGGGTTGGCGATTATGGTGGATGGAATGGAAAATGATCTTCTGGCGCTTTTTGATGCCACCAGAAGGTCCTGGCATACTCTGCCGCTTTTCAGTCTTATGCTTCAGCTTGGACTTCTCGTAGCTCAAGGCAATGTCCACAGCTTCATAAAAAGTGGCTCCAGGACTAGCAGTCAGATGAGCCTCAATCTTCCCATTCAACCCTCTAAGAAAGCAAGCCTTCTTTTTGGAGTCAGTGTCCACATGCTCCGGTGCATATTGGGATAGATGGTTAAACTTGTTAATATATTGCAGCATAGGCTGCCCTCCTTGCTTCAAGTTGAGAAATTCCTCCAGCTTGGCTTTCATCACCCCTGCTGGGATGAAGTGCTTGCGAAATGCTTCCACAAAACCAGCCCATGTAATCTGCTGACCTGCTGGCAGTCGTACTATGAAGTTTGACCACCAGGTGGATGCAGAACCTCTAAGCTGCCGCATGCAAACCTCACTTTTAGACGTTCAGGACAGTCAATCAGATCAAACTTCTGCTCTATGACACGAAGCCATTCATCAGCCTCCAGTGGCTCATCAGCACAAGAGAACATTGGTGGGCGAGACTCAGAAAAGCCAGCATAGGTCACTTCACGGTCATTATTGCGAGCACGGTCACCCTGAGGCGCATTTTGATTATTGCGGCCCATCTCCCTCAACAGACGGGTGTTTTCAGTAGTAGCATTGACCAGAGCAGCTATTGCTTCGGCCAAGGATGGTGGAGCGGGTGGTGGATTGGGAGCATCACCCCCACTTTGAGCGAAACCAGCCAGATCTGAGGCACGGGTACGAGGCATCTGTGGTAAACAGGTCTAACATTATTCACAAGCATTTTTATTGAACTTGAAAAGCAGTACAAGCACATATTTTATAGAGTTGCTTATTTATCATACACGTCCGCTCTTAGGCAGGACCTTCCCATGGTTCAAACTACTTGCCTTACTATATTACATATTTTACAACCCTCGGACACCAACTTCACCACTCAAACATCTCCATTGTCAGCACTGACTCACAGTCAACCTCCTCACTAGGGTAAGTCTCACTCGGTGGGTGTGTAGGAGACTCAACCTCCGGCTCCTCTTCCCCATTCTCCTCTTCTCCAACTAGGGGCTGCCCATAGTGCATACGATGGACGTTCTCGTGGAGTTCATGGTTCTCCCTCTCCAACTCCTCCACGTAAAACTCCAACTCACGGGTACGCACCCTAGCCACGTCCTCGCAGCGCCATGCTTCCTTGCGCTGCTCGAGGGCTTTCTCCCACTCAGCCTTCCACTTCCAAATCTCGATGACATCAGCCACCCTATCTCAGGAAGCCACTAAGAGAGCATTCTCCATCTCCTCAAACGCTATCTGGCGTTTGGATTTGGGCTTCGGTTCACTCGGACCAGCCTCACTATCATTGTTGCGAGGGGCAAGCTGGTAATGTGGCACACCCTTAGGACCAGTCATCTTGCGGGGTGTGAGCTTAGTACGTGCCATCCTGTAGAAAGGAAAGATAGAGTAGTAAGAATAGAGTGAGAGGACCTAAAGTCAGCAAGAATAGGATTGGTTTTACTTAACCCAAACCACTTTAACAGGGATATGATTATTAGTCAACACAGGTGAATTAAGTATGATGCATGATCGAACCTATGAACAAACAAAATTTTTTATAAAGAACACATACAGGGGTTATAATATAGGGCAAAAGAAAATCACACATGATACTCCAACCTAAACTTTCCAAAAGAATAAGAGGGGTCATTAGAAAGATTAAGGTTGAGTACAAGCAATTTGGACCAAAACAACAAGTTAAGTTTTTGAGATCCAAAATTGTTTAGAAGTTTTCGCAAGGCAATACTATAAGTATCCTCACGAGAATGGCCCTGATACCAATTTGTGGCAGAACCTTCTAAATTATATGGCCCACAAGCATCTGTCATTGCCCCAAAGGCCTCCGACGGCTATGCTGGTGTACCACATAACTTAAAACGCCCTGTCGGGTGAAACCCCAATGAAACCACAACAAACCAAGATCACATTCTCACAGATACATTGCAGTATTACAATAGTTTTATACAAAATACAACAGAGTAGCGGAAGACTTACATAACCATAATTTACATCATTAGTTTCACAAACTTATACAAACCAGTGCTTAAGTTAGTACAAACCTAGTGGAGTACCATTAAGTAATATACTACAAGCCAAACAACGAAAGTGCTTTGCCTAGAGGCCAAACAACCTACTCCTCATCAGACACTTCAACAACCATCATGCAGCAAGGGCCATAGCACACTTGCTCATGCGGTTCACCTGCAACAGGGGTAGAACAAACCCTGAGTACAAAAGTACTCCGCAAGACTTACCCAACCAAAAAGAGGGGTGAAGACTCAGGAATGCTAGCTGATGGGTATCAAGGTAAAGCTTATCAAATCAAGAACTCTTTTGCGTAAAAGCTTTAGTTGATCATTTTAGTCACCATTAATTATCATTCCTATCTTCTAGGTGATCCTAGTCTAAGCAAACACTTCTCAAACGTTTAACCAATTATGAGCCATCATTCCATTCCTTTTCCATTGTTACTACGAATGCTAGTGCAAGGATCAAGCTTCCTTTACCGCAAAGCAACGACGATTCGAACCGCTTATATACCCAGCTGGGAATTCCTAACCACACGACATATGCGGGACTCTAACCCCCCTATATCAACCCAACACTCGGATTCTTTATGTCTAGACCGGGTCCGCGTCACCCGAGAGCACAGTGCACCACCGCCCTACGCCGTTCGTGACGGTTAACCCGCAGGGTGGGTACACGCTACTCCCGCCATCTCTCCACTCCCAGTACACGGTTGTCCGTTCTCGGCATAGATCGGCCTAGCGGAGGTTACCACAAGGGCATGTGATTAGTACTAATAAATTGATCCAAGGGCCAACATCAGACGGTCCTTAACCGACTCCAACGGGACAAGCTCAACTGGGCATCCCAATCGGCTTCCACCAAACACATTTCACATCCCGTCGATCTCAATTTCATTCCTCTTTCCCATACTCATCAGAGACATGCTCCTCGGAGCCGTACTCACCAGAGCCCTGCTCATTAGAGTCATCAGTTGTTCTCATCATTGAAACAATTACTTTGAAAACCTATCTTTAAATAAGCAGGGCTAAGCATCACTAAGCATTTGTGAATAAAACAGGTATCAACGATGATAGATCAATATCAAGGAAGGTAAATGCATCAATATAGGATAGCACACAACTCCTATTCACCTAATGCATCATCACATAAGCATAGAAGTTATTAAAGCTTATAAAACACAAGGAAGGGTTAAATGCATCCGGGGCTTGCCTAGGTTGTCAAAGAACTCAGGCCCTGACGACGAACCAACAGGGTCGGAGCTCACCCCTCCAAACTGCTCAGCTTCAAACACAACGGGGGTCTGATCAACAGCAACTTCCTCGGACCCCTCAACTACACGGAAATAGCATGTGATCATGACGTGCACTTAAAGTAACATGATAATGCGACGGAGATGCATCAAGCTACACGACGTAAAATAACTCCCCTTCCTTAATGATGGTAACAGGGTCTTAACAAAGATCTGCATCAAGTCACCCCGATGGACTGCTATCGGGAGAGAGATAAGATCTGCATACCACCCTTCAAACTAGCAATGACGGAGTTAGCTAGTAAGATCTGCATGCCACCACTGCAACGGTGATGGTCTTGCCAGTGAGAGTCACCATAGCTCCCCTAACAAACTGCAACGACATCGGACACGCTAACGCAAACAAGGACACAGTGCCGAGGGTCATTTAGGGTTAATGACCCAGGGTCATCACTCAATCCTAAAGTCACACATCTCTAAAGTGATCAACACCACTAATTACTTGATTAACCATTTTTATAGTTATTAAACAAGTTTAATTAATAAAGACTTATTTAAAGAATTAATTAAGTCTTTATTAATTAAGCCAGAATTAAACCTTAATGAAACCTTATCTAAATGAGCTATAAATTTTAGGGTAAGTAGGTTTTACCTAATTAAGCATAACCCTAATTTTTATGATTTTTGGAAACACACAGAAAACTACAAAAATCATGAAAGACTAAGATTAGCATTTAAAATTGTATTTTTGGTTTTCAGAAACTATACTAAACACATGCACTCAATATTTTTATTAAATAGAGTATATTATTATGAGCACAGAGAAATTTTTGGTTTATTTTTATCAGCCCTCAATAATTATTTACAAAAATATGAAATCAGCCTTGCAGAAATTAAAAAGGAAAAAGAAAATCATTTTTCCCTTAAGTGCATAGTGCGGCCCGGGCCGGCCTTTTGGCCCACCCGGCCGGGTCGACGGTCGCGGCGGCGGCAAAAGAACGACGGTGAAGCTCACCGTCGGCGACCTGGCCGGTGGCAGCGACCACACCACACCAACTCTACACACACTCTGCTACGGACCTAACGAGGTATTACTCGACCCTAGGCGTGCACTAAGGCGCTCACGGCGGCGGCTATGGCGGACGGCGGCGCGACGGCGGCGGCGGTGCCGGCTTGTCGGAGCTCCTCCGGCGAAACCGAGCACACCACGCCGCTCAGTGACTCGACGCGGACTCGACGCAGCACGAACACGACCCGACGGAGCACTGGATGCACCTAGCTGCAAGCGCGACGGCGGCGGCATGGTGGAGCTCGACGGCTCGTGGTCGTTCCGGCTAAACGGCGGCAACAAACGTGACTACGATACCCCCTATACGCACTAGGAGCTCACCGGGACTTCAAAACAGGGTTGCGGTGGGCTTGGCGGTGGTCGGAGGGGTTGGCGCGTGGTGGCAGTGGCTCACGGCGGCGTGATCACGGTGGCGTGGCGGTGTTCCGGTGAACTGGGTGGTGACCTGTGGAAGACAAGAGGCCAACGGTGATCAGTGAGCTAAGGCGAAGCAAGTGGTGGTGTTGGCTGAACTGGAGATGCTCGGATGAGTGCTGGCCAGGGCGGAGAGGCTCACGGCGGCGCTGGCGGCCGAAGAAGAAGAAGACGGCGGCGTGCGGAGGCGCTGGTCGTCCTCAGGCCATGGCTGGTGGCTCAGATAATGCGCAAAGGAATAGCGGAGCGGTGTGCAAGCTATTGGAGGCGGCGATTGAGCGTGGAGCGCGAATTTGGCGGCGGAGCAACGGCGGTCGTCGGCGAGCAGGAAGAAAGGAAGGCGGCGGCGCGACGAGCTCCGGCTCTTATAGGCGATGGCATTTGCTCCTCGAGCGACAAAGACGAGGCGGCGACGCGACACGCCAAGCAGGAGGTGGCACGGGTGAGTCTTCGCGACGGCCGAGGGCGGCGGCCGTCGGCGAGGCGCCGGCCGGCCGCTTATTTGTAGCACCCCCTCTCCTTTTAAACACATTTTTCAAACTTTTGAAATTACTTTTGAATTTTGAATAAAAGATGAAAATCTCCATAAATAGAAGTTGTACAACTTTTCATGCTCTACAACTTTTATTTAAGAAGTTTTCTCTGAAAATAAATAGATTTTGAATTGCATTGAAATTTTTAAAAGGGGACAAAAACCCTTCAAAACTGGTTTTTGAATATACTATAAATTTTGAATGGAAACTTGAAAAACTTTGAATACCAAAGTTGTTCCTCTCATAAAGATCTACAACTTTGCTTTTTGAACCAACCCCAAATTTTGAATAATTTTGAAACTACACAAAAAGGGGTAGAAAAGGGCTTTGAAATTAGGGTTTGAAATTAAATTGCTGATTCAAATTTTGTGCAGCTATTTAGGGTTGAGCTTATGAGGTTAAGACCCAACCAAAGGCACACATTGCAAGCATGAAACTTATACTTTCAAATGGTGCCCTTGTTTGGCAAATTTTTATTTGAAAAATTAATTATAGTTAGCTCCTCAAAATTGAAAATGATAATCTTAACCCACACTTAACCACTAGGGTTATGTGAAGGACAAGGACTCCAAATTCAATCTTTATTCTTGATTCACCTCTAAGAGCTCATAAAATAAGGTTAGCATTTGAAGGTGAAGTTAGCCAAACACTTGATCACACCAAGGTTGATTTTACTTGGAAATTTTTATACCCTAATTTAGCATCTAGGTTTAGAAAGAATAGTTGATATCACATGCTTACCTATACTCAAACAACCTAGGAAAGGTAAACTTATTAAGTTATTGCATGTCATAGTTCTCTATTCATGAATGCTTTGCAATGCATATGATGTCATGACAAGTTTTAGTTGTAGTAATACCGGGGGTGTTACATCGACTATTTCTCTCGATCCATTTATTGTATTCAAAGGATGCATGTGGCTATGCAAATGTTGAAAAAAAGAGAGAGAAAGAAAGAAAGAAAAGGGGAGTAAAAGATAGACAAGTGTCCCAGCAATTAAAACAATGGGTACTAGATGCCCACCTCTCTGAATAAAAAAATAATAAGGATAGCCCATGTCTTTCCCCGAGAAAAGTTTTAATAGAGAGTCATTCCCAAAGAGCAACAGTAGAAATAGAAATTAGCCATAAATAACACATATGCACCTATCCACCATATTCCATACACATGCATATCTTGGTTTGATTGTATGCCTCAATTCTCTGTGGATCCACTAGTTGACTTTACGATACATGTTTTGCTAGTATGCCTATCCTTGTTATTGCCACCTCTATGAGCTCCACCATATGTACCTTTAGCTATAGGAGGCATAACATCATTAATGTCTCAAGAGAGAACCACAAATACCACATACATTGAGAGACTTGAGGGAGTCATACAATTAAGCTCTGAGTTTTATTCTGAAAACTTACAAAAAATTCCGGAATGTTGGTACTGCAAAGAATTTGAGACGTAGTGCTTAGCTTGATTGTTCTATCTTTCGATTGCTCAAGACTTATGCAAAAGCTGTGAGCTCCACCATATGTACCTTTAGCTATAGGAGGCATAACATCATTACTGCAAAGAAGTTTGAAGGTTAGAGCATACATTGTTTGATCCGGAGGAAAATTTTTTATTTAAAAGTATGTGTACTTGAAAGTATAACAACATTGTAGCAACTCCTGATCCAAATACAATAATAACAAGGTTTAGTTTGTTTGCCAAGGGACTGGCAAAAGGAAAGCTTGGGGGAATTGTTGACGGTGGTTAACGTCAACATTTATTAGAACTTTAGACCCGAAGGAAAACATGAAAACACACTAGTCTAGGGTTTTAACTAACAATTTCCACAAGTTTTGCATATTCTGTATTTTCCAGGGTAATTTTCAGAAAAGCTGAAAAGAGGGATTCAAGTGCAAAATAAACACGAAACTTATCCACCACGGGAGACACCACATGAAAACTCGGGAAGACTGTAAGACAAGACACCGAAAGGAGCAGAGAGGCCAAAGGCCACCAGGTGGGGCCGGCTGGCCCCCCACGCGCGGGGCGGCGCCCCCCCTTAGGGTTTGCTCCCTCCTTCTGGAATGTTCCTCCACCGCCTCCCACGATGCATCTCGGCCCTTGGTTACGTCGGTTTGATCCTGCGGCGCACGCGCATCCCATCGGACTATAAATACATGGGTAGACCCCCCTAGAGAGAGCCAATTCATTATTCATCAAGGCCTCAAGCCATCAAGCATCAAGAAGCCTTCAAGTTCATCAAGAGCCTTCTAGTTCATAGGATTAGCTAGCTAGATTAGAAGTAGAGGAGATCTAGTTCTTTATCGGGATCCGGGCCCTCGGCGCCCATGCGGAGCGTGAGAGTTCGGTAATAGATCTAGTTCTTAATTACTTTATTGTATTCATTATTCAGATTAGGGAGACTTTACTCTTAATAGATTCATATGTTCTTAATTGCAATAGTCATTGTCTACTTTGATTATATGTCTAGTTTAGTTACTTCGATCTTATTGAATTCATGTATTTGCTCGTATAGCGTTTATCCAATTGTACAATGGGTAGATGATAGACGATATGTAGACGTGGTGTCTAGATGTCTTGTTTATCTGCGAGTGCACCCTGACATGCTGGGACGTGTGGTAGTCTGCGTAGGTGACAGCTACGTTAGTTCCTCTGTAGTCCACCCTCCGTATGTAGGACTAGCATGGGCACGGTCGCAAAGGAGGTGACTTAGGTCTTAATACCCTCATTAGTTGATGCCTCTTTACATGTGATAATGATTTAGGGTTGACTTAGCGATGATTACTAGATGTAGTTGCACTAATTAGAGTTATTCATTGATATAGTTATAGACTTACCTTAGATCTAACTCCCTAGTTTATCCAATGGCTAGCTATGATTATGACTAGTAAGATACTCTGATGATTATCCTTAATTATGATACTTGATGATTATGCTATCACCCATATTTATCTATATTTATCTTGTGACCTCTGCCTGTTATGAGTAGAGTATATGACATTGGTAATATCACTTACTCATCCTATATAGTTTCTTATCAATATAATATATTATAGTTTATTACATAGCTTTCCCAGTTGTATAATTATAAATCGACAACCTGGATGACTTCCCTAGGTAAAATGCTACAACGGTATAATTATATGTCCACTTACAGAACCCATTAGTTTACATTTATATTCATATCTTTATTAATCTGCCTAGTCACATTAGTACATGTAAATCTATGATAATTTCCTAGCAATATAATTGGGGATGACAACCTACTTCATGTTTAGGAATGTTAGTAATAAAGAAGTGGTTAGTTGCTAATGACAAGTTAATTATATACCGACCATTTCTAGTGTCGTTGCTAGGAGTAGGATTTATCTCTGCTTTTTAGTAATGACGTTAGAAATGCCAACAGTGCCCGTTGGAGGCTTGGTGTGATGCCAATTAGCCACTGAATCTCAAGTGAGTGTACCGTCACAACAAGGAGTAGCGTGTTGGCAAGCACATGAACCTCGGTAAAAAAACTCCAGTGTTCATTTGGGATTGATCCATCGAGATCATATTTGGATTTCATTTGATTGATTGGATCATCACCTTGGTTTCTTATTGTTGATCAAGAAGGTGATTGGCATGACATCCCGAAGGCACGGTTTGCATCCCTCGGTTCCTCTCCTCGCGATTACTCTTGTGCAAAGTAGTATATTAGGGTGTGTAGTATAGTTTGTTGCTAAGGAAATTAATCTTAGTGTCTAGTGTATTAGGATTGCTAGAATTGGTTAGGTTGGCTTGCAACCACCTCTAGGCTAGCGCAACACTTGCTTCGCCATTTGTTATACTAACTGGTTTATTTAGTGCTTTGTAGAAATTTTAATTAGGCTATTCACCCCCCTCTAGCCATTTAGGACCTTTCAAGTGGTATCGGAGCCGAGGTCACTGTTGATTAAGGCTTAACATCCTTCGGTGTTAAAATGGCTCAAATCAAGCATATCAACCATGTGGGGAAGCCACTGCATTTTGATGGTACCGGTTATGATCATTGGAAGCGGAAGATATGTGCTCATTTGAAATCATTGAATAGAAAGGTTTGGGAGGTTGTGGACAAAGACTTTGCCATGATTGATCCAACCGACCCAACTGTTGACGGTCCTTAATGATCAAATCCAACCGTCAACTAATCTTCCAAAATGATATAAAACCAATCCATCTACCTAGAGTAGGGCTTTAACTAACGAATTTCACGAGTTTTGGTGAATCAATGGTTTTGCAGGTAAACGCCGGAAAAAGACACACTTTTGAGCTACACTGCAACATAGAATGCTAGAATGAACACCACGGCAACACAGGAACAATCCAAGAGAAGAAGAGAAGAGCTTTAGCTAGAAAACCTAATTAGGATTCTTGGAGGTGTCCCTTGAATGGATGACCTCTTGAGTTAGCATTCCAAGAGAGAGCTAGTTCTATACATCTAGAAGCTAGTTCTTCAGAGGGAGAGAAACAGAGTTTAAAGAGAAAGTTTTGGAGGATATCGGCCTATCGGTGCTACCTCTACGGCTTGTATCTGAGACTACTTTGGAGTCAACTTCTATGTTCAAGTAAGTAACATTGTTTATTCTGTTTTGCTAGTTTATGACTCTTTTTGAGTACTTTAATCCTTGTAGCTCTTGGGTTAAAGTAGTATTCGTAGTGTAAGCATGGTGCTTAGACTTCGTTGCTCGTAGATGTACCCTACTGTCCGGATTTGGTGGTAGCTCGCGGAGGTGACTTATAGCTCCGTTGAATCTTACTTATTCCACTATCCCGCCAAGTAGGCCTAGCGTAAGAATAGTTGGTAGTTCAGTATAGTTAAATGCTGTGCTTATCCTATCCAACTCCCTAGTGAAACATTTTAATCATAATTTGCTTGAGCCTGAACTAGAAGCCCTAGTTGTCCCCTCTATATCCCTACCTTCTACAGCCTTGTTTGCTACTCAGTTGGTTAAGTGTAGTTTAGAAGACCCTCACACATCTTCCTCTGGGTTCGATATTAAAACTGGGTATACTTATCCGGTGAAGTGCTACAATGTATCCGTGCGCTTGCGGAATTATTCAGTAGGTATTAGCAGATACCAACAAGCATTTCTGGCGCCGTTGCCGGGGAAGACGTCGCTGAGATCACTCTGAACTTATCTTAACCTGTATTATAATCTTATCTTTTCTTTGTAGACTATCACTCTTTACCTTTTCCATTTCTCTTTACCTTTTCTATCCTTCAATGGATCAACTTAATTCCACGCCTATCTATAAATATAACTTCATGAGCCTACGCTTAGGGCCAGAGCCATCCACAAAGCCAATCTTAGCCTCTGACTAAAAGCTACGCCCATGTTTAATAGACATGGTCAGAAACCAATCTTTCTCAGGAGAAGACAATGCTAGCCCTTATTCTCACCTCAATGAATTCGAACAAACCTGTGCGTGTTCACGCATTAAGGATATGTCCGATGAGACTATCCGATGGAAGCTTTTTCCTTTCTCTTTGACTGGAGAAGCTAGACATTGGTATGATCTCCACGTTGAGAGTGTTAAAGGTGACTGGGAAGCATTATGTGCTGAATTTTGCCTTCAATTCTATCCTATTTCTAGGGTAGTGGATCTCCGCTTAGAAGTCCTATCCTTTAGGCAAGAGAAGAAGGAGACTTTAATTGAAGCCTGGGAATGCTTTAACTGCTTAACTCATTGTGGACCTTGTCTATCCATACCAGACCCTGTCCTACTTCAACATTTCTATAAGGGTCTAAATAGAAAAACCACGAAATTCCTTAACCTTGCTTCTGGAGGATCATTCTTGCATATCACTCCTAATGTTGCAAGAAATGTCCTTACAAAAATTCATGAAAATGAAGCATCTTTAAAGAAGCTAGTAGAGGAAGAAGATCCGATAGTTGATCAGGAATCCACACCTACCACATTTCAACCTGCAACTATCAACGAGCTTGAACCACAGGAGGAGGAAGAAATTCCACTTCCAAAATTCATGCTCGAGATCGAGGATGATATATTTGCTGATTATGGAAACACCTCGAATTATTATGCTATTAGGAGACCACAGAAGACAACAAAGTCGTCACCTAGTAACAGAGTCTTAAATTCTTCTGAGGTGGCTTTCCTTAAGCAAAATGCTAAAGAGCTTGTGTCGATTATAAGCAATGATTGGTTGAATGAATCAGAGCTTCCTCTGATATCATCCGAGTTGATTTTACATCAACCACCATACCTTGCCGAATCCACAAGGGATCTTTCGAAGCATTATACAACTCTGTTGTGGGAGTTAACATCATGTCTGCAACATTTACTCAAGATCTTTTAAAAGACATGCCCTTAACCCCAACAACAAAGTTTATGAAAAGTCCTTTAGGCCATCTTATTCCAAGTTTTGGAATTCTCTATGTCTTACCTATTTATGTCAAAGAGATAATAGTTCATTTGAGCTTCTATGTCTTTGATGTTATAGAGTTTGACGTATTGATTGGACAACCTATAGAGAAACTTTTGCAAGAAGGACAAGAAGGGAATTTGAACATTAGCCTTGGGAAGAATTTTAAACTGCCTATATCCATAACTCGTGTTCTCAATAGTGAGACTGAATCACTTCCTGAGCCTGATCCTATGGAAGAAGTCTTAGAGACAACCCTTGAATCATCTTTCGAACCGGATCTCGAGGATGATCCCGAACCACTAGAAGAGGAAGGAGATAGTACGCTAGAACCTGACCCTCTAGATGAGTCTGAGGAACCACCTAAGCCTCCCATAGAGCTCAAACCCCTGCCTTCTGGACTTAAATATGCCTTTCTGAATAATGATCGAGAATCTCTCTGAGGACAAGACCTTTCGATTGATCACAGTCTTAGAAAAGCATAGATCTGCTTTTGGATATTCACTCCAAGACCTTAAAGGAATCAGTCATGTTCTTTGCACCCATCGTATTCCTACAGATCCTGAGATAACACCCTCTAGAGAACCACAATGTAGATTGAATAATGCGATGAGAGAGGTTGTTCAGAAAGAGGTTTTGAAACTGTTACATGCCAGGATCATATATCCTGTGCCACACAGTGAGTGGGTAAGCCCTGTGCAAGTTGTGCCTAAAAAGGGAGGCATGACAGTTGTTAGAAATGACAAGAACGAATTAATTCCACAAAGAACTGTCACGGGATGGCAGATGTGTATTGATTACCGAAAGCTAAACAAGGCAATAAAGAAAGATCATTTTCCACTTCCCTTTATTAATGAGATGTTGGAAAGATTGGCGAATCATTCTTTCTTTTGTTTCCTTGATGGGTATTTAGGATATCATCAAATACCGATCCACCCCGATGACCAAAGCAAAACCACATTCACATGTCCATACGGAACTTATGCTTACCGTAGAATGTCTTTTGGACTATATAATGCTCCAGCTTTATTTCAAAGATGCATGATGTCTATATTTTCTAATATGATTGAAGTGATAATGGAAGTTTTCATGGATGACTTTTCTGTATATGGAAAAACTTTTGATAAATGCCTTGAAAACTTAGATAAGGTTTTGCAAAGATGTGAAGAAAAGCACCTAGTTCTTAATTGGGAAAAATATCATTTCATGGTTAGAGAAGGAATAGTACTTGGACATTTGGTGTCCGAGAGAGGGATAGAGGTAGACAGAGCTAAAATTGAAGTAATTGAACAACTACCTCCCCGTTAATGTGAAGAGAATTTGAAGCTTCTGGGTCATGCAGGCTTTTATAGGCGGTTCATACATAACTTTTCATACATTACTAGACCTCTAACAAACCTGCTAGCTAAGGATGCTCCCTTTGAATTTGATGACGCTTGTTTAAAAGCTTTTGAAACCCTTAAGAAAGCGCTCATCTCTCTGCACCAATCATTCAACTCCCTGATTGGTCGCTACCTTTTGAATTGATGTGTGATGCAAGTGATTATGCTGTGGGGGCAGTTTTGGGACAAACTAAGGAAAAGAAACATCACGCATTCGCATATGCTAGCAAAACTTTGACAGGACCTCAACTTAATTATGCAACTACCGAAAAAGAGCTTCTGGCTGTTGTTTTTGCTATAGACAGGTTTAGATCTTACTTAGTAGGAGCAAAGGTAATTGTTTATACTAATCATGCTGCTCTTAAATACCTGCTCACTAAGAAAGATGCTAAACCCCGACTCATAAGATGGATTTTGCTACTCCAAGAATTTGACTTAGAAATAAAAGATAAAAGAGGAGTAGAAAACCCTATTGCCGATCACTTGTCTAGAATGCAGTTTAAGAATATGCAGGAACTACCAATCAATGACTCTCTTCGAGACGACACGCTCTACGCCATCTCCAGGTCGGATCCCTGGTACGCGAATATTGTCAATTTTATGGTTGCAGGATATGTACCACGAGGAGCGGACAGGAGAAAGCTTATTTATGAAAGTCGTGTACATATATGGGATGATCCTTATCTCTTCCGAGTATGTGCTGATGGACTACTCCGAAGATGTGTGCCCACTGAGGAAGGACTACAGATCATTGAAAAATGTCACTCATCACCATATGGAGGTCATTATGGCGTATTCCGAACCCATGTAAAGATCTGGCAAAGTGGATTCTTTTGGCCAACCATGTATGAAGACACCAAGAATTTCGTCCGAAGATGTGGAGCATGTCAGAGGCACGGCAATATCAACTCAAGAGATGCTATGCCCCTCACCAACAATCTTCACATCGAGCTCTTTGATGTCTGGGGAATCGATTACATGGGACCATTCCTGAAGTCAGGCAACTATGAGTACATTCTAGTGGCAGTTGATTATGTCTCAAAATGGGTAGAAGCACAAGCATGCAAAGCTGCCAATTCTATAAATTCCAAGAAGATGTTTCAGGAGACAATATTTCCAAGATTCGGTGTTCCAAGAATGGTGATTAGTGATGGAGGAACTCACTTCATTGACAAAGACTTTCGTAACTACTTAATGAAGCAAGGGATTCAACATCACGTGGCTACTCCTTACCATCCTCAAACAAGTGGCCAAGCTGAGACTTCCAATAAGCAAATCAAGAATATCCTATAGAAGACAGTTAATGAGATGGGAACCGCTTGGAAGGAGAAGCTACCGGACGCACTATGGGCATACCGAACTGCCTACAAGACACCTCTTGGCATGTCACCTTATCAGCTGGTCTACGGCAAGACCTGTCATTTGCCAATAGAGCTCGAGTTCAATGCTCATTGGGCAATCAAGAAATGGAATATGGATCTCGAGGCTGCATGAACAAAAAGAAAGATGCAACTCTCAAAACTAGATGAATGGCGAGAAAAAGCATATCATAACTCGAAGATCTATAAAGAGAGAACTAAAAGGTGGCATGATAAGCGAATCAAGAAGAAGAGCTTCAATCCTGGAGATAAGGTGCTATTATTCAACTCCAGGGTGAGATTATTCGGACATGGAAAGCTATGAAGCAAATGGGAAGGACCATTCACGGTGGTAAATTCATCATCACATGGAGCAGTGACACTTCAAAACCACGAAGGTACGTTATTCAAGGTAAATGGCCAACGTCTTAAAATTTTTCTAGAACCTTCTAGACCACCTGAGGAATTGGATGAAATTTATTTCTTAAGTTTTCCCTAATTTATTAAAAATAAAACCCCGTCGCGAATCGGGTCACGACGGGAGAAAATTTGGAGAGAAAATGGGCCGAGAATGCACCCCGCGAAAGGGCACCGAGAACCGGGCCAGGGTGGGACCGGCCGGTCCCACCCCAGACCGGTCGGTCTCCCCAGGTGCCTCCTCACTGTCCGCCGCCTCTCGTTGCGAAGTTTTTTCCGTTAGGGTTCCGAATATTCGGCCGTGATCCATATCCGCCGCCGCCTTATCGCGATAGATGCTCGGGATAGATTGAACCAGGACTATATAAACAAGCCCCTGGGGTCATTCTCCCCTCATCCCAAGAGCTCTCCTCTCTTAGCCCAAGCAAGGAAGCTCTCCAATCTCTCCATCTCCCACCAAATGGCCAACCCAAACCTTCCCTACACCGTCGAAGAGCCGGAGGAGGTCCTCCCACTAGCGATCATCCCGCCAAAGCAGCTGGCGGTGGTGCCACCGAAGGCGATCGTCCCAGTGCCATTGAAGGAGATCGTCCGAGCTCGACCTCAAGGAGCTCCACTGGAGGAGGCGCGCTTCGCTCAAGCCATCAGGAGGCTGACCATTGCGCCTCTAGCCCCTCGGCCGCTTCTCGGAGATAAGCCTCGCCCGCTCGGTCAACCTAGCATCTCTCTCCCCCAGGGCACCAAGTTACTATCTGCAAGAGAGGGGGAGAGGCTGTTGGGTGTCACCACCAAGTTTGGGGTGGTGACTGGAGCGAAGTACACCACAGAGAAGGAGCGAGTGACTGGATGGTGTACGGGTGGATCCAAGCAAGGTCAAGTTCCATCCACCACCAAGAGCCAACCCGGAGCCGCCGAAGAAGAAAGCTAAGAGCTGCACCAATCCCTCGTCAGCCACGACTTAACCTAGCCACGCTGGAGACTAGGATAGATCTGCAGGGCCGTACGCTGTCGGAAGTGCTCAACACCCTGACCACGGTTGTGCAACGCATAGCTAATCTAGAGCTGAAACAGGCAGAGATGCGTCTCAAGAATAAGGCGCTGAAGGCTAGGGTTGAGGAGCTGGAAAAGAAGGAATAGAGATAGAGATATATAGGCACACGTGAGAGTCAGTTCATTAGTTTGCTTAATTATTTCATTAGTGAGTTTGATTAGTTCAATTAGTTAATTCCTTCATTCATTCATTGTGTAATAAATGTGCCTCATTTATAATAAAGAATAAAATTTTAGAGTCATCATCTCTCTCTAGATATATGTTTTGTTTTTGTCTCCACCTTGTTGTGCATAAAAGGAAACAGAAAACAAGTGTGGGGGAGACAACTAGTAAAGAACACAGAAGAACATCTACAGGAGCCAGGTACGCACTCCAAAGCACTCTCATTTATTAAACAACTGAGCTTAATTGAATGTCCTTTAATGAAACATGATTACACCTCAAGGATGAGTGGCTTAGTCATAACTTAAGGCAAGAATAACATAAATTCATCTCCTGTACACTTGCAGCTGTTGGGAACTCTTTATAGGGACCCCAATGCTTCTTAAGTTGTTGACAAGTATGAGATAGTAAAACATGAAACCCTAAATTTCTCTGCCTGATTATTGGAGCTTTTATTTCAAAAACACAAAAATAATAGCTAAGCTACTCCTCTGTGGTTTTAAAATACCTATAAAGCCATACATGATTATAACTTGCTACATAGGTTACTTATTTTAATCGAGCTCTGTCGACTTTTTGAGACCCGTGTTGTAGAGACTTATCATGCTCTCAAGATCAAGATCCACTTACACTCCAAATATGCACTATCCCTACACTGGGGGTAGGCGTAGCTTTTTCCATCCACATAAAAAAAAATTTGCTGCTCTTAAACTGGGAGTACGCACCCAAAAAGATTTTGGTCGGATTGTGTTCATCTATGCTCTAACATTATCAGAATCTCTGTCTTGCATAAAGTTTTCGTGCAGGATGACATGGGCTATGCAAAAGAAAAGGAGAGTTAAAATAGAAAAAAATGGACAAGGGTCCAAATGTTAAAAAGAACAAAAGGCACAAAGATGCCTAACTCTCAAGAAAAAAAAAAGAGAAAAGAAAAATTCAAGATAGCCCATTGTCTCCAAGCACTCCAATTCAAGCAAGAGAGATATATCCTTAAAAGAGTATGAGCATAAGTAGAACAGGATAGCCACCATATATTCCACACACATGTACATCTTGATCTAACAGTATGACACTTCTCTCCTTGGGACTCTTACGCTGGCTCAAGAACGTGTAAGGTAAGTATACTATTCCTTGCCAAACCTTCAAACTCCAAATAAGCCTATTAGAGGTAGGTTGCATAGAAGGGCATCACTCATTCATGCCTAAGTGAGATCCACAAATACCACATAAATGAGTGATTTGAGAGTACCACATTGAGGAGCAGGTAAGCTACATATTTCAAAAATCTTACAAAAATCTCCAATGTTCCTAGCAGAAATGAAATAAAGGTAATCTGTTTTGACTGTTCTACTTTTCAACTTCTCAAAGTTGTTTGGTAGACACTTTTGAATCTCACAAAGGCAGGAATCACCGGGAATGAGCATATGTTGATCTCTTCGTCCTAAAGCTATGTACGATCCAATCTTTTCTCGAGGACGCAGTAAAAGCCTAAGTGTGGGGGTGTTGTTGACGGTCCTTAATGATCAAATCCAACCGTCAACTAATCTTCCAAAATGATATAAAACCAATCCATCTACCTAGAGTAGGGCTTTAACTAACGAATTCCATGAGTTTTGGTGAATCAATGGTTTTGCAGGTAAACGCCGGAAAAAGACACACTTTTGAGCTACACTGCAACATAGAATACCAGAATGAACGCCGCGGCAACACAGGAACAATCCAAGAGAAGAAGAGAAGAGCTTTAGCTAGAAAACCTAATAGGATTCTCGGAGGTGTCTCTTGAATGGATGACCTCTCGAGTTAGCATTCCAAGAGAGAGCTAGTTCTATACCTCTAGAAGCTAGTTCTTCAGAGGGAGAGAAATAGAGTTTAAAGAGAAAGTTTTGGAGGAGTATCGGCCTGTCGGTGCTACCTCTACGGCTTGTATCCGAGACTACTTTGGAGTCAACACGTGTTCAAGTAAGTAACATTGTTTATTCTGTTTTGCTAGTTTACAACTCTTTTTTGAGTACTTTAATCCTTGTAGCTCTTGGGTTAAAGTAGTATTCGTAGTGTAAGCGTGGTGCTTAGACTCCGTTGCTCGTAGATGTACCCTACTGTCCGGATTTGGTGGTAGCTCGCGGAGGTGACTTATAGCTCCGTTGAATCTTACTTATTCCACTGTCCTGTCAGTAGGCCTAGCAGGAGAATAGTTGGTAGTTAAGTATAGTTCTGTCTGTGCTTGTTCTATCTGTGCTTATCCTATCCAACTCCCTAGTGAAACATTTTAATCATAATTTGCTTGAGCCTGAACTAGAAGCCCTAGTTGTCCCCTCTATATCCCTACCTTCTACAGCCTTGTTTGCTACTCAGTTGGTTAAGTGTAGTTTAGAAGACCCTCACACATCTTCCTTTGGGTTCGATATTAAAACTGGGTATACTTATCCGGTGAAGTGCTACAACGTATCCGTGCGCTTGCGGAATTATTCAGTAGGCATTAGCAGATACCAACACCAACCGGAAGAGAAGAAGAGAAGCTCCGATTCAACGATATTGCAATCAACATACTTTATGAAGCTTTGAAATTTGAGCAAATCAAAGATTTGGAAAGAGCTCATGATGTGTGGACTAGATTGGAGGAGACCTATGAGGGCATACAAGCCGTGAAGAGTGCCAAGCTATACATCCTCAAGGACAAGCTCTCAAGTTTCAAGATTCAAGATGATGAGAGTGTGCTGGAGATGTTTCACCGCCTCTAAGTAATTGTCAATGACTTGAAGAATTTGGGTGAGAAGGTGGAGAATACGGATTTCTCTCACAAGTTCCTAAAAAGCTTACCATCAATATTTGAGTTCTTAGTCACAATATTGGTGAGAGAAGGGTTGGACACCAAAACCCCTAACCAAATACTAGGTGAGGTGATCACACATGACACCTACCGTGTGGAACGGAAAGGGGGCTCTTAAGAGTAAGAGAAGAAGAAGAAAACTGTGGCATTCAAGGCCACCTCCTCCAAGTACAAGGGCAAAGCAAAGAAGCAAGAATCATCTTGATGAAGCTTGTACAAGCTCAAGTGAAGTGGATGATGAAGCAATGGCTCTCCTTGTGCTCAAAGTTGGCAACTTCATGAAGAAGAAGGGTTATGGTGCAAGAAAGAGAAGAGATGCAATCAAGACCAAGAGATGCTTTCGATGCAAGAGTAAAGATCACTTCATTGCCGATTGTCCTCTCTCTAGTGATGATGATAGTGATGAGGAGATCAAGAAGAAGAAAGACGAGAAAGAGAGGAAGGACAAGAAGAAAAAGAAAGAGAAGAAGCTTAAGTACAAGAAGAATAAGAAGGGGCAATCATATTGTGCCACATAGGATAGTGATGCCTCAAGTGATAGTGATGATAAGAGTGAAGATGACAAGAAATCAAAGAAGAAGTTGCTTGCTAGTCTTGCCATCTCCAACAAGCCTTCACTCTTTGACGCTCCATCGACATGCTTAATGGCTAAGCCATCCAAGGTATAATCCAATGATGAGAGCGATAGTGGGAGTGATGATGAGTACTCAAAGGAGGACCTCATTAGCATGCTACAAGATGCTCACTCTTATATTGAGGAGAAGAGGAAGGAGTGCAAAGAGTTGTGCAAGAGCAAGAAAGCTCTTGAGCAATCCTTTGATGAGCTCAATGCTACTCATGAGAGGCCAATGGAAGCCCATGAGAAGCTTGAGAAAGCTCACACTAAGCTTAAAAAGTCTCACTCCTCCCTCCTTGATCAAGCTAAGATTAAGGATATTGTAGACACATGCAACGTAGGAGTAACATGTGATATTCTTGATGAAGCTTTCTATACTCCTATTGTTGTTAGTCCCACTAACCCCTCTTGTAGCTCAAGCAATGCCACATCTACTATTAGTGATGGTTTCACTTGTGATGCCTCACTCATGGTGAAGAATGAGACCCTCAAGAGAGAGGTGAATGAGCTCACTCATGCCCTAGACAAGGCCTATGGTGGAGATGTCCTCTTGCTAAAGTGCTTAGGTAGCCAAAGGTTCTCCCTAAACAAAGAGGGATTGGGCTATACCCCAAGAATAGTGTGTCACTCACCAGACTAGTTTTGTGAAGGGCAATGGACGTTTTTGCTCTAGTTGCAAGCAAGTGGGGCATGTGGAGCAATGTTGCAAGCATATCCACAAGTGGGGCATGTAGAGCAATGTTGCAGGCATATCCTCTATTCGTTTTGATTCTTGTTATTTGCTTACTAAGGGTGCTAATGGTGTAAAGGCTAAGTTTATTGGTGCTCTCATTGTTGGCCCAAAGAAGAAGGCAATTTGGGTGCCTAAAAGCATAGTGACTAACCTTGGAGAACCCAAGTAAGTTTGGGTATCTAAGAAGAATTGATTTGCTTTTGTAGGTCAATTACAAAGCCGGAGGAAGGCATTAGGTGCTTCATAGTGGGTGCACTCAACATATGACCGGGGATTCTAGAATGTTCAAATCAATCTCAGCAAGTGGCAATGGCGTTGATAGCATAACTTTTGGTGACAATGGCAAAGGCAAGGTGAAAGGCTTAGAAAAGATTGCAATTACAAATGATATTTCTATCTCCATGTGTTGCTAGTGGAATCTCTCAACTTCAATCTCTTGTCCGTGGCTTAATTGTGTGATCTTGGATTCAAATGCATATTTGGTGTTGATGATGATGTTGAGATAGTGAGTGTTGATGGAAGCAACTTAATATTCAAAGGCTTTAGATATGAGAATCTCTATCTTGTGGACTTCAATACTAGTGAAGCTCAATTTGACAACATGTTTGTTCTCCAAATCAAGCATGGGATGGCTATGGCATAGAAGACTTGGACATGTTGGCATGAAGCAACTCAACCGGCTAATATCGCATGATCTAGTTATAGGGTTGAAGGATGTGGTGTTTGAGAAAGACAAGCTATGTAGTTCATGTCAAATGGGAAAATAAGTTGGCAACACTCATCCCAACAAAAGCATGATGAGCACAAGCAAGCCATTTGAGTTATTGCACATGGATCTATTTGGCCCAACCAAGTATGAGAGCATTGGCGGAAACAAATATGAATTTATGATAGTGGATGACTACACAAGATATACTTGGGTGTTCTTTCTTGTTGACAAAAGTGAAGTGTTTGATACATTCAAGACATTTGTTAAGAGAAGCCAAAATGAGCTTGAAACATCAATCAAGAAAGTAAGAAGTGACAATGGTAGTGAATTCAAGAACACAAGAATTGAGGAGTTATGTGATGACTTTAGAATCAAGCATCAATTCTCGGCCAAGTACACACCTCAATCAAATGGGCTAGTTGAAAGGAAGAATAGGACCTTGATTGACTTGGCAAGATCCATGTTGAGTGAATACAATGTGGATCATTCATTTTGGGCCGAAGCAATAATACCGTCAACTATTGCTCAAATAGGCTCTATTGTCATAGGCTACTAGAGAAGACACCATATGAGTTATTGAATGGAAGAAAGCCCAACATTGCATACTTTAGAGTGTTTGGATGCAAATGCTACATTCTCAAGAAGGGCACTCGATTGAGCAAGTTTGAGAAGAAGTGTGATGAAGGATTCCTACTCGGTTACTCCACTACAAGCAAAGCATATAGAGTTTGGAATCTCACTCATGGCATAGTTGAAGAGGTGCATGATGTGGAATTTAATGAAACAAAAGGCTCTCAAGATGAGGAGAAGAATCTTGATGATGTGAGAGGAACTCAATTGATACAAGCCATGAAGAAAATAGATATTGGGGACATTAGGCCAACTCAAGTGGTGGATGTTGAAGATGACAAAGATCACATGATTGTATCTCCAAATATGAAAGCTAGTGGTTCTCAAGTTCAAACTCAAGCTAGTGACTCCCAAGTGCAAGATCAAGTGGCTAGTACATCATCTCAACCAAGTGATCAACCAAGTTCAAGTGCTCAACCTCATGTTCTCCAACCGACTCATATTGCAAGGAATCATCCTCTAGATCAAGTGGTTGGTGACATTAGAAGTGGCATGCAAACAAGATCAAGATTGACATCCTTTTGTGAGCACTATTCATTTGTCTCATCCATAGAACCAAAGAAGATAGAAGAAGCTTTGATGGATTGTGATTGGGTCAATGCCATGCATGAAGAGCTCAACAACTTTCAAAGAAATCAAGTTTGGGAACTAGTTGAGTGTCCAAAGAACTACAATGTCATTGGTACCAAGTGGGTATTCCAGAACAAGCAAGATCAAGATGGCATAGTTGTGAGAAACAAAGTAAGATTGGTAGCACAAGGATACACTCAAATTGAAGGTCTTGACTTTGGAGAAACCTATGCACCGGTTGCAAGATTGGAGGCAATTAGAATCTTATTAGCCTATGCTTATGCCCACAACATCAAGCTATATCAAATGGATGTAAAAAGTGTTTTCTTGAATGGATTCATAAATGAGCTAGTATATGTTGAGCAACCCCTGGAATTTGAAGATATCAAGAAGCCCAACCATGTCTACAAGTTAAAGAAGGCTCTCTATGGCTTGAAATAAGCTCCAAGGGTATGGTATAAGAGATTGAGAGATTTTTTGATCTCCAAAGGGTTCAAGATAGGGAAGGTTGATAACACTCTCTTCACCAAAAAGATTGGAAATGACTTGTTTGTGTTGTAAATCTATGTGGATGATATTATCTTTGGATCAACCAACCAAGACTTTTGTGAAGAGTTTGGAAAAATGATGGCAAAAGAGTTTGAGATGTCTATGATTGGAGAGTTTAGCTACTTCCTTGGTCTACAAATCAAGCAATTGAAGAAAGGCACATTTGTGAGTCAAAGCAAGTATATCAAGGACATGTTAAAGAAGTGTGAAATGGAAGAAGCCAAGTCAATTGGGACTCCAATGGAAACAAATGGTCATCTTGACTTGGATACAAGTGATAACATGGTAGATCAAAAGTTGTATCGGTCCATGATTGAAAGCCTACTCTATGTGACCGCTTCTAGGTCGGATGTCATGTTTAGTGTGTGTATGTGTGTAAGGTTTTAAGCTTCACCAAGAGAAAGTCATTTGAAGGCAACCAAGAGGATATTGAGATATCTTAAGCACACACCTAATGTTAGATTGTGGTATCTCAAGGGGTCAAACTTTAAGTTGATTGGATTTTTGAACTCCGACTATGCGGGATGCAAGGTGGATAGAAAAAGCACTAGTGGAACTTGCCAATTCTAGGAAGGTCACTTGTCTCATGGTCATCCAAGAAACAAAATAGTGTTGCACTCTCTACCGCCAAAGCCGAATACATTAGTGCGGGAAGTTATTGTGCTCAATTACTATGGATGAAGGCCACATTAAAGGATTTTGGAATCAAATTTGGACAAGTGCCATTGCTATGTGACAACGAAAGTGCCATGAAGATCACCACCAATCCAGTTCAACATTCAAGGATAAAGCACATTGACATAAGGTATCACTTTATTAGATATCACCAAGCAAAAGGGGACATTTCTATTGAGAGTGTTGGTATCGATGATCAACTTGCCGATATCTTTACCAAGCCACTTGATGAGAAGAGATTTTGCACTTTGAGAAATAAATTGAACATTCTTGACTTCTCCAACATGAGATGAATGCACCCCCAACTATATGACATGCCTCTCCTTCGACTAAAGCAAAGGTGAAATTGTTTGGCATGTTGCATTCATATTTGCTAAGGACTTACTTGGAACATATAGATATTCTCTAATGGTATCTCTTGTTTAAATAGGCTCATTCATGAAAATCAAAATGATTTTGAGTACATATTATGCCACTGTTGCTTCTATATCTTACATGATCTAGTGCCTAAATATGACTTGTTCATAAGAATGTGAACCTAGTGTGTAATCTAGTTAAATCTCTACTATAATGCAATTATTAAATTATACTCCATGCACCCAAGAATATGTCCCCCGCTGAGAGATTTTAACCATTGTGCACCCTAAAAAATGCACACAGTAATCCAACCTCATTAAAATCTAAGGTCCTTAATCAATCTTTAGTTAGTACAACTAGATCCTATGGCCTGTAATGAAAGGCTTCAGCGCTGAAGCCTAAGCCCGCCCTCACGTCCGTATTCACGAGAAAAATTTATGGAAAAAACATCACCTTCCCCTCGGTGGCTACCTCGCCGCCGCACGCCGTCGTCGTCGTCGGTCACTGCTGCCTGCCCTGCAACCATCACCAGTCCGCCATGCCCCCAGCACGGCCCCATCGCGGCCACGTGTCTCCGTGAAGCCGATCCGTGTCGACCCATCCAGAGCTCCCTGGCCGCGGTGGCTGCTAACGGTCCTTAATACCTATTTTATACCATCAACTATTGCCCAATATAACATGATATCAACCATAAAGCATAGTTGTAGGGTTTGATTCTAACGAGTTCCACGAGTCATGTTGGTCTCGATCGTTTTGCAGTTATATCCAATTTTGCACAGAATAAAAGTATCTCAAATAATAAATTAGACTGCACCATTGCGACGGGCTCATCAAGACGATCAAAATGGACATATCATTTGCTATATTTGGAGTCTGGAATAACAAGATATGAATTTTACAAATAAAGGAAGATTCTAGAACATGGACCTGCGGGATTAAATGGGCCCAAATCAGAATTTGGCCCATAAAGGCCTATGGGCGTTTTTATGAGATATGGTGGGGAGATTAGTACCACATCGCTTGCTAAAGGTGGTGGGAGGCCAGACGCCCTCATATAAGCAACCCAGGACCCTCAAGAACCAGGCACCACATTATTATGGAGATGTAGAGGCGTCCCTCGAATGGATGACCTCTCGTCTCTAGAGAATTAGGGCTAGACTTTCTAATATAGTTCTAGTTGAGAGTTAGGGAGATCGGCGCTACGCCCGGGTTCTGGAGGAGTCTTCGGAGAAGTCTTCAGAGTTCTGGTATATCTTTGTATTTATTCTTGTAAGACTTATGCTTTAATATATTTTATCTTCTCTATTTACTTTTATACATTATATTTGATTGGTTAGTATAGTTGTTATACTTTAGCATAGGATCTTCGTCTGTATTAGATGCTCTAGTTATTACGTGTGATTAGAGTAGTAATCTTTAGTGTAGACGTGGTGTCTAGGCTAGGGTTTACCTGAGATTGCGCCCATCTCTTATGGTTAGTTGTGGTAGCCTCTAGAGGTGACAGCTCTTTTGGCCTTCGTATTCCACCACATCGGAGTTGGTGTTTCGTAGAGCTTTTGGCAGCCTTCCCTGACTACCTTCTTCCCAGTCTTATTCGAGGGTTGGAAAGGTACTACTGCTCCAAAATGCTATTGTATGATTGCTTTATTTACCATGACTTAGTTATATAGAACCAAAGTAATAGAGAAGTATTTAGAAACCTTACTCTCCCGTTGTCCTCTCACTTTAGCTATCTACTCTTTTATCATAGAATTCTCCGGTGTGTGTCATATATGCATAATTCCTATCATCTATTATTCACCCTTGCTTTAGTCTAGTCAGTGTACTAGTTAGTAGATACATGATGGTGAACTATCAATGTCTTATTCCATTGTTTCCCAGTGGTAAAATATAAATAACGATACCTTGAATACTCCCGATAAAATGCTATAATGGTTTTCTGTGCGCTTGCGGAATCCTTCATATTTTAGTTGTGCATACGCGCCGTTGCCGTGGATAGGGATTTACCTCTATTTCTAGTAGCGACGTTAGAAATGTCAACAAGCATTTTTGGCGCCGTTGCTAGGGAAACAATTGGGCGTAGAGATTTTGATATTGATCTTGATATCTACTAATCTAGTCTACTACTAGCTTTAGTAGGATTACCCCTGTTTTGTTGAGTTGTGGAATAAGCCGGACATCAACCGTTCCAACCTTCTAGCGAAATTCCACAAGAATAAGACATTAGAGATATTGAAGAACTTCGGGGTGCCCAAACATTCATGAACCATCAACAATGAAGCCCTACTATCTCGCAGGTATGTATAAACATTTATATATATATATTATTCTAACCATGTTTAGATTGGAAAAGAAAAGTCATCATCATATGAATTCAAAGTTCATCACATGTGACGAATAAAGACGCTATGGTAATCACAAATACCATTGTGATTCATGATAAGTATGATCAAGAAAGGTGAGAAAGTCTTGCTCATAGACTTTAAATTTAATGTGTAGTTATCCTGTTGCATTCCATTGCATGTTTACTTTCAATAATCCATACATCTACTCCATCTCATATCAAATTCACAACATGTTTAGTTTCTTGCACACATGCATATCACTTGCATCTTTACTTAAAAAAATGAAAAAAACGTTCTCACCATACATGATCATGCTTTCATCTCTTTGAGTAAATCTCTATATGCCCTCATGCTACCTTTGTTTGCTATAGTATGCTTTGGTTTAGAAGTACTGTACATATTTTCATAGGCTTTTAAATTAAGCGTGGTGCTTAGGTTAAATGGCCTACCTTAGTCAAATTAGACATGGAGTCTGGTTTGGTTATTGAACTGCAACCTACTAGTGTAAGACATTGGTTATTTGTTGGACTAACCCATGTAGGAAACTCCTAAATTCAATTTGGGTAAGTCAAGAGATGAACTCACATCAAAGATGAATTAAGGCGTGTGATGAAGTCTAATAACTTTGCACAAAAGGAAGACACAGCTCACTCTCCATGAAAGAGTTGTAAGTATCAAAGTTTATTCACTTAATCTTTTGTCACAAGTTACCTTTGCCTTGAACCATATAAAAGTGCAGCTACCAATAAAATTTGTTAGAAGAAATCTATGCTAAAATATTCCTAGAAGTCCATCCTTTGATTAGCATGATGAAATTCGCATGAATTATGGACCATAACCCACATTCCAAACTTGTTGCAATCCTTCGGGTATATGTCCATTAACCTTTATGCAGGAAAGAAAGAATAAATGTCTGATCATAGTTCAAAACGAAAAGAAAGGAGAACAATTGTACAAAAAGGACTAAGATGAAAAAAATGGATGAAAGAACACTTCAACACTTTCTACACTTCACCATGATAGTGGACCAATCTCCTTGCAAGACATAAGGTACATTTATCTAAGCCTCAGGCAACTTTAAACTATATTCAACATCTTATACTATGTTGCTAATCGTCTTAGTTATCTTTACCATATGTCATGTTTAATTTGCTAAAAACGTAAAACAAATGAAATACTCTTTTAGTTCACCTACATATTCTTGGTTCTATTTGAAAAATATCTCTAGTCTTTTGAACTTTCTTAATCTATTATAAGTATGCTTCAGAATATTACTTAAACATTATAACATCAAAGCATATTTGTATAAGAATTTGGTTGTATATATAGACTATCGATCCTCTTCTGTATAAAAAATATTTAAATCAAATTAGGAGACTTCATAGAATCAAATCAAGGTTAGAGGTATTCTTCAAATTTATATCTTTGCCTTAACCTTGTTTGAAAATTTGAAATAATGGTGAATCATTTAAAACATAAGCTACAAGTTAAACTTTAACTCCTTGGCAAACATTATCCATACCTTAAATAGATAGTATATTCCTTCGGGTATGTGTTGTCTACTAATCCCTTGCAGAGAAGAAATAATGAGAGAAACAAAAGTCTGGAATAGTGAGAAAGGAGTACAATATATGAGACAAGATGCTAAGGAACAACTTAAGATGCAAGGAAGAAAAAGACAATTGAAGTTCAACTACCCTTTACCACATGGTGCCATCATGCTCCAGTAATAAAGGTAACATATTAAAGATAAGTGGTCATCATTTTCTCTTGATCTTGGAGTACACATCATAGCACTATTCTCTTGATCTCAATCTTAACCAAATGATCTCAAATATGATATATCTTATTTTGGAAGATGATAGTCATCTTGTTAATCTTGATAATTTATAAAGATGAACAATCCTTTCGTAGGTTAAGTAACTCCACTCCTTTATCTCATAAGCTTAAATGCTATATTTATACTTTTGATATTCTCACCCAAGATGTAAATAAACAATGTGACAAGATATCAATCTTATTGTGTCTAAGGTTAGAGAATGAATAAATTTTTTTGGTTCTGTTGGTGTTTTCCCACCAATAGAGCCCCCTGCGCTTGATCTCTACCTTGTCTTTATGAGCAGAACCTACTTCAAGCAAAGTGTGGGGAGATTCCCTAAATTCTACAAGTGGGAGTTCTAAACTAGTAACAAGGATGCACATAAGATTGGCTTCGAGATGCTAACAAAAAGAAGAAGGTGACACCACCATTGAAAGCGCCACTAGTGGAGACACCACCTTAATCCTCATCCTTAGAAGCAAACCGAAGTACTCGATCAATGAACTACTACAAGGAGGAGTTCAGTTCGGAGGACTCAAAACATCGAACCCTCGCCGTGAGGTAACATCGGTAGTTATTCATATTTACTTTGACATTGCATGTTTTATTTTCTCGTAAGCATGTTTACTTTTCTGCATTAGTATTGTATAGGAAATAACAAAAATAAATAGGTATGCATTAGGTTGCATTCATATATCTTAAAAAAACTTTAAGCCCCATGTGAAATCCTTGTAGTGCAGAAGTAGTAAGGTTCTCATTATGGTGGCCTACAAAATAAAAACATATATCATGCAGTTGCCCTTTATGCATCTAAACCCATAAAATCTAAAAATATTAATTAAGCATCCTACTGTAATCTTGTTATCATAAAACTACTTTGAAACCTCCACAACACCCAACCCTCTAAAATGGCTGATCATTAACTCTTTATCCTAATAGCATTCCACGAGTTTTGGTGTTTTGTGGGAGCTTTCTGCAGGATGACTCCAAGAGCCAGCTCACCTAGGAATCTTTATCTTCATCACTCGAAGCACATCTCTCCGACACACAGCTGATCTCTATTTGAAGGAAGTAACTTCTTGGGTGATGAGATTGAAGTATTCCTAGCAACACTTGCTCTTATAAGTATGAGCTCCTCTTATAAGTATGAGCTCCTCTATGAGGACCACTTAGCTTTAATACTCAACTACGACAACATCCAGCTTGGGGGAGAGCATCCCCTAGTTATCAGGTAAATATACCTATGTGATTATCGAGTCTATCTTATAGTCATAAAATACCAAAAATATGTGGGCACATGAAGGTCCACGTCTATAGAGTCTTTTGTGAGTCCATTAGTCTAAAAGAAATAAAAAGATGAATAATTATTAAGATCAAATAAAGATACTCTAGCTATTTATTAAGGTGTGCTCATAGAGTGTGTTTATAGTTCTATCTAAGTTGTTAAGAGTCAAATAAAAACTAAAGAGCAATAAACCTTTGTCTTGGAGATGATGAATAGTTGCTCTATCGTAATTTCTTTCACATGCCTAGTTTTTAACCTTAAATTCTCCTAAGTTTTGGATATGACTGTTTTGATATAAGAATTTACTCTGAACTTGAAACTTGTGGAGGCATATACTTAAGCTAAGTCTAGGTAATTGATGGATATGATATGAGAAAGTCTAAGCTGCTATTTATCTTATTCCTAGCGATACTAAGTTCTGGAGATTTATCTTTTGAAAAAACTGAAAATCTTATATGATGAGCTCTTGTATGACAAAGTTTGAATTCCTACCAAAACCATATATGATATACATTTGTTCATTCATGCTGCTTGCTTTGCATTGAGTTCAGTCAACCTTTATTGTATACCTTATAAGAGTCTTATCATGCTTTTAAAATCAAGATCACACTCACACACTCCACCAACATATGCATTACTCCTACCCTGGGAGTAAGCGCAATCATTTTTCGCTTTCATCCAGATCCACTTTAAAATTGTTTTTCTCCTACACTGGGAGTAAACACCCAAAAATATACCCTATAGGACAACCCCTGTTTAATGCTCTAAGTTTTTATTATTATCTCTCTAATTATTTTGTATTCAAAGGATGCATGTGGCTATGCAAAAGAAAAGGTATTGAAAAAAATAGGGGGAGTTAAAAAAATGGACAAGTGTCCAAGCAATTAAAACAATGGGTACTTAGATGCTCGCCTCCCTAAAAAGGAAGAAGAAAAAAAAAAAAGAAAAAAAGAAGAAGAATAAAGATAGCCCATGTTTTTCTGTGAAAGTTCTAAGTCCAAGAAAGAGAGATTTATTTTCAAAGAGCAAAAGTAGAATTAGGATTAGCCACCACCATATATACACCCATCCACCATATACCATACACATGCATATCTTGGTTTGATTGTAAGACTTGACTCTCTATAGATCCATCGTTTGA
Source organism: Chrysopogon serrulatus (assembly GCA_015844335.1). Taxonomy (NCBI): domain Eukaryota; kingdom Viridiplantae; phylum Streptophyta; class Magnoliopsida; order Poales; family Poaceae; genus Chrysopogon; species Chrysopogon serrulatus. Next base: position 249,010 of record JADLZL010006636.1, read on the forward strand.
CTTTACAATATATGAATTGCAAGTATGCTCATCCTTGTTTAATGCCACTCCTATGAGCTCCACTATAATCATTAGTTGTAGGAGGGCATGACAACATAAATGCCTCAAGTGAGATCCATAAATACCACATATTAAGAGACTTGAGGGTGTCATATAATTAAGCTCTGAGTTTTATTTTAAAAACTTGTAAAAACTCTAGAATATTAGTTGAGTGAAGAATTTGAGACATAGTGCCTGACTTGATTGTTCTATCTTTTAATTACTAAGACCCACGTGAAAGTTGAAAAGCTCTATAGTTAATGGTAAAATGGGTAAGTTTGAAAGTTAGAGCAGTTTTATCTAATTCAAAGAAGAATTTTAGTTTGAAAGCATGTGTACTTTTGAGGAGTGAAAGCACTGTAGCAACTCCTGATCCAAGTAGTTAGGCTTTGCTAAGGGACTAGCAAAGGATAAGCTTGGGGGAACTTGTTGACGGTCCTTAATACCTATTTTATACCATCAACTATTGCTCAATATAACATGATATCAACCATAAAGCATAGTTGTAGAGTTTGATTCTAACGAGTTCCACGAGTCGTGTTGGTCTCGATCGTTTTGCAGGTATATCCAATTTTGCACAGAATAAAAGTATCTCAAATGATAAATTGGACTGCACCATTGCAACGGGCTCATCGAGACGATCAAAATGGACATATCATTTGCTATGTTTGGAGTCTGGAATAACAAGATATGAATTTTACAAATAAAGGAAGATTCTAGAACATGGACCTGCGGGATTAAATGAGCCCAAATCAGAATTTGGCCCATAAAGGACTAGGGGCATTTTTATGAGATATGGTGGGGAGATTAGTACCACATCGCTTGCTAAAGGTGGAGGGAGGCCAGACGCCCTCATATAAGCAACCCAGGACCCTCAAGAACCGGGCACCACATTATTATGGAGATGTATAGACGTCCCTCGAATGGATGACCTCTCATCTCTACAGAATTAGGGCTAGACTTTCCAATGTAGTTCTAGTTGAGAGTTAGGGAGATCGGCGCTACGCCCGGGTTCCAGAGGTGTCTTCGGAGAAGTCTTCAGAGTTCTGGTATATCTTTGTATTTATTCTTGTAAGACTTATGCTTTAATATATTTTGTCTTCTCTATTTACTTTTATGCATTATATTTGATTGGTTAGTATAGTTGTTATACTTTAGCATAGGATCTTCGCCTGTATTAGGTGCTCTAGTTATTACGTGTGATTAGAGTAGTAATCTTTAGTGTAGACGTGGTGTCTAGGCTAGGGTTTACCTGAGATTGCGCCCATCTCTTACGGTTAGTTGTGGTAGCATCTAGAGGTGACAGCTCTTTTGGCCTTCGTATTCCATCACGTCGGAGTTGCTGTTTCGTAGAGCTTTTGGCAGCCTTCCCCGACTACCTTCTTCCCAGTCTTATTCGAGAGTTGGAAAGGTACTGCTGCTCCAAAGTGCTATTGTATGATTGCTTTATTTACCATGACTTAGTTATATAGAACCAAAGTAATAGAGAAGTATCTAGGAACCTTGAACTCTCCCGTTGTTCTCTCACTTTAGCTATCTACTCTTTTATCATAGAATTCTCCGGTGTGTGTCATATATGCATAATTCCAATCATCTATTATTCACCCCTGCTTTAGTCTAGTCAGTGTACTAGTTAGTAGATACATGATGGTGAACTATCAATGTCTTATTCCATTGTTTCCCAGTGGTAAAATATAAATAACGATACCTAGAATACTCCGGTAAAATGCTACAATGGTTTTTAAATGGCGCTTGCGGAATCCTTCATATTTTAGTTGTGCATAAAAAATACCAACAAACATTTTTGGCACCGTCGCCAGGGATAGGGATTTACCTCTATTTCTATTAGCGACGTTAGAAATGTCAACAGTGGCGCGAGCTCTCCGGCCTCCCGTGGTGGCGGCGGCGCGAGCTCAGCCTTGAACGATGGCGGTGTGGGCTCCTCGCCCCCGGCTGGGCGGGCGCTGCCTTCCCCAGCCTCACATCCCCACGGTAGCTCCCACGCTTAGGGTTGGGACGGTGGGACCTCGCTTGGCTCGGCCATGGGCTGGGACCTCGCGGTTGCCGAGCTTAGCGGGGCGCAATGGCGGGCGAGCACCCGCGGAAGCATCTTTCCCCGCGCGAGGCCGGGTCGAGAATAGGCCCCGCGCCAGGCGGCCCTGCGATCTCGGCCGGGAGCCGAAGCAGGCCTTGCTTCCCAAGAGCTGGGCGACGAGCTGGGAGGAAGCAGGGAAGCTGGGCTGGCGCAGCCGGCGCTGGAGCTCGTGGAGGTGCAGCGGTGGGATGGGCACGGGTGGCTCTGCTGCCAACTGCCCACCAAAGCTCAGGACGCCGACCACGCGGCGCTCGCCATGTCGGAGCCCGTGGCTCGGGACATCTATGACCGCGTGGAGCCTATGGCCGGGGACCTGTACGTGTTAAATTGAAGGGTTATGATCAAAGCATGGCATATGTCCCTACATTTAACACTATTGCGAGAAGGTTCGGTCTTGCCATGGGAATGAAAAATTATAAATGGAAAGAAAATATTTTTACCTGGGAGAAAAAACCCTACATGTGTAACAAAGGTTCTAAGTAATAAATACTTGTAATCTCTTATATTATGCTTGATCTTTCTTATCATAAGGCATAAATAGTAATTTGATTTATGTACAAGAAATAAACAAATGCTCTTCACTCGAAACTTGGGAGGCTTTCTTTTGAACAATTTCATAAAGTCATGGGATGGCGTAAAACCGTCACCGATCAATACTGTAAGCATATATATTATCTTCATATGTTCCGTATACTACATATAGAAAATTAATAACTTAACTTACTTATTGTTTGCCATGCAGCTATCCACAACGCTAAGGACAGAATTTTTGGCCGACATTTTGATGAGTCGTGCATACGAATGTTTTAGCAACTTACCTGAATATCTTCAAGCCATGATTAAGATCTTGAACAAAATGTAACTTCGATGGTTACTATGAGAAATAACTTTACTATTTATTGACATGATAAAGTGTCTTCAAATTGTATTCATGGTAAAAAAAATAATTAAAAATATAATAACTATTCGTTGTTCTAATGTATATTTTAAAGATAAAATCATTGCGTTAGTACGGGCATTATACTAGTGAGCAAGAAAGGACCTAGTTCAACATTGGTAAGATAACCATTGAAAGCTGTGTGAAGAAGCTTGTTGTAACACCCCAGGTGTTAGTTTGCACTAATCAACTTACATTATATATCATGAGCATCATTCCATCATCACATAAGCATAAGCATGTCAAATAATTATGCCCTTCTTTGTGTTTTGCTACCTAGTTACCATTTCATGCTTGTGAGTGCTTGCTAATATAATGTCATGAAATGTATGATTGTCTTTGAACTTTGCAAATAGTTTAACTATACTTAGGATACCTAATGGAACAATGTTTATATTGATTATTTTTATCTAATTAAGCTTCTAAGTCATGGTGTGACCTAGGTGACTCTCTAGGACTGATTTGTTTGAGTGTTTAAAATGTACAACTTAGAGGCTTTGCATGGCTGAGCACCCTAAATCAAAGTTGTAGGAAACTTTATAAGGAACAAACTTTATTTAAAGGTCAAGTCTTGAAAATATGTAGAACTTACTCAAAAATGGACTGCAAATTAGAAATCCTTGCTGAAATTCATCTTTGGTTCCCATTCCTTCTCTCCTCCTATAAAGCACCACCACCAGCCCCCCTCCATTCCCCATGCCACTTCTTCTTCTCTCCACCAGCACAAACACAGCAGCACCACCTCCACTCCTCCTCCACCTCCCTGCTCATGGCGCCCTACCCTCCTCCATGAAGGGCAGCTGCTGCTGCTCCTCTTCTTCCCCATTGGCAGCAGCCCTCTCCCTCCCCCATCTCTCATTCAGCCACCAAGGAAAGAAAGGAGAAGGGGAAAAGAGAGGAGAAGAAGGTGAGGAAGAAGAGGAAAGGGAGGAGCACGTCCAGCCCTTGCTGGAGGATGATGGCGACCTGCTGCTACTCTTCCCCATGCCCTCACCCTCGCTGGAGAAGATGAGGACAGCCCCAAGTTCATCTCCTCCAAACCCTAGCCATGGAGGAGCCATATCTCGATCTTCTTCCTCGCTGCATCTCTGGCCAAGATGATAGTTTTGGAGCACCCCAAGACCATGGTGAGCAAGCCCCAACTCATCTCCCTCACTTCCCCCAACCCTAGCAAGCATCCCCATGAAAGCCCCCTTTGCTTGTGTGCTGATTTGGACTGCTAGAGCAGTTTCTGTAGCAGTGATGTTTATGTGGTGATAATGGTGTTTTCTGTGGATGTGGTAAATACAAAAGTTGTAGCTAACTTATTTATCTTGCTTATCTTAAAATTTCATGACCATAGGTCTGGTGGTTTAGGAGTTATGGATTATAGAAATTTGCTGTCAGGATTTGCATATCCTCTGGATAGATCTGAAAGTGTGGCTTGTTTGACTTGTGTACTTTTCGAATCATATCTTAGGGATAATATAATAAGTGTAGTACTTTTGTTAAGCTTTCCAAAATGTCTAAATACACTACTTTTAGTGGGCTAAATCTCTAGTTATGAGCTTGGAAAGTAGAGTGACTGAATCTGTCCAAGTCTGGACAGAATTGTGTTTTAGTATGGTTTGGCCTTTTAAATGTGTGAATTAGCCTTGGACAATAATATGAGAGTTGTATACAATTACCTAAGCTTTCTAGAAAGTCTAGGTTCACCTCTTTTTGATGTATACAACTCCAACTATGGTCTAAAGAAGTGACTGAGCTACTGCTGTCCTGAAATTTCAGATCTTGCAATTGCATAATGTTAGCTATGTCCATGTTTTCATTTGAGTATGTTTCCTATATGTAAAAATGTGACATAAGCTTTCTTACCTTTGCATAATGTTGTTGTAACCTCTGGATGCTTAACATTTACCATGTATTTACTGAAAGTATTGAGTTTTAGAATGTACTTACTCTCACATGGTTTATTGCTGTAGCAATTTGTCTTTTTTGTAGAGGTTTCTATACTTGTTAAAATGCTATGAAATTTGGGCAGTAGACTAATGGGAGTATATGTGAGCTACTGTAATTTTGTTAGAATTTATTGTGCACTTTTAGTATGTGTTCCATATATGTTCCTTAATTCACCTTGTTATCTAAATGATTAGAAAAGAACATGGAAATAATTTATTTAGGAATGGCCACTATGTTTTCTAGTGTTTATTTAATATATGTCAACTATTGGTAACATTGGTTGTACCCAAATTGGTGTTTAAAATATGAGTGAAATATTATTTGCTCTATTTATTCCTTTTCGATGCTTTCTGAACAGTTTCTAGAGCTTTGATGATTGCACCTTGTTAATGATATTTGCTGTAAAACTTATCTATAACAAAGTTATAGATAACCTACATATCTAGCTGTGTTAAAGTTTCATAGCTATAGCCTTTATAGTTTGTGAGTTATGGCTGTGTAATGTTCAGCTTTAGAAATGGCTTCTCTCTGAAATTTCTGGACCTGATCTTGTACATGTGTAATTTCGACCTGTTAAACTTGGGAATCATGCTTTGATAATTAAAGATGAATTATAGACAATTTGATAAACCTTCCAGATTGTCTTGTTGCATTTCATTTGGATGTGTATAACTCCAGTTATACCTAAATCTTGTAGCTGCTGTGTGCAGTCCAGAAATTAGTTGATTCTAGTTCTAATTGTTTGCTTTGTGTGTTGCTAAGTGTGACTCATGTCTTTATGGATGGTTAAGTAAAATACCTGAGATCTTGTAATATTAGTGTCATATTTCATATACTTGTTATCATTATGTTTGGTATGATTGTGAATACCTTTCTCTCTAAGTGCTATATCTTCTAGTGTGATTTGATCCTTGCTTTGCTTTCTGTAGGTGATACATTATCTCCTGCACTCCCATGTATTCATACATATGCATTGTATATCTCATATAGGTACGTTAGATGAACTACGTGAAGGATGAGATGTTAGAGTCAAACCCGAAGACGGTGCAAGCTAACTTGACTGAATTTGGGTCATATTCCAGGCAAGCCCCGGAGCATTCTAAGTCTCCCACCCTTTTATAAAATACAATTGAGTAAACACTTGCTGCATATGTATCCTCTCCTTGTCCAGCAAATTATACCTTGAATCCTATTTAGGTTCAGGAATCGAGATAAATGCTTAGCCTGCTTAGACCGGTAGAAGTCGGGTGATTTCCTGTCATCCGCGAGATATAGGGTGTTACTTCTCTGGTCACGGTTGGCTATATGTGCTATCGTGGAAAAGAACCATGTGATAAATTAAAAGAAGACCGGGTAGGGACAGTGGACCCTGTCTGAGTCGGTTAAGGACTGGACGCGTTGTTTCACTCTTGGTCATGTTGAACGCAGCCCAACACATAGTTGGCCCGGCCCTGTGTGCCAAGTGGCCGTGAAGCTCGGTAGCTCAACTCAAGACGGGAACGCGGGCGACGGTTGGGCAATTCGCGGGATAGCGGCATACTAGACCAAGGGCAAACATGTCTAACTGATCCTGACGTCGTCCTTGGGTTAGCATGGTTTGAACATCCTGGCTATCCGACTTTCCGGTTTTGCCGACGTGATAACCGGGCCCGAGCCTGAGTTGTACCAAGAGTAACCTAAGACGACCCTAGCTAGGTCTGTCTCGGTGTGTGTTGGGAATACCCCCTGACCTCAGTTGGAATCGATTCGAATCGCCGTCTCTCCCGGATAGTGAGAACTTGACCTTGCCTGGCATCGTAGAACTCACTAAATAATGATGGTTCTAATATTGATGATGATCATGATGATGGTAATGTTGATAGCTGGAATAAACCTGATATGGTTATTAATGTTTGTATATAAACAAGTGATTGCTTAGCACAGGTGCTAATTTAGATGAAAGGTTGATTAATAATAATCTGCTGCTAGTATAATAAAATAATGCTCTCATATAATATGCTTTTATGCAAAAGGTTGTCAAGCTAGCCCCACCTATATAAAGCCTTGCATACTCCTTGGTGTCATTTTATTTCTGGTTTATGACGGGTAAGTCTAGCTGAGTACATTCTCGTACTCAGGGTTTATTCCCACTTGTTGCAGGTTGTGATATATCATGGGTACTGCAAGAATTGGATGGCTCCTACCATAGCGGTGGAGCTTGATCATGGGCATGATCCTTCTATCTATCTTGTCTCTACTGCTTTTGGTTGGAATTGACCTTGGTACTGGCATGTATTTGAAATTGATTTCAATTACTTTGCTTTCTCTACTTTTGAACTTATGTTGTAATAATTATTTTGCACTCTGATGTATATTGAACTACTTTGAAATGGATGTAACATTTGACTTGTTTTGTTGAATCAGTAGATCTTGGCTTTTATGTTGGTTGGTTTGAAGTCCTTCGTGATTTCAATGGACTACCGGGATTATATGGGCTCAAGTGTGAAAATTTAGTCACGTCGGTGATTGTTTTTGTACTTGTGCTCTTATAATTTGGGCGGTTCTGTTACACTTGTCATCGGTTCAAACCGAACTAGATTACTTATGCAAGTTTGCTAGTTTAAACCACAAGAGAAGGAAGTTTATGGAAACAAGTGATCTCCAACTTTAAGTGATTTCAAGTCTACACCAAGTATGGTCATATATCTTTATGGTCATTGATGACAAAGGGGGAGAGAATACAAAGATAGCATGCACCAAGGGCGGCATGTACCAAGGGGGAGAGAAGACAAAGGGGAGAGAAGATGAAGATTGATGAATGGAAAGGGATCAAAATTTTTGAAGCACATAAGTAGGGGGAGCAAGCTCATGAACATGATTGATTGTATTTGAATGTGCATATTCATATGATTGCTTGTATGACACTTAGATTTTGCTATCTCATAAGTGGTATCTTCCTTGCTTGTGTGGAGCTTGCTAGTATATAACTTGCTTGATGAATTGATTACTAGCATGCATAGGTTCTAGCTAGAATTAGTGATTTTCAAGTGGTATTTAGAAACCATGCTTTTAATGTTGATCACACGGGGTTTCTAGCTCTTTGATGTTTCTAACTAGATTTGGTGCTAAGGATGGTTCATGATGTGCACTCCGATGGTATCACGCTTCAAAGGTCTATTCGATATACCTTAGCATCAATTTGGTAGAAATGACTCTCCCAAAACCGTTTTATCCATCATGTGTGGAAATCTTCTAAATCCAAACTCTTAGCACACATGTAAGGGAGCCAAAGCTACCAAATGGGATTTACATGACTTGTCCAATTCTTTTCAAAAGCTCAAATTGCTTGGACAAGTGGTGTAAAGCCAAAATTAAATTTAATTCTTATCTTTGTAGAGGTTGTCATCAATTACCAAAAAGGGGGAGATTGAAAGCCCTAGTTTGTTTTGGCTAATCGATGAAACCTAGGACTAACCCTATTGCTAAGAGTGTAGCATTAGAGAAAGGGGAAGTCCAAGCCAAGTGGTGGAATAGTGATCAAGATGATGGAGGTGACCATAAGTGATCAAGTACCATTCTTGGAGATGAAGGAAGAAGAAGAGCAAGATGGAATCTGAAAGGCAAAGGTATATGTTAGGGCATTTCCATTTCACCGGCCATAGGCGAGTAGAGAAGTTGATGGCCTGGTTTAGGATAGATAACCGTACTATTAAGAGGAATGATCATGCACCGAAAGCGGTTATCCAAGTGCCACTAGATGTTTGACTTTATGCATTGCATTAGAACCTAGTGTGCTAACTTAACTCTTGCAAAATTCATTTTGAAAATGCTAACACACTTACAAGTGGTGAGACACTTTAGTGTTGGCACATGAGAGCAAGGGTTGTTGGGCTCCCACCGAGCTTGCAAGGCGGGACTCGACGATTTTTCGGAGTGAAAGGAGCCCCTCCAAGGGCATCGGACGCTCGGCCCCTTGGCGTCGGACGCGTCCAATGACCCTGTGAGGATTGGCATTGCTCCGTGCTTGCATCTGCGCGTCCGACGCAAATTCTTCTGCGTGTCTGACACAAAGCAAAATTGTGTCAGGGCAGTTGTTGTGCGTTCATCGGACGACTGCGCGTCCGATGACTCCCCATCGGATGCGTCCGATGGGTGTGTGCACGTTTTTGGACCTCTCTGCATAGCGTTAGGTGGCTCGGCCTGGCGTCTGGTGTGTTCGTCTGACACGCGTTGCTTCTGGGCGTTCGTGTGTGCATCAGACGCGTCAGGTGTGGGTCACTTGAGCGTCCGACGCCTCCTCAGTGCGCGGGTAACGGTTAAATTCAAACAAGAACACGTGGCTATGATCCGTGGCTCGAGGGTAGGCATCGGATGTGTCCGATGCAGAGCATCTGAGCGTCCGATGGCCCCGAGTCAGCCCCACCTAGAGCATAACGGTTGGTTTGTTTGAGTGGTGGGTATATAAGCATGTTGGTCGGCTTGGGGAGCAACCCTTGCACATTTTGATCATCCTTGAGCATCCTAGAGCTGAGCCAACCTCCTCCCTCTCATCTTGCTAGATTGCTTGCATCCAAAGAGAGATTGGGAGAGATTCTAGTGCATTGCTTGTGAGTTCTTGCATCTAATGGCACTAGTGATTGTTCTCACTGCGAAATTGCTTATTCTCTTGGTGGTTGCCACCACCTAGACGGTTGGAGCAGCGTGCCGGAGTTGAGCAAGCTTGGAGATTGTTCTTGGCCACTCCGGAGGTGATTGTGAGTTCTTGACCTTGTCCCCGCGGGAGATCGCAAAAGGTACTCTAGTGGAATGCCCATGACTTGTGTTGCCCTCATCTTGTGGTGATTCTTGCGGTGCCTATTGGAGGCTTGGTGTGGTGCCAATTAGCCGCTGAATCTCAAGTGAGTGTGCCGTCACAACGAGGAGTAGCATGTTGGCAAGCACGTGAACCTCGGTAAAATAACTCTGGTGTTCATTTAGGATTGATCCATCGAGATCATATTTGAATTTCATTTGATTGATTAGATCATCACCTTGGTTTCTTATTGTTGATCAAGAAGGTGATTGGCACGACATCCCGAAGGCACGGTTTACATCCCTCGGTTCCTCTCCTTGCGATTACTCTTGTGCAAAGTAGTATATTAGGGTGTGTAGTATAGTTTGTTGCTAAGGACATTAATCTTAGTATGTCTAGTGTATTAGGATTGCTAGAATTGGTTATGTTGGTTTACAACCCCTTTTAGGCTAGCGCAACACTTGTTTCGCCATTTGTTATACTAACCAGTTTATTTAGTGCTTTGTAGAAATTTTAATTAGGCTATTCACCTCCCTCTAGCCACTTAGGACCTTTCAGCAAGCCCACTTGGGTCCAACTTCATTGACGTGTTTTCTTGTCCCTTTTAGGGCCCAATGGTGTATGTTTTGATGAAGAGTCGATATCTCTTGATTCGGACTCGAATATGGCAAATGATATGTCCGTTTCAATCGTCTCAATGAGCCCGTTGCAATGGTGCCATCCAATTCCTTATTTGAGATACTTTTAATTGATGAAAAATTACATATACCTACAAGACAAGTGAGAACACCAAAACTCGTGGAACTCGTTAGAATCAAAACCTACAACTATGCTTTGTAATCCCTTTTATATCATTTTATGCAATTATTGATGATTATATTTGGTGTTTAATTGCCGTCAACAGTCGGTTCCCAGCGCCAACGCGCCTTGCGAGGCCCCGAGAGACTACGGTACAATTCTGAAGTTTCTTGATCCCTGTCACATCCCAAAATTTCTATTTTGAGTTGTGAATAGAAAACACTAAATAAAATAAATAATTTTATAATATTTCTAAAATTTTCCAAGATTTAATTAGGTTGTTCATAATTTAAACATTGCAAAGTGCGATTTCTCAAATATTTATAATTTAATTTGATATGTTTATTGCATTCATCTTGGTTACATTAATTTATTTGAGTGAAAAATGAATTTATAAAATTCGGGTTAAGCGTCCAATAGGTTTTGATCTATTTATCAAAGACTTAGTTTATCTTTGTCTAAAAACATGTTTAAATTTAGTTAGCAAATTTTTCATCAAGGTTGTGCTAAAAATACGTTCAAAAGGTCTAAAAATATATAAAATAATATTTTTTGCATTTTGAAAGAAAAATGGCTTCATCCACATCGATCCTATTCCAGCAAAATTTCCAACACTCAAGTTCTGTTTAGCTTGTGGTTCCGTTCCCATCCCCTCGGCAAGATCAGGAAAACCGGCCCTCGCCTCACTCTCTCTCTTTTCTGGACCCACCTAATGATACGGTTCTTTAATCCTGTCCATAACGTGCTCAATTGATGCCCTCCATTAGCTTCCTCCTCCAATGCATTATTAAGTGATGGAGCACCATTGGCCAGCAGTTACTACTGCCATCGACAGCCTCCTCTTCATCTCCCACCTTTCCTTCTTCACCTCCCTCCTATAAATTCAGAACCTCATGGCCTTCCGATCTCCTTTTAGCACTTCACTGAGACACACCTTGCTCAGTTCCATCTCTTCCGTGCAGAAGGCACGTCGGCCGGCACCATTGCCGGTGTCTTATGGAGGCCGCCAGTCACTCCTACCCGATCAAGCTGCTGATGGCGTTGCTGCTGCTGGTCATCATGTACAGGCCAGCCGTCGTCCCCTTCAGTGAAGCCTTTCCCATCCCTTGAATTCAGTCTCTCTTGTTTTCCTTGGTTGATCCCTAAAGCAAGCCAACGTAAATGAACCATACAGTACTACAGTGCGGCCTCGGCTCTCCCCATCAGATAATAAAATGAGGTTGTCACCGTGTTTCCTCTCTCCATATATTGTACAGCTTTCCGTTGATTAAATTCCATCAATCGGTCAAGGTCCAATTTATGTGATGATGATCAGTGCTACTCGTACACTAGATCAAGCTTTGTTGATGAAATACGTACAACACATTTATATACCCTGCTGATGTCATCAATTCATCATGTTGATGCCATATGCATTATTTTCCTTCATAGAAATAATCACTGTGTTTCTGTAGGAAATCCCTCTAGCAGTTCAGCCATTGGTTCTTTTGTTCTCTCATTTCATCATTGCCATGCATCTTGCGACTCACTGATATCCGATCATATATAACTTTTAATTTCCAAAATATTTAGTTTATTAAAATCTCAATTTTAATTAAAGTCTATGAAACTTCAAAATGTCGTATCTTTTTAATCATGCCTTTGTTTTTAGTCGTTTTAGTTTTCTTTTCTCATATAATGGTGTATTGTTTAAGGTATAAATATATTATGGTTGTACTTGCTGGTTGCTGTATATCGAGGAGAAGATTTCTAAAGGTTGATCGAGAAGAAACGTCCCAATGTCTGAACATTTTTTTAGAGGCAAGTGTCCTTGACCATACTTGCACCTACTTTATTTTATTTTTGAGTTAGAGTAGTTAGACCATTAGTTGCATGCCGAGTCATAATTTGAATCCCATGTTAGGGTTTACTAGAACTTGTTATATCATACTTGAAACCCGGTTTGGATGGGTAGAATCATGCTTAGCCTTTGCAGTCTTGGGTTGGGAAGGTTTAATATTAATTTTGACTAATGATTTATGCAACATGGATCTATGGGTTGATAACCTGTTGGTGGCAGTAACATGGTGGGTAGGCAAATCTGGCAGGATGGACCGTTTGGTTGAGTTGGTTTTTGCCATGTAATGGCAGCTGATGTTAGTGGAATGGGTTTGTGCTAGTATCGTCCTGCCTGGATCTTAAGGACCGGTTCTCGGAGCCTGTAATTCGGCTTAACAGTGCAACCACGAGGTTTGGAATGGGATGGACCTAGCTAATTAATTAGTTTCCTCCAAGTTATGCTACATCGAGACGGTTTGTGTGGTTCAAGAGGGGGCTTCTGCAGTGGTGTTGGTACCCACTGTTAGCGGTGAAACCTTAGAGGAGGTGTAACACAGACTAGGAGGAGGCTTTGTAAAGGCCTTGTAGTGAACCCTACCAATCTACCTTAGAAGTGGGTCAAGAGGCTAGCTACCTTGGGCAAAAAAAGGCATCACGACTCGTGGTGAAAGTGTGCAACCTCTGTAGAGTGTTAAACTGATATATCAGCTGTGTTCACGGTCAAGAGCGGCTTGGACTTCTTTGAGATTAGTTGGCTCCCTAGTTCATGGTTGGGTGGTTCCCTTTGTAAGGGAATGGTGATTCTGATGGTTTGTTTGGATGGAATCCAAGTTGAAAGGATCAAGATGCCCAAGAGGGGGGGGGGGTGAATTGGGCTTTTCTAAATTTAATCGCAACGGTAAAAGCCTAATGCTTAGCCCATTTCACCCCTAGTGCCAAAGTGTGTTCTCTATGACTAGGACACAAAAGTTAAACTCCCTAGGTTCCAAACCCTACTCTGGCATGGCAATTCTATCAATGTAAAGACATGAAATAATTGCAAGAAAGTAAATGCTCAAAGTAAAGAGAGGGAGAGGAACGTGGTGATGTTTTCCCGAGGTATCGGAGAGTCGGCAGTCTCCACTAGTCCTTGTTGGAGCACCCGCGCAAGGGTGTAGCTCCCCCTTGATCCTCGCAAGGACCAAGTGCTCTCTACAGGATGATTCTTCATCACTCTGACGCGGTGAATCCCCCAAAACCGCTCACAAGATGAGATGGGCCATCCACAATCACCACCGGATGATCACCATGCTCTCAATCGCCACTGAGCCGTCTAGGTGATGCCGATCACCAAGAGTAATAAGCACAAGCTCTCAATTGACCAAGACTAGTCTAATGAGAAAGGTGGATGCACACTTATCACTCTAATCACTAATGAGGTTCCTAATCGTGATTCTCAAATCATGAACACCTCACTAGGCTCTTGCTCTCTCTTGCACTCACAAGGTTGCTTCAGCTAATCAAATGGCCAAGAGAGGGAGCATGGAGGGAGGTGGGAAGGTATTTATAACATATACCAACAGCCCCAACCGTTACCCTCCAACTACACATTCTACGGGGGCATTGGACGCTCAGATGCTAGGCATCGGACGCGTCCGGTGCGTTTAAACCTGCTAGCCGTTAGGGTTTCGTACTGGGCACAGTACAGCGTCCGGTGCCCAGTCGTCGGACGCGTCCGATGCCCTAGCGACCTTGCAGTGCTCTCTGGACTGCGTCAGGTGCTGGAGCGTCCGATGCCCTAGGGAGCAGCGTCCGACGCAGCAATCAGAGAGAGGCTGCCACAGTACCACCCATCGGAGCATCCGACGCCTCTACGTCAGAGCGTCCGATGGAGTGGACTGTTCCTGCTGCACTCCCAGCACTCACCTGACGCTGACGCCAGCGTCCGATGACTCTCTGTCCAGCGTCCGATGCAGCAAAACTGCCTCCATTCGCTTCCGATTCAAACACTTTGCGAACGGCTTTGACTCTAATCAATCTCAGGGCTATTCTAGAGCTGCCTAGCGCTAATTTTGACAAGTGTGCACCACACCTAACCATTAGACACGCCTAGGTCAAGCTACTAACTTGCACCCCCCTTAATAGTATGGCTAAAGGAGAAAACAAAGTCCTACAAACTAATCCAAGTGTCACCCAACACCATGGACACTCAAAACTAGCCATCCTTAACCTTGTCGTCCATCCTTTTGAAAACGGAAACGATTTCATCATAAGGGGGCATGAAAACCATTACGCCCATTGACTGGTATTACCATGACCTAACATTCTACCATCTCTGCAAAACACACGTTAGTCATGATAATCAACGGTTGTCATCAATCATCGAAATCCTATCTAGGGGCCTAGATGCTTTCAATCTCCCCTTTTTAGTGATTGATGACAACAACCTCGAGTATGAAAGAAGTGAGGTTTTTGAAATTCTTGATTCATATAAGCTTATGGTAATACGACGAAAGGGGTTAGTAATGCTTATACGAACCAAGATGTACTCAAATGAATAGAGATGAAATGCGAGTACGAAACATGTAGCTCATTTGTGTAAAGATAGAACATGATATGGAGCAAAAGAGCAACAACAAGTGACATGACATAACATGTAAGTATATATCAAGTAGAGAGCACAATCAAACCACATGTCACAAGTCATGATATATCACACCACCAAAAGCATGTAAGTATCTAAGCAAGTATCTCACATGAAACCAAAAGCAAGTATGGTAAGTATGCATGCATGAAAGTATATGACACACCAAAAGAACCAAAAGAACGAACTCCCCCTCACATGCTCCCCCTAAGTCTATCATACTCGACCCTCTCCCCCTTTGGCATCAAGCACCAAAACCTAAGAGTCTTGGGGTGGATCGGCAGACGAGTCGGGTCCCGAGGTATTTGTGTCATCTCAAACTGAGTGTAGTCAGTGCAGGAGTCGGAACTCGGTGTCCGCTGAGTCTCTAGTTGGCCCTCTGTCTCTGTAGCTGGTGGAGAAGCGGTCGGGGCCTGCTCAGCTGACACGGTGACTGGGTCAACCTGCTAGGTCTCAATGATGGTGGTCTGACCCTGTGGCTTGGTAGAAGGTGCAACTGAAGAAGACGGAGCCACGGTCATGGGTACGGTCTCTGCTGCCGACGTAGTCACAGCCACAGTCTCTGTGACAGGTGCCTCAGAGGTAGGACCTAAAGTTGGAGGCTGACTGACGGGCACAGAAGCTGTCACTGCCACTGAAGGGTCTGGAGGTGCAGTAGAGGATGGTGGCTGGCTCAAGGGAGGCTCAGACGAGGCAACCGACGAAGGAAGCGTCTAGTAGTGCCGAGGCCTATCACGACCTTAGGAGCTGAAGCAGAGACCACGGTCGTCCGAGTAGTGTAGGCAGATGTCGAACAACCGGTCAACTCACTGTAAGAGGCTCTAAGAGTCTAAGTGTGAAGGAGCTGACTCTGAGTGAGTGGTGTGAACCCTGTCTGAATAGGAGTGAAACCAGGGGACGTACTGAAGGACTGCGGAACCTACTGAGTGGGAGAGGCAAACTGTCCGAGACCCTGAGTGAACTGTGGTAGCTGAGTCTGTGAGCTGCTGGGCTGAAAGACAGGGGCCATCTGGCCAGGAGTGTAAGCAAAACCCTGTGGAAGCTGAAACGGCAAACTCTGAGCTCCACTCTGCTGAGGCTGACTCTGAAGCCCACTGGGCTGTAACGCCAGAGTCATCTGCACCTGAGAGATCTGAATCCCGATGGCCTGCACCAACCCAGAGATAAGACTAAACAACTGTGCATGCTGTGCCTGGGCCTCACGCTGTAAGCGAGCCTGCTCCTGCTGAAAAGCGTCCTGTCGGGCGCAAATCTCTGCAAGCTAAGCGTTCACAACGTCACGGTCCTGATGACGCTCCTTCTCAAGACGCTGCTGACCCGAAGTGAGACGGTCAAGAAGCTCAAGCACTGCTGGGTCAGAGCGAGAACTGCTGGCCTCGGCGTCGTAAGCACGGGAGGGCATCTCTGGAATAGGCTGGTAGTCTGCATCCTCACTGTCAGACGGGTCTAACTCAAGCTCAGGCTCAACCCCCTGCCTCCTGCTGCTCTAACTCTGCAAGCTCTGTCTCTGCAGTACGAATCAGAAGGCGTCTGCTCGGCACACTGTCTAAAGAACCACCGGCCTCAGTGCGGCGGATAGGAGTAGCATGTGCCAACGACCGAATAAGCTGAGAGAGATCGTAGAACAGAAACTCAGTGTTACTGCCACGATACTCCTAAAGGGCAGGCTCAGGCATTGGCCACACGGCCTGTCGAATAATCAAAGTCAGCCAGTGAGCGTACGGTAGGTGCCTCTTGCCCTTGAAACCCTCATAGATCACATCCTGAATCTCACAGAGCATCAAGTCCCAAATATCAAACTGTATCCATGAGACGAGGTGGAACAAAAGCCACTACTGAAAGTAAGTGAGACCATCACTGTACCCCTCCCAGAGAAGAACTGTCCTCCTCATCACTGAATCAAGCACACGAGCAGTGGGGTTCAGATCCTTGGTCATCCTGCTAGAGCCCTCGCCAAAACCCTCGCCAAACAAGGGACGTACGTCGTCGGTCTCGGGGCGAATATCATTGTGAGGGCGGCGAGGAGGGTCAATCTATGGAAAGCACAACTGGCGGAGTCTGGTGCCGGAGCGAGTTAAGTGAAGAATCTCTCTAGCCTGATCACTGTCAATCCGGCGGGGCACCCCTCTGAAACTGAACTGAATGAACTCGTGGTCCGGGTCAATCCAAACTGTGGCATAGAACTCTCGGATCCAGGACTCCACGTACAGACCAGACCGGCCAAGCAAGTCGGTGAGCCCTGGAAGATACTCCAGGTGGGGTCGAATGTGCTCGCCTACAACCTCAACAATCTGCTCAAGCTGGCAGACACGGTGACCTCCAAACGAAACCTGAGAGTGCTGGTAAGCTCGGTAGAAATCCTCGTGAAGGGTAGTGTGAAAGACCTCAGAACTAGGCTGTCTCTCTGGTGGAAACCACTGCTCAAGCGGTACACGTCGAAGCGCCTGAACCTGCTTGGTGGTGCTGTCCCGTAGGTCGTAGTGGATCACAGCGGGGCCACGCGGAACCCGAGGGGCACGAGCACCACGCCTCTGTCTCTCTGTAGCTGCTGGAGCTCCAGGTGGTGTCGCCTAGGTACGAGTACGAGTGGAGCGCCTAGGTGGGCGCTCAGCTGTCTCAGTCTGCTCCTCAGCACCCTCTGCCTTTGCTGACTCAGTCTCTACTGCCGCTGCCTCCTGTGCCTCTGTAGCCATTATCCGGCCCTCAAGCCTCACTCGGCGGCCACCAATGTGGAAACCAGCCCCTCTCTCTGCTCTGTCTGCTACATCCGCCACTGCAAGAGCTGCCTCTGCGTCATGCTGAGCTCGAGTCCACTTCTTTTTATTCGGCTGCTCAACCATCAGCTGCTTACCGGGCCGATGAGGACAAGGTGGAGACTCGTCACCCCCGGAACCACCGACATTCTTGCACCTCATGATGGCAAGAACGAAAGAACCACTGTCACTGAAGGAGAAGAACTGCCGCTGAAGAGTACAACTGTCAACGAGCAAAGCAATCTCAAAGACACCCCCTGACTCAAGAACTACTGCAACCGAGAATCACTGACACAATAGTTGCCCCAAACTGAGAAACACTGCCTCTGAGCAGGTGAACTGTTGCTCGAGAGGCTTGGCCTCAATCCATACTCGTGGGCTTGGCCCCGAGTTCTCTGTCACTGTCAAGGCTGTCACTGTCAATCACACGCTGCAAAATGACTCGACTCGCTGCACAAGAGTGAATTGAGAGGATATATAAGCAAACATAATATCTAGAGAAGCGAGAAGCCCTAGTAGAAGCAAGCATGGGGTAAGTAGAGAGGAGTATGGCTTGCTACCTTAGGAGGGAGTGAGAACCTGCGAAGAAGGTGAGACAATCTGACACGGCAGGGCACCACAAGAGCAAGATAGGTCACTGCAGTGGAGAAGTAAGAAATTCAGGTGAGAAACTACAGTGGAATAGCAGGACATGACAATGGCGCATTTCGTCGAACACCTGGCATGCAGGGTGGAGAGCTCACCATAGGAGAATGATTGCCGGCCAGAAACGGAGAGGGAGGGAATCCGGAGTCGAGGTGACAAAGAGTAGGCAGCGCAGGGAGCCTCCCGGCGGCAATGGCGCAGGCGGCGGCGAGCAGGCGGTGGCGTGGCGCGGTGACCGTGGCAGGCACGGCGCTGGTGCGCGAGGGATGGCGTAGAGGCGAACGGCGTGGGGAGAGGTGCAGGCGCGTGGCGGGGTGTGCGGTGAGTGCAGGAGACGGGAGCGGCGGTGCGACGACAGCGTGAAATTGAAACCGGCGGCGCGCGGGTGGTTTGTGAGAAGAAGGAAGAGAAGTGGTGGCCCCACCAGTCAGATTAAAGAAGAGAAACCGTTCGCGGACTTCAAATAAGCATCGGACGCTTCGGTGATAGGCGTCGGACGCACCGAAAAGCATCGGACGCAACTCAGAGAGGTTTGAAAACCTACCCTGGAGCATCGGACGCGTCCGGTGATCGGGCATCGACGCGGTCCAGCGTCCGATGAGCAACTCGCTGGCGGGGGCAAAATTCCAAACTGGCATCATACGCGCCGACGCTAATTCCCCGGACGCACGCCGATTACTGTTCATCGTCCGATGCTCCCTTCACGCCACCCTTCTTTGAGCAAGTGTCGGACGGCGTCCGGTGCGTCCCCTGCGGCGTCCGATGCTGCGTCCGATGGTGCAATCTTGTCTGTTTTTCAATGCAACTTCGACGCAACCTTTCCCAACCAAGTCCCAACCATCAAAGAGCCAGATAACCACCAGATTGGGACTAGTATGAGATGTCTCCCTCAAACCCTCAATTTCAAAATAGTTGGCCTTAGGCTATATAGATTTTTAGTGAAAATAGGCGATAAGAACGAACGAGGAGACATCGTATGGCCACCAAATAGGGTATACAACCAATAAAAGCGCCAAATGCTCCCCCTATCGGTGGACGAACACAGCGGATGCTCAAACTTAACCGGAAAGAAACGACAAAAGAAACACGCATGCATATGCAATGCATTACTTGAATTTGAATCTAGTCGCTTATCAAGTTTGTCCTTGGTTAAGCTTCTTCACACGCTTTGGGGCGGTTATCTCAACCAAGTTAGTCAAGCTCTACATGCAATACGAAATTTAAACATGATTATATTACAAATGCAATGCAACCGACAACACAAGCTCATCTTTTAGTGAAGTTACTTAGATCAAGAACATTAAGCTCATTCCTCAACTTGCAAAAACCGTGCTTCATCTAAAGGTTTTGTGAAGGTATCCACCAATTGATCTTCCGTCCTTACTCCCTCTAAAGATATATCTCCTTTTGCAACATGATCTCTAAGGAAGTGATGACGGATATCGATGTGCTTGGTGCGAGAGTGTTGAACTGGGTTGTCAGCAAGTTTTACGGCACTCTCATTATCACATAACAAAGGTACACCTTTTAGAACTACACCATAGTCTAAAAGGGTTTGCATCATATAAAGGATTTGTGCACAACAAGCTCTCGCGGCTATGTACTCCGCCTTGACGGTTGACAATGCCACACTATTTTGCTTCTTTGAGGACCAAGACACTAGTGATCTACCAAGCAAATGGCACCCTCCAGATGTGCTTTTCCTATCAATTTTGCAACCGGCATAATCCGAATCGGAATAGCCCACAAGGTTAAAATTAGCTCCTTTGGGATACCAAAGGCCAATGTTTGGTGTGTGCTTAAGGTACCTAAGGATTCTTTTTACGGCAACTAAGTGAGCCTCCTTAGGGTTTGCTTGGAATCTAGCACACATACACACACTAAACATGATATCGGGCCCAGATGCGGTCAAGTACAACAAACTACCAATCATAGAACGGTAGAGAGTTTGGTCAACCGGGTTACCTCCCTCATCTAGGTCGAGATGTCCATTGGATGGCATTGGAGTCTTGATGGGTTTACATTCATCCATATTCAACCTCTTGAGAAGATCCTTGGTATACTTTTCTTGAGAGATGAAATTCTCTTCTCTCATTTGCTTCACTTGAAAACCAAGAAAGAATGTAAGCTCCCCAATCATAGACATCTCGAATTCCTTCGACATCAAATCACCAAACTCTTTGCAATAGTCTTCATTTGTTGAGCCAAATATGATATCATCAACATAGACTTGACAAATGAAGATATCTCCATTAAGCTTCTTGGTGAATAGTGTGGCGTCCACCGTCCCAATCTTGAAGCCCTTCTCAATAAGGAAGTCCCGAAGGCGCTCATACCAAGCTCTTAGGGCTTGCTTTAGCCCATATAATGCCTTGAACAACCTATAAACATGATTAGGATATCTAGGGTCTTCAAACCCGGGTGGTTGATCAACATAGACTAGTTCATTTATTAAGCCATTTAAAAATGCACTTTTCACATCCATTTGAAAGAGTTAAATGTTGTGATTAGATGCATATGCAAGGAGGATACGAATGGCTTCAAGTCTTGCAACCGGTGCAAAGGTCTCTCTAAAATCTAAGCCTTCAACTTGAGAGAACCCCTTTGCAACTAGTCTTACCTTGTTCCTCACGATCACACCTTGATCATCTTGCTTGTTGTGGAACGCCCACTTTGTTCCAATGACTCTTGCACCTTTGGGTCGCTCTTTAAGTGTCCATACTTGGTTACGGGTGAAGTTGTTCAACTCTTCGTGCATAGCATTCACCCAATCCGGATCTTAAAGAGCTTCATCTATGCTAGTAGGCTCAATGTAAGAGACAAAAGAGTGATGTTCAATAAATGATACATATTTTTGAGAGCGAGCCATTACACCCCTTGTCAGACTTCCGATGATGAGATCTTGAGGATGTGCTCGGAGTAGAGGAGTTGTCCTTCTATCAACCACATGGGGAGGAGGTTGTGGAGCATCAACATCTTGAGCTTGTGCCACTCTTTCTTCATGGGAGATATGAGTGTCTTCATTTGATTTTCTCCCATCTTTGTCATCATCTTGTGGCACATGGGATGAAGAGGGTTGATCTATCACTTGTACTTTATCTTCATCCTCCTTTGGCTTGATGTCTTCGGTTGGAATATTCTTCATAGCCTCCCTCAATGGTTCATCACCTACATCATCAAGATTTTCATGTGCTCCTTGGGAGCCGTTAGATTCATCAAACTCCACATTATATGTTGCCTCTACCAAGCCGGTGGCATGGTTGAATACTCGATATGCTTTGGACTTCAATGAGTAACCGACAAGAAAGCCAATATCACAACGTCTTTGAAACTTCCCTAGGTGTTGCCGCTTCTTGTAAATATAGCATTTGCAACCAAACACCTGAAAGAAAGATATATCCGGCTTCTTCCCATTGAGCAACTCATACGGAGTCTTGTTGAACCACCGGTGAGAGAACAATCTATTGGCCGCATAGCATGCGGTGTTGATAGCTTCGACCCAAAATCTCTCCGGTGTGTACTCATCAAGCATAGTTCTTGCAAGGGTGATTAGTGTCCGGTTCTTCCTCTCTACTACACCATTTTGTTGTGGAGTGTAAGTTGAAGAGACTTCATGCTTGATCCCAACTCATCACAATATTCTTCAATGTTTGTGTTATCAAATTCTTTCCCATTGTCACTTTTTATCTTCTTGATCTTGGTTTCAAACTCATTTTGTGCTCTCTTGGCAAACTTCTTGAATGATAGAGTGGCTTCGGATTGTCATGAAGAAAGAATACCCATGTGTATCTTGAATAGTCATCAACAATCACTGACAATATAGGTTGCCTCCTAAGCTCTTGTAGGTTGTAGGTCCAAATAAGTCCATGTGAAGTAGCTCTAGCATTTTGGATGTTGACATGAATGCTTTGGATGGATGAGTGTTGGCAACCTACCGGCTTGACATGCACTACAAAGCTTGTCCTTCTCAAATACAACAACCTTCAAACCTCTAACCATTTTCTACTTCAATAGCTTCTTGAGAGTGTTCATTCCAACATGAGCAAGCCTCCTATGCCATAACCAACCAAGTGATGTCTTCGTGAATAGGCAAGTCTTCAAATTTGCATCTTCGGAGGAGAAATCAACTAGATAGAGATTGTTGTATCTAAAGCCCTTGAAAATCACTTGATGATCATCTTTCTTTGACACAACCACTTCCTTCTCGGTGAATAAGCACTCAAAACCAAGATCACACAATTGACCAACGGATAGCAAGTTGAAGCTCAATGATGCAACAAGAAGCACATTTGGTATTGAGTGATCATTTGATACTGCAATCTTCCCCAACCCTTGTACTTTGCCTTTTGAGTTATCCCCAAATGTAGTCTTCTCTTGATTATCAACTTCTTCATCTAGTGAGGTGAACATACGAGGATCACCGGCCGTATGTTGAGTGCAACCACTATCAATAACCCAATGACTTCCACCGGTCTTGTAGTTCACCTACACACATGAGAGATCAAGCTTGTTGTTTAGAGACCCAAACTTGAGAGGGGCCCTTGACTTTCTTAACTAGTGACTTTGCAACAAATTTGCTTAGGCCTATTCTTGTTGGGAGACCTAAGAATGTGACTTGAACTTTTCCACTTTCTTTCTTTCTAAAATGTAGTGAGCATTGAAGGCAAAGGGTCTAGCATACTTGGGCAAGGGTTGTGGTGGTGGAGTTTCACACTCATGAGCAAAATGACCTTCTTGACCACACTCAAAGCATCTCTTTGGCTTGGGCTTTGGATTGTGATGTTGTTGAGCTTTGACTTTCTTCTCTTGTTGAGCCAAGAAACCAATACCACTTCTATCCATCTTCATGACGTTGTTCATGAGTAGCTCACTTTGAAGATAGTTGCCTCGAGAGAACTTTTGCAATCCAACTTTTAAGTGATCCTTCTCTAACTTGAGTTGCTTGTTTTCCTCTTTTAGCTTCTCTACATCATGATCAACTCTTGTAGCACTAAAAGCACAACTCTTCTCAAAGTTTAGCCTTTTGATTTCCTCTTTAAGTGACTCAATCTCTTGATCAATCTCATTGTTGCATTCTTGAGACTCAATGACAATGGTGTTGGTGGATGAGAGCTTCTCAAGATCTTGCTTTAGCTTGGCATTCTCATTCTTGATCTTGACATAGTCATCATAATTCATAATGCTCGGCCACTACAACTTGCTTGCCTTTGCCACTAGAACCTTGCTCAATGCTCTCAACAATCAAGTCATCACATGATGTGGCTATATCAATCTTAACAATATTGTTAGTAGCATCATGTGTCTCATCGGATAAAAGATCATATGAAAGCACAAGGTTATCATGGTTAACTTTGAGAGTTGTGTACTCTTCCTTAAGCAAGTTGTATCTAGTGTTGAGCTCATTGTGTATCTCCTCAAGTTTATCATGTTTTGCTCTAAGCTCTTTTAGGGATTGTTTGAGCTCCTTGAGTGAGGATGACACAACCTTGTTTTCTTCTCTAAGCTCATCACTAGCTTTTTCGGCTATGTCATATTTAGCAAGAAGAGACTCATTCTCAAGTTTTAGCTTTTCATTTTTAGCTCTTGTCTTTCTAATGATTTTAGAGTAATCATTAAGCAAGGTGACAAGTTCATCATATGAAGGTGCTTCAAATTCATTGTCACTATCACTACCACAATCATCATTACTATCATCATGGGAGTTTTGTACCTTCTGATCACCTTTGGCCATAAGGCATAGGTGTGTAGGGGATGATGGTGGTGAAGGCGGTAGAGGTAGTGAAGTCACAATAACGAGAGCGGCCACCTTCTCTTTCTCATCATCACTATCGTCGGATGATCCACCACTTGATGATTCAATGTCGGTGAGCCAATCACCCACGATATAAGCCTTGCCACCCTTCTTCTTGTGGAACTTGTTCTTCTTCCAATCTTTCTTCTTGTATGGATTATCTTTCTTCTTCTCATCATCATCATCACTTGAATCATCCTTCTTGCCCTTGAACTTGTTCTTGTGCTTGTCTTTCTTGGGCTTCGGACATTGATGAGCAAGATGGCCAAGTTCACCACAATTATAGCAATCCATCTCGGAGATAGGCTTTCTCTTGCTACTAGTGAAGAACTTCTTCTTCTTGGAGTCAAACTTGACGCCACTCTTGTTAAGCTTCTTTAGCATCTTTGTGGTCTTCCTCACCATGAGTGCAATGTTTGCATCATCATCTTCATAATCACTTGAGCTTGCAAGAATGATCTCAATGGCTTTGCCTTTGCTCTTCTTCTCTTGACTAGCCTTGAATGCCAAGTCTTTCTTCTTGGTGGAGGAAAAGCTTTCTTGCGGAGTGATGTGCATGTACATCGCATGTGCATTGATCTTCCCCAAGACTTAGCCTGGTGTAGCGGTGGAAAGATCACCTTGATGGAGCACGGTGACAATGTGACCATACTTGTCAATTGGAAGGACACACAAGATCTTTCTCACAACATCGGATGGTGACATTTGTGTGAGTGCAAGTCCATTGAGCTCCTCTACAATGACATTCAAGCGAGAGTACATTTCATTAGCATTCTCATGAGGAAGCATGGCAAATGAATTAAGCTTTTGCATAACAAGATGATAGCGTTCCTCACGCTCACTCTTGGTTCCCTCATGGAGCGCACAAATATTTTCCCAAAGATCATGGGCATTTTTGTGGTTCGGACCGGTTGAACACATCTTTACAAAGACCTCTAAAGATGATGTTTTTGGCCTTTGCATTCCACTTCTCATTGGTTTCCTCATCTTGTGTGAGGTGTGCGGCATCCTTAGATTTTGGGAAACCTTGAGTAGCGGCACGAAGCGCGTTAAGATCTTCAGCCTCAACATAAGCTTCCATGCGAATTTTCCAATAAGGAAAGTCATCGCCCTCGAACATGGGAGGAGGTCCATTCCCTCCGGTCATCTTTTCTCTAGGTGGTTAAGCCTAAATCAAGAGCACGAGTCTCTGATACCAATTGAAAGGATCAAGATGCCCAAGAGGGGGGTGAATTGGGCTTTTCTAAACTTAATCGCAACATTAAAAGCCTAACGCTTAGCCCATTTCACCCCTAGTGCCTAAGTGTGTTCTCTATGACTCTAGGACACAAAAGTTAAGCTCCCTAGATTCCAAACCCTACTCTAGCATGGCAATTCTATCAATGTAAAGACATAAAGTAATTGCAAGAAAGTAAATGCTCAAAGTAAAGAGATGGAGAGGAATGCGACGATATTTTCTCGAGGCATCGGAGAGTCGGCACTCTCCACTAGTCCTCGTTGGAGCACCCGCGCAAGGGTGTAGCTCCCCTTTGATCCTCGCAAGGACCAAGTGCTCTCTACGGGATGATTCTTTGTCACTCCGACGTGGTGAATCCCCCAAAACCGCTCACAAGATGAGATGGGCCATCCACAATCACCACTGGATGATCACCATGCTCCCAATCACCACCGAGCCGTCTAGGTGATGCCGATCACCAAGAGTAATAAGCACAAGCTCTCAATTGACCAAGACTAGTTTAATGAGAAAGGTGGATGCACACTTATCACTCTCTAATCACCAATGAGGTTCCTAATCTTGATTCTCAAATCATGAACACCTCACTAGGCTCTTGCTCTCTCTTGCACTCACAAGGTTGCCTCAGCTGATCAAATGGCCAAGAGAGGGAGCATGGAAGGAGGTGGGAAGTTATTTATAACATATAACAACAGCCCCAACCGTTACCCTCCAACTACACATTCTGCAGGGGCATCGGACGCTCAGATGCTAGGCATCAGACGCGTCCGGTGTGCTTAAACCCACTAGCCATTAGGGTTTCATACTGGGCACAGTACAGCGTCCGATGCCCAGTAGTCGGACGCGTCCGACGCCCTAGCGACCTTGCAATGCTCTCTGGACTGCGTCAGGTGCTGCCCTGGAGCGTCCGATGCCCCAGGGAGCAGCATCCGACGCAGCAACTAGAGAGAGGCTGCCACAGTACCACCCATCGGAGCATCCGACGCCTCTGCGTCAGAGCATCGGATGGAGTGGACTGTTCCTGCTGCACTCCCAGCACTCACCGGACGCTGACGCCAGTGTCCGATGACTCTCTGTCCAGCGTCCGATGTAGCAAAACTGCCTCCATTCGCTTCCGATTCAAACACTTTGCGAACGGCTTCGACTCCAATCAATCTCAGGGCTATTCTAGAGCTGCCTAGCGCTAATTTTGATAAGTGTGCATCACACCTAACCATTAGACACGCCTAGGTCAAGCTACTAACTTGCACCCCCTTAATAGTACGGCTAAAGGAGAAAACAAAGTCCTACAAACTAATCCAAGTGTCACCCAACACCATCGACACTCGAAACTAACCATCCTTGATCTTGTCGTCCATCCTTTTGAAAACGGAAACGATTTCATCATAAGGGGGCATGAAAACCATTACGCCCATTGACTGGTATTACCATGACCTAACATTCTACCATCTCTGCAAAACACACGTTAGTCATGATAATCAACGGTTGTCATCAATCATCGAAATCCTATCTAGGGGCCTAGATGCTTTCACAAGTGTTGGTTGGCTCGGATGGGATTCGAGTGTTGGTTTGGTTCTCTGAGGAGAAGGCAGAATTCACCTAGTAATTAGGTGCTAAGGACTTAAGGTTCATAGGATGTTCTCGCTTAAGTGCTTGTGTCAAACATTGTAAACCTTTCCTTATGTTGGCCTCATGTCATATTTTCCTACACTTGCAGAGTACATTTCGATGTACTCACCCTTCCTCTTTGTCCCCCTGCTACCCCACCCAGCTATTTGGACTAGAAGACAGAGTCCCTAGAAGACGGTGTTTTCTGAAGACGGTGTCGTTGTTAGGCTGATGTACCCTCGGTTAGCTGCCTGAAGGGATGAAGACCCTACTTCGCTGGTATTTTGATGTAATTTTTGTTTAGACCCTCTAGTCATTTTGTAATATGTTGTGTTTTTGTAATAAACACTGATTTGCATCACTATATTGTCATCACATGTATGAATAAATAGATCCTAGCATACATGTGATGTGCATTCAGTTTTGTTTCTAAAACTGGGTGTGACAATCCCCTGAGCTTGGATGGGCAAGCTGAGCTTGGTCACTTGATCTTGGGCGTGCCAATCTATTTAACATGCAATTGATAAGGGAAAGCAAACGTCAAATTCTAAAATCTGTCAGTTTTGTTGCCAGACAGTTCCAAGATATATGGCCCTCAGATGACCGGTAAGTCAAAGGAAATTGACTAGAGAGTCATCGCTTAACAGTGTAAAAAATGGCTATTCATGATGCATAATGAACAGAATAAACAATTAGCCAGTCCCATTAGCTAATACATGCATACAGTAAGTTTTGAGCATATGTAATGCATTTTAATGCGCTTTAAAACACTGCATGTAATGCATTTTAATGCGCTTAAAACACTACATGCATGCGTATTCTGAGTAAGAGCATAACTGGATCGGCTATTTAGCCGATACGGGGTCCAAATAGATGGGTAGTTCACATATACAGATCTAGCTCAATCATCAATCAAACAATAATCTACCAAGACTGGTCTATCGGCCAATGGTCCTGCTAGACTACTTTCGTGAAGCATACCAAACCTATGTTCACCTGGTCTACCAGCCAGCAGGCTTCAATAGATTTAATAAATGACTCTAGTTTGCTTAATGCTCGAATAGATCTATACACATGCATTACTCGTGAAAGTATAACTGGATCGACTGTTTGGCCGATACAGGGTCCATGAAGTAGGAACGGACTACTTGTCTCGATCATAGCTAAATCATCGATCGAAGCAAAGCTGGTCTACAAGGCCAGCGACTTCAAATTGATCTCAAACCTAACCACAAGTAAACTTAAAATTAAGATGAATCTGGTCTACAAGGCCGGCGGCTTCGAGATAACCCAAATCTACTCTTGTTAAGCAAGCATCTCTAAACACAAATAAATCCTCAAACTAAGATAGAGCTGGTCTACAAGGCCGATGGCTCTAAATCAATCCTCAAACCTATTTGTGTTTAAATAAGCCTCGAACCCACAACACGTAACAATCAAGATCGACAAATTAGTCGATACGAGCCTGATCGACTATTTCGGCAGAGATGAGCGTGAAACATGGATGATCACTGAAACAAAGGATCTTTCATAGAGTTTCAAGCTTAATCTAACCTGTCAATCTTGATTAGGCAATGATATTATTGTAATAAATAAATCAAATTAAAACAAACATATCGATAACTTAATAAATCTACTACATCGCTAATCCAATAGAGCCGATAACTAGCTCATACCTAATTCGCAGTGGGGTCATTAGATGCAGCCATACAAACAAGGTATAAACCGTGGCAATACATATAAGCAAACCGAAGGTTGGACTCAACCGATGCAGCTTAATTTATCGAAGGTCTCACCGAGACCTACTCTACTTCTTCTCCTAATGGGTGGCTGGAGGCTGAAGTTGTTGTTGTATTGATTGAATGGATATCTTTACAATGGTCAGGTTTTTGATATATATAGCCCAAAAAACTAACACAAACCCTACCTTGATACAAATAAAAAACAAAAGGTAACTTGGACTCTAATCCTTTCCTTCTTTGATGGAGTCCGATGCATTTTTCTTCTTTTGCTGAATTCCGACACGTTTTTCCTTTGTTTACCGGGCTTGGACATGTCTCATATCTTGCTGACGTCATCCATCTTTGCATCAGTCGATCTGCTTGGGCCGTCTTAGCTCGCCCTGATATCTTGGTCCACAAATGATCCATGCTTACCAAAATACGGTGTCAACAGATATCTCTATGGTGAGTTTCGTCAAAGGTCTCCTCTAGACTTGGATGGGTTAGGTCAGGGCTAGATTCCATTATTAAAGTTTCTTCCTTGTCCATCCATTCTACACTTCTGCCTTTTTAGTGGCACTTCTTAGTCATTCTTGAGTCCTTCATGATTTATATGCTCTAGATGTCTTAGTGGATCTCTTCGAGGTCAAAGATAAACAAGATATCTAACATGGGCATAGAAGGGGAGAAGATAAGATTGTCTTCAAAATGGTTTGGCTCTCCTTCTATGACATTGCTATTCATACCATCCTTGGGTTTTTCCCTAAAAGGACGCTTCCTAAGAGGTTTCTTTTAAAAATAATTTGAATTATATTTACTAGAAGTACTCTTATGGGGTCAGAAGTCTAAACTTTTTCTAAATATCACAAAGATCATTCTTAATAAAAGAGATCTCTAAGGGTTGAATTTATTCTTCCCTTGTAAGATTTTGGAATATGGATGGCTTGGGACTGATAGCTAAATTTTGGGATTAAAAAATATGTGATTTAGCCATCACAACTTTCTCTTTTTGGTTGGGAGATGATTCATTCTTTTTCTTAGAGAGTTCACTATGAATGCTAGGGTAAGGAGTCCTTCCATAAATTTTATCAAGTATGAACCTTGCTTCACTAGCAGACAAATCAAGGAAAGCTCCTCTAGAACATATATGAAGGGATTCCTTACCACCTTGAGTAAGACCCAAGTAAAAATGTTGAATAAGCACTGAGTCTAGAATGGAAAGGTCTGGCCCAATAGTAAGGAGATCATTAATGCGATTCCATGATGTTTCGAGAGATTCTCCTTCTAGTTGCCTAAAAGTCAAACCCTCTCCTCGAAAGCTGGCTATTCTAGAGATGGGAAAGAATTTAGAGAGAAAATTAAAGCTTAGCACTTTCCAATCTCCTTGCACTCTTCCTACGGTTTGGTTGTACCAATGTTTAGCTTTTTCAATCAAAGAGAATAGAAAAAGCTTCCATTGTAAAGTCCTATTAGACATGCCATCAATACGAAAACATGCACATGTCAGTAAAAACTCCCGTAGGTGTGAGTAAAGGTTTTCATCACCTTTTTCCAAGAAGGATTGTTTTTAAATCAAATCTACCCAAGACGGGTGCAGCTCATAACTAGATGCTAAGATAGGCTCAGAAGATTCATGTGGTTTAAGGCCTGTGCTCATGAGTTTAACATATTGATTGATAGGAATGTCACCCATGCTAAACCAAAAAGGTAAAACAAAAGGAAAGAAAGAAAAGATGAAAAGTGAAAGAAAGAAAGATAAAAGGTACAAAAGGTAAAAGAAAAAGAAAGAAAAGATAAAAAGTTAAGCTGGGTTCGTAGTTAAGTCAGCAACCGTTTCCCCAACAACATCGCCATAAATGCTTGTTGGTATTAATTAAATGCACACAAAAAAATATAACTATCCGCAAGCGCACAGATATAATACCGTTGTAGCACTTCACCCAGAGGTTTTAAATATCGTATCCACAAGAAAACATGTGTGATTAACTACGGTCTAACTCAACTAGACGTGGCTAAAAATAAAAGTAGAAAGGGTAATACTAAGGTAGACACTAAGCTAAGATTTAATGTGATTGAGAATAGCAATCTATGTTCATAATAATAGGAGTATAGAGAGGATAACTATGGTTCTCTTCTTCTAACTTTGGGCAAACTATATTTTCTACTATTCAACTTTGGGACATTAATAAGAGCTGGTTGAATATAGGAACCTCACCCAAAAAGATATATATCTTACTCTAACATGTAACACCCTTACACCCCTGGTGTTACTATAACTAAAACCTATCATGTCATCATATGTATTGCAAAGCATCTCATCTATAGAGAACCTTGGCATGAAACAACTTAATAAGTTTACTATTCTAGGTTGCTTGAGTAATAGCTAAGCATTTGTTATCACTTTTCTTTTAATCATAGATGTCAAAAATATGGTTATAAAATTTCCAAGTAAAACTAGTTTTGGTGTGACCAAGTGCTTGGCTAACACAACACCTAAATGCTAATCACGTTTTACAATTCCTTGGAGGTGAATTAAGAATCAAAGTTTGAATTTGGAGTCTTTGTCCTTCACATAACCCTAGTGGTTAAGCGTGGGGTGAGCATTATCGCTTTCAACTTTGAGGAGCTAACTATAATTAATTTTCTAAATAAATTTTGTCAAACTTTGGTACCATTTGAAAGTATGAGTTTCATACTTGCAAAATGTACTATAGGTTGGATCCCAACTTCATAATTTCAGCCCAAAATAGTTGCACAAAGTTTGAATCAGCAATTCAATTTCAAACCCAAATTTCAAAGCCCTTTTCTACCCCTTTTTTTAGAATTTGGGGTTGGTCCAAAAATCAAAGATGTAGATCTTGATGAGAGGTACAACTTTGGTATTCAAAGTTTTTTACGTTTTCATTCAAAATTTGGAGTAATTTTGAAATCCAGTTTCTAGGGTTTTGTCCTCTTTACAAAATTTCAATGCAATTCAAAATCTATTCAGTTTTAGAGAAAACTTCTTAAATGGAAGTTGTAGAGCTTGAAAAGTTGAGCAACTTTTATTTTTGGAGACCTTCAAGTTTAGTTCAAAATTTGAAAGTAATTTAAAGATTTCAAAATGCTATTTTGAAATTGGAAAAGGAGAAGGGAGTGCACAGTGCAAGCAGGAGGTATCGCCGCCGCCGTCGTTCCGCTGCCCCGCGTGTCTCGACGGTTCACCGTGCCACGCAGCTGTTAGCGTGTCGAGCTCACCGCGTCATGCTCTCACCGTGTCATGCATTGCCGTTGCCTATAAAGCCTCGAAACGCCGTCGCCGCCGCGTTTCTTTTCTTCCGCTCGTCGTCGACCGCCTCCACCTCACTGCTGGATTTGCGCTGCTCACTCCACTGCCATCCCCAATACCCCACCCATAGCTCCGCCGCTCCTTTGCGCATCCACTGAACCCCAGCCATGGCCTAAGCGAGTCGAAATCGTTCGCTCTGCCATCGTCTTCTTCTGCCTCGGTCACCCACCGCCGCCGTGAGCTCCCCGCCGTGGCCAGCTCTCCTAGCTCCGGACGAGTTCACTGGTTCACGCCGCCACTGCCGCTGCCACCGCCACCAACCTAGCTCTGGACGACTCCAAGCCCGTCGCGCCGCTATTTTGAAGTCACGGTGAGCTCCTGATGCTGACTAGGATGTTAGTTGTGTCTAGGTTGCTTTAGTTCAGTTGGAACATCACCTCACCGACGAGCTCCGCCGCGCCATCACTGTCACGCACGCCGCTGTGTCCACCTAGCGCCGTTGCGAGTCACGTTCGTCTCCTGCTAGGTCCACTTTGTGTCACTGGTCATGTTGGTGTGCTCAGCGCCGCCAAAGAAGCTCCGACGAGCTCTGCTGCCATGCACCGTATGCCGCCGCCCGCCATGGTCACCGCCATAGGTGCTCCAGTGCGAGTTATAGGCCGAGTAATAGCTCGATAGGTCCGTCGTGGTGTGCTGATCACGCTGGTGTAGTTCTTGTCACCGGCGACCTCGCCGACAGCGAGCACCACCTTCGTCTTGGCCATGCACCGCCACTCGGCCTGCACTGGGCCATTTGGGCCTCTCAGCCAGGTTGGGCTGCACAGTAGGCCCAGCAGAGAAAGAAAAGTGTTTTTCTTTTCCCTTTTTGATTTTCTAAATGCTGATTTCACTTTTTTTTGTAATTAGTTATTGAGGGCTGATAAAAATAAAATAAAAATTACTCTCTACTCGCTAAATGAGGCTCTATTTAATAAAAATATTGGGTGTATGTGTTTAGTATAGTTTCTGAAAACTAAAAATATAGCATTAAATGTTAATCTCAATTTTCCATGATTTTAGCTATTTTTCTGTGTGTCTCTAAAAATCATGAAAAATTAGGGTTAAGCTTAATTAGGTAAAACTGACCTCCACTAAAATTTATAGCTCAATTGGATAAAGTTTCATTCAAGTTTATTTTCTACTTTAATTAATAAAGGCTTAATTAATCTTTTAATTTAAGTCTTTATTGATTAATCTTGTTTAATGATTGTAAAAATGGTTAATAAACATGATTAGTGGTGTGATCACTTTAGAGTTGATTGACTTTGGGATTGAGTGATGACCCTAGGTCATTAACCCTAATGACCCAAGACCGTGTGTCCTTTGTTTGCGTTAGCATGTCTGACGTAGTTGCGTCTCGTTAGAGAGGTCGTGCAGGCTCTCACTGGCAAGACCATCACCCTTGCAGTGGAGGCATGCAGATCTTACGAAGTAAGCTTCCGTCGTCGTGTTGTTGAGGGGTGGCATGCAGATCTTCGTCACTTTCCCAATAGCAACCCATCGGGGTGACTTGATGCAGATCTTTGTTAAGACCCTGTTACCACCACCTAGTGAGGAGGAGTTGTTTACACCGTTTAACGTCAATGCATTTCCGTCGCAGGTTCATGTTACATTTTATGCATTACATGATCATATGTTACCTTCGTGTAGTTGAGGGTCTGAGGAAGTTACTGTTTATCCAACCACCATCGTTGTTGAAGTCGACCAGTTTGGAGAAGTGAGCTCCAACCCTGTTGGTTCTTCACCAAGGCCTGAGTTCTTTGTCAACCCAGGCAAGCCCCAGATGCATTTAAACCTTTCCTTGTGATTTATAAAGCTTTAATAATTTTATACTTATATGATGATGCATTAGGTGAATAGGAGTTGAGTGATATCCCATATTGATGCATTTACCTTCCTTAATGTTGATATATCATCTATGATACCTGTTTTATTTACAAATGCTTACTGCTTAGTGATGCTTAGCCATGCTTATTAAAGATAGGCTTTCAAAGTAAATGTTTTACTTATGATAATGATCGATGGCTCTGATGCTATGGGAAAGAGGAATGAAATTGAGACCAGTGGAACACGACTTTGTTTGTGGTGGAAGCCGATTGGGATGCCTAGTCGTGCTTATCCCATTGGAGTCGGTTAAGGACCGTCCGTTATTGGCCCTTGGATCAATTTGTTAGTGCTAATCATGTGCTTTGGAAGTAAGCTCCTCTGGGCTGATCTATGACGAGAACGGACAACCACGTATTGGGAGTGGAGAGATGGCGGGAGTAGCTTGTACCCACCCTACGGGTAAACTGACATGGACGGCATAGGCGATGCTGTACTGTGCTCTCGGGTGATGCAGACCCGGTCTGGACATAGAGAATCTGAGTATTGGGTTAATATATGGGGTTAGAGTCCCGTATATGTCGTGTGGTTAGGAATCCCTAGCTGGGTATAAAAGCGGTTTGAATTGTAACAGAACCGCCCAAACTATAAGAGCAAAAGTATAAAAACAATCACCGAAGTGACTAAACTTTCACACTTGAGCCTATATAATCCCGGTAGTCCACTGAAATCACGAAGGACTTCAAACCAACCAACATATAAGCCAAGATCGTACTAATTCAACAAAACAAGTCACTTGTTACATCCTTTTCACAAGTAGTTCGATATACATCAGAGTGCAAAATAGTTATTACAACATAAGTTCAAAAGTAGCGAAAGCAAAGTAATTTAGAATTAACATTATTCTTAGTTTAAATACATGCCAGTATCCAGGTCAATTCCAACAAAAGCATTAGAGACAAGAGAGATGAGAAGGATCATGCCATGATCATACTCCACCGCTATGGTAGGAGCCATCCAATTCTTGCAGTAGCCATGATACATCACAACCTACAACAAGTGGGAATAAACCCTGAGTACGAGAATGTACTCAGCTAGACTTACCCGTCATAAACCAGAAATAAAGTGACACCAAGGAGTATGCAAGGCTTTATATAAGTGGGGCTAGCTTGACAACATTTTGCATAAAAGCATAAGTGATATGAGAGCAGCAATTTATTATACTAGCAGTAGGTTATTATTTATCAACCTTTTATCTAAATTAGCACCTGTACTAAGCAATCACTTGATTATATACAAACATTAATAACCATATCAGGTTTATGCCAGCTATCAATATCATCATCATTATGATCATCATCAACATTAGAACCATCATTATTTAGTGAGTTCTATGATGCCAGGGAAGGTCAAGTTCTCACTATCCGGGAGAAACGGCGATTCGAATCGATTCCAACTGAGCTCGGGGGGTATTCCCAGTACACATCCAGACATGTCGCGTGAAGGCACCTTAGGTAACTTCTCACACAACTCAAGCGCGGGCCCGGTTCTCGCATCGGCAAAACCGGAAAGACGGTAGCCAGAATGTCCAAGCCATGATAACCCAAGGATGACGCCAAGATCAGTTATACATGCTTGCCCTTGGTCTAGTATGCCGCTTCCCACGAATTGTCCAACCACCCCCCGCATTCCCATCTTGAGTTGAGCTACTAAGCTTCGCGGCCCTTGGCACACAGGCCTGGCCAACTATGTGTTGGGCTGCGTTCAACATGACCAAGAGTGAAACAACATGTCCAGTCCTTAATCGACACAGACAGGGTCCACTGTCCCTGCCCGGTCTACTTTTATTTTAACACATGGTTCTTTTCCACGATAGCACATATAGTCAACCGTGACCAAAGAAGTAACAACCTATATCTCGTGGATGACAGAGAATCACCCGACTTCTACCGGTCTAAGCATGGCTAAGCATTTATCTCGATTCCTAAACTTAAATAGGATTCAAGGTATAATTTGCTGGACAAGGAGAGGATATATGCAACAAGTGTTTCCAACCAACTCCTATAACTTAATGCAATAAACAACATAAAGTACTCAATTACATTTTATAAAAGATGGGAGACTTAGAATGCTCTAGGGCTTGCCTGGAAGATGATCCAAAGTCAGTCAAGTTAGATTGCACCATCTTTGAGTTCGACTCCAATATCTCATTCTTCAAGTAGTTCATCTAGCGTACCTAGATGAGATGCAAGATGCAAGTGCATGAATATGAAGAATGCCAATAAAAAGATGCAGCCCTCAAGCATGCAAGACAAGCATCAAGCCACACTAGAAGATAAAAGCAATTAGAGAGTAAACTAGTCACAATCATGTCAAACATTGGTGTAACTAGCATATCAAATATAAAACCCATATACAAAATCTCAGGTATATTAAGTTAACTAACAACAAAGACATGAGCCACTCTAATCAACATACAAAGTAAACAACTAGAACTAGAATCTATCCAATTTCTCGACATACATGTAGCTGCTGAGTAAATAAACCATATCTAGAGTTCTACAACTCTAAATGACTTGCAACAAGACAATCTAAAAAGCTTATGAAATTACCTACAATTCATATTTAATCATAAAAGCATGATTCACAATTTTAGCAGATCAAAACTACACATGTACATGATCAGGTCTAGAAATTCCAGAGAGAAGCCATTTCTAAAGATGAACCTTACACAGCCATAACTCACAAACTATACAAGATATAGCTATGAAAATTTAACACAAGCTAGATATATAGGTTATCTACAACTTTTGTATAGACAAGTTTTACAGCAAGCATCATTAACAAGGTACAATCATCAAACCTCTAGAAACTGTCCAGAAAGCCTCCAAATGGAATAAATAGAACATCAAATTGGGCACAACCAATATTACCAACAGTTGACACATATTGAATAAACACCATAAAACATGATGACCACTCCTTATTAAATTATTTTCATACCCCTTTCCATTTATTTATATAACTAGGTCAAACAAGGAACTTGTATGCAACATAGACCAACAGTGTAGCTCATATACAACCAGTAGGTTAGAGGTATGTAAAGTTGGTTACCTATGTATTTAGACCATTCATGTAGAAGCAAGTCACACGATCCTGCTTATAAGGTACTAGTAGAGTATGCATCAAGACCAACTTCAAGCACTTGCATACATAACTATTTATTAGCTATTGATGGTCCATCATAAGTTTAAGTTGCACATTACTTAATTAGGCTCAAAGTGCCTTAAGTCCACATAACTATCACTACTGAAAGTTAGGAACTAACATTATTACACATGCAAAACAAACCAAGTGGAGACAAACACTTCAAGTATAACACAAGTTCTGGACAGCAGCATAGCAGTCACTTCTTTGGATCATAGTTGGAGTTATATACACCAAAAAGAGGTGATCCTAGACTTTATAGAAAGCTTAGGTAATTTTCTACAGCTTTTATATTATTATCCAAAGCTAATTCACACATTTAAAAGGCCAAACCACACCAAGATACAATTCTGTCCAGACTTTGACAAAATCTGCCATCTAACTGAGAGCCTCCAAAAAATAGAGTTCTAGACATCCAAATAACATGGTTCTTAACTTTCTAGAAAGTAAATCAAGTTAGCTATAACTTTGATATGATCATCTCAAGGTTATTCTATAGCTAGAGAGTTCAAACAACACAAAGAAGGTACCTCTGTCCAAATTTGGACAGATTTAGTCATTCCACTTTCCAAATTCACAACTGGAGATTTAGCCCACCAAAAATAGTGTTCTTAGACATTTTGGAAAGATTAACAAGAGTACTACACTTATTGTGTTACCTTCAAGACATGATTCTACAAGTACACAACTCAAACAAACCACACATTCAGATCTGTCCAGAGGACATGCAAATCCTGACAGCAAATTTCTAAAATCCGTAACTCCTAAACCACCAGACCTATGGTCATGAAATTTTAGGACAAGCAAGATAAAGAAGTTAGCTACAACTTTTGTATTCACCACATCCACAGAAAACACCATTATCACCACATAAACATAATTGCTACAGAAACTGTTCTAGCAGCCCAAATCAGCACACAAGAAAAAAGGGCTTTCATGGGAATGCTTGCTAGGGTTGGGGGAAGTGAGGGAGATGGTTTGGGACTTGCTCACCATGGTCTTGGGGTGCTCCAACAGTAGTATCTTGGCCAAGGATGCCATGAGGAAGGAGATCGAGGTGGGGCTCCACCATGGCTAGGGTTTGGAGAAGGATGGGGCTGTCCTCATCTTCTTCATCGAGGGTGAGGACGTGGGGAGAGCGGCAGCTCGTCCATGGCATCCTTCTCATGCAGGGGCTGGCATCTTCCTTCCTCTCCTCTTCTTCCTCTCCTTCTCCTCTCTTTTCCCCTGCTCCTCCCTTTCTCTGCTGGCCGAAATAAGAGATGGGAGAGGGAGGGGGCTGCTGCACTTGCTGCTGATGGAAGGGAAAGAGGAGCACCAGCAGCTGCTGCTCAAAGGGGAGGGGCAGGACGCCATGAGCAGGGGAGGTAGAGGAGGAGCAGCTGCTTTGTGCTGGAGGGGAAGAAGAATGGCGTGAGGGAGAAAGGAGGTGCTGGTGGTGGTGTTTTATAGGAGGAGAGAAGGAATAGGTGACCAAAGATGAATTTCAGCAAGGATATCTGATTTGCTGTCCATTTTTGAGTAAGTTCTACACATTTACAAGACTTGACCTTTAAATAAAGTTTGTTCCTTATAAAGTTTTCTACAACATTGATTAAGGGTGCTCAGCCATGCAAAGCCTCTAAGTTGTATATTTTAAACACTAAAACAAATCAGTCCTAGAGAGTCATCTAGGTCAAACCATGACTTAGAAGCTTAATTAGATAAAATGATCAACATAAACATTATTCCATTAGGTATCCTAAGTATAGTTAAGCTATTTGTAAAGTTCAAAAGACAATCATACATGTCATGACATTACATTAGCAAGCACTCACAAGCATGAAATGGCAACTAGGTAGCAAAACACAAAGAAGGGCATAATTACTTGACATGCTTATGCTTATGTGATGATGGAATGATGCTCATGACCTATAATGTTAGTAGATTAGTGCAAACTAACACCTAGGGTGTTACAGCCCTCCCCCTTAAAGGAATCTCATCCCGAGATTCAGGACGAAAGACTTTTCGAGGGAAGAGAAATGTATCACTTACTCACAAGCTCAAACTCCATCAGGGCGCTAAGCACAACGAGTTGTTTTGAGGGCTTAATAATAAAGCACCAAAAGGTGGAAGCACTATTTATCAACTTTATCCAACATGTGGTTATGCTCATCATCTTTGGAGGATGAGAATAGGTTGTAGTAATAGGACAACTTTCTGTTCTTTCACGTCATTGGGGAGTGAATTCTTGTCTGAAGAATTTCCTTCCATGGCTTCCATGAGGTATTGTTACTTTGGGAGAAATCCAAGACAATAAGTATACCATCCTTGGTATATGAAGATCACTTTGGTTCACAAACTAGTTACTCACAAGTATCTACTTTAATAGGAGAATATAGCATAGGCTATGAACTTTGCACTAAACTTCAAATTCCCAAAAGTTACTTAACACAATGGTCTTGCATTAATCCATGAAGTTTAAAAAGCAGTCTCTACCAAAAATGGACTGAGTACAACCTTCCAAGAAGCATTAGATCAAGGATAGGATAACATTCTCCGAGGTGATGGGAAAATCGGCTAACCAAAAGACAAGGTCTACGATTTTGGTGACGGCTCATCACGTAGATACCAATCGATGGAAAGCTACATAAGGTTCCATGTGTGCAATTCTCTTGCTCTGATGACAACACTGTATCATTGGGAATCTATTGAACAAGCGATGAATACAATAGTTGTCTCTTTTGGCTTCAACATTCTCGATAATACTTTATTCAGAAGACCTTCATATCCAAGTGGTATCAATGATTTGCATTGAATCGGATGCAACCTCTTGGGTAAAGACACAAAAAGGGACCAAAGGATAGTTAGCAATTTGACACCTACTGCTGAAGAAAGACAAACAACGAGGTTTGGAGGGTAACAAAGGTTGCAAGTATTCACCAAACTAGAGAAATAGTTTGCTATCAAGCAAAATTGGGTACAAATTGTACTTCACAACACAGTTGCACAGTAGGGTTGATTGACTTGCACCGCACCATAACTAGTTTGAATGAATTACTATTGACATTGAGGCATCATCTGTTAGGATCAAGCAATACTCAAAACATAGTTCTATTTATGCTGTCAAACACTTCTCAAATGGTCTTTGATTGCACTAATGGTAGTCTATAGCTCAAGACACCTTGACTACTCGAGGATAAGGGACTGATACTAAATACTCTTCAAGTTGATAAAGTATCTTCTTCTATTTGTGTGATTATCCAAGATGGAGCTGACGTGTTTGCCGCAAGTTTTGAAAGTGAGATTAACCCAAGCATTGCTAGCTAGTCCATAGATTCTTTGTCTAACATCGTTTTATGAGACATAGCCTTCATGGCTACCAAAGAGTCGTTACCTAGTTGGAGATTTATCCTTCCCTTGGGTAACTAATAAGTTGTCTCTCAACACTAAATAGCTCTAAGGCTTCGGTTTCTACAACAAGAACTTGTAGTTGATTTCAACACCGACAATCACCATCAAAGTCAGCAGAAAAGGGGTCACATCACGAGAGGGTTGATTTTAACTGCATGCGTAGCCTTCAAGTGACTCCAAGGAATTAGCAGGAAGAAATCAGCATCAATTGACTTGTAAAGAAACATACATATCCATTGGTCTTTGGCTGTCTGGTAATTGATCCAGCTTTAAGTGTTGTGTGCCCTTTTTAACCCATCAGATTGTACCATCTATGCAGGAGAGGGTTACCACTGCCTCCAGAGAGGGCCAAGCAAGTTCTTTTATCTTACATCTCTTGCAATCTGCTAACATTGATGTCGGTGACTTGTTCTTCAAAGGTCATTCTCTTTGTAATTCTAGAAAAAGGCTTCACTGTATCAAGATCAATGAAAGTTCTCCGATAGGAGATGAAAAGATAGCCAAAGGAAAGCTCACAATGTGATGACTCATCAATGTGGTTCCGTAGTGGATCATGACTGAAATCACGATACTCACGCGTGCCGAGCAACATAACCAAGTGGCTGCAGTCCACATGAAGCCCTCGGTTTCGCTGTGGCACCGTTAGTTCCTGATCATAACTCCGTTACCAAGTCTACTACCAACGAGAAATCACACGGAGCACAATGGGTTATGAATATTTGGAGCTTTTAATAACTTATAAGAAGCTAACCAAGAAAAGATCACAAGGATATATCTCATCGGTATAATTTTAGCAATGGATTATGACTAGCAAACTCGATACCAGTGCGCACCCAATAACAACCATGTGCCGGCTGGTCACAAGGAAGCGCTAGGTTCCATCATGGCACCGTGGAATGCCAATCGTAACACCATTATTGAACTTACACCAAAAGGAAAATTTCAATGACACAAATTTGATCATAAAAACAAGCACCGTTCAAAGGAGGGATAGAGAGCAGAAATAATTGCAGGATTTGGAGTGAACAGAAGTGCGAGTCAAAGATCAAAACGTAGCACCAGAGAACATGGATTAACTGCCGAAGACAACTGAACATGAGATTCTTGCTTTATTTCCACGCACACCTTACGTCCACCAAGGAATTATTATATAAGTGATTAACATGAGACTCGGTCATGGTAAGTAAGATCATGAGATCAAGATTGATAAGCATCCCGAGAATTAGAAATATTGGAGATGAATGGACAAACTCCATGGGCAAAGATGATATAACAAAGAATGTTGGACATATAAAGATCTTAGAGCATCGAGATGAATTGAGTAAAATTCCAAGACAATAACTTGACAGACCAATTAGAGATTGAATTGATATGGTAACTACATGATTTTCAAGTGAAAGATTTCAAGATCAGACATTGAGGGATTAACGTCATACCAGATCATTAAAAGGATAGGCAGTTAAGAGGTCCAACTTAGATTTTGTCGTGGTCTCTACAACTAGCAAAAGCAACCAAGGTCAAGGGCTGGCCTTTAGCGAGATATTACAGGGTTGGTAAATCACACAAGGGTCCTCACCTCTAGGAAGAAACCATCATGGTCAAGGGATGGCACTAACGAAAGGCGCAACTGGTTTGGTCAAACAAACTAGGACCTTCACAAGGGTGCACATCTATGCTATACGCAAACATCAAGGGTCTGGCCTGGGGCCTACGGTTTGAACATAGGCATGGTTATAAATTGTACAACATAAAACTCAAAGGTTAACAACCATGTCTATAGGCATAGGTTCCTAGGATGGAGAACTTAATCGGAGACAACAACCATGCAATTATCATGACAGGAGCATTGTTCTAAGATAATCTATTCACACTCATATGCTCACCGAGGACAAACGAGGCTACAACTATGGCACTAGTTAGACAACAAGTATCCACACAAACATGACGGCTTAACAAGCACTTGAGAACTCAAACAAATGGGCTTAAGCAACCATTCAAGGCACAAAGCACACTCATAAAACACATTCCTATGTAACTAGGCAACACATTGACCTAATTACAAAGATCAATCATGATGCAAGAGGTGCTACTAAGCATGTGGATAAAGCCAAGTCTTTTAGGTACATGATGATTTGTAAGAAAGGTAGCAAAGAATTCAAAGGATTTTAGTTATGGCTACACAAGGACACATAGACATACCACACACAAGAACTAACATTTTAGAAAGTCTTATGCAAGGCTAGCAAACACCTAGAGCAAACATCAAGTTAGCAAGAATGAAAAACACTATCATACAGCTCTACACCACCAAGATATATAGTAACACAGCAAGCACGTGTATTTCAATTGAAACTAGAGTTGTAGGCATCAAACAAAGATGATCCTAAACTTTTTTTGAAGGCTTAGGAAGTTTACCCCAACTTGGTTATTCATATCAAAAATTATTCCACAAGTTAACAAGACCAAACATATCAGTATTTTAGGTTTGCACCACTTGGACAGAAAAACCCGACATAACTTTAGAGATACATAACTAGAGATTTAGAGATCCAATGAGTGTGATTCTTAACTTGATAGAAAGATTATCAAGTTGTATAAAACTTTCTTATTATCATATTAAGATAATTCTACAGCTAGCAAGGGTAAACAACATAAAGAAGACATTCTCTGTCTAGGTTTGGACAGATTTTGTCTTTCCGCTTTACAAACTCATAGCTAGAATTCTAGCCATCCAAAACTGTTGTTCTTTAACACTTTGGAAAGCTTATGAAAAACACTAAAAACTTCCTAGTTATCCACAATAGCTAGTTTTGAAGTTAACACGGTCGAATTACACAAAACTTCAGATCTGCCTAGCATGCAATCCGAACCTGACAGTAAACTCTAAAATTCATAGCTCCCAAACCTGATGGGATAAAATCATGAAATTTACGGACAGTATAGATGATTAAATTATATACAACATTTATATTATAACATTTTCTAGAAAATACCATCTACAACATGAAACACCCCTCTCTAACAGAATCACGAAATCTGCAGTTTTCAGCACATCATTGCAAACTTGTTGGAATCGATTCTTGGGCATGTGGACTCCGAATCGAGTGGGGTTTGTTCCTATAGCTTTCTAGTGATGTAGGGAAGCTTCTACACGGATGTGACATGCATGGGCTGTGGTGAGCTCGACCCTATCCATGGTGGTGGCGGCCATGGATGAGAGGTGAGGTTCATGGGGGTTCTAATTATTTAAGTAAGATCCAAGTAACTTTGTAAAAAGCTTGATGAAGCAAAAATATTCGCCACTAGGCAAAAACTAAAGAACACCAAAGATCAAGTTTGTAACCTCAACTCTTTTCTATGAAAACTAAGCAATATTTTTGCTTAGTTAATTGATATTAGAAGCATCACAAGACAACATCTACACACTCATTCACTAACAAGCTTTCACATACATATAGCAATGGAACTAATGTGAAGATAACTTGAAAGAGAGAACATGATATTATATTCAAATGAGCAGGTATCGACTTCTATCAAGGAACAGTATTATCATCTAACTTCATATAGGAAAGGCAGTAACAAGTCACTTGTTATTGGAAACAAGGGTGAGAGGTGCAGGGTTATGTATAAAGCAACAACCATAAAGATGCATGCTTCGTCCTATTCGTCCTCACAAAATTGCCAGCCTGAGGTGGCAATCACGTTCTATGTCGGTGCATAACACGCACTCTTGATATATAACTAGTCGTCATGCATATTTGCTCTACGCATTCGTGGTTAGCGTACCTGCAGAAAATTTCATTGCAACCCAACAATTCCCAGCACAAACAATAAAATCCAAGGAAAGCAGTAAACTAAATATTTTCCATATGCATGTCCCCACATACATACTTTAGTACTA
The DNA here is from genome assembly GCA_015844335.1 of Chrysopogon serrulatus. NCBI lineage: Eukaryota > Viridiplantae > Streptophyta > Magnoliopsida > Poales > Poaceae > Chrysopogon > Chrysopogon serrulatus. The sequence continues at coordinate 293,413 of JADLZL010006636.1, forward strand.
CAACTACCCGGCAGATATACCCACAATTAAATACCTTCCTAATTGCATGGTTTTGATATGATAATTATTCCAGTACCACAATCTAGCACTTCCCTAGACCGCCGGTTGGACAATCATGCTCTCACATCTCATCTTTCTAATGCACACATATGGCTAATTCATATATGTGGGCTACCTCCACCATTTGACCACAGGGTAGCCGTAGTGCGGTCATCATGTATACATACCTTGGCCTAAGCGTAGATGCAAAATTTAAAAACCCTAAGTTAGTACTTAGATAGCTACCTAAGAGTCCTTATTTGGGCATAAAGGATTTGACCACTAGCATACTTAAGTTTTCAATTTAGATTTGAACACACATATATATATATAGCTAATAGTTTTATCAAAACTAATCTTTTGCAAACAAAAGCTTTTGTTTTAAATACACAAATGACATGTTTAATGTTCAATCTTGCTCTGATGCCAGCTGTAATAGAACCGCCCAAATTATAAGAGCACAAGTATAAAAACAATCACTGAAGTGACTAAACTTTCACACTTGAGCCTATATAATCCCGGTAGTCCACTAAAATCACGAAGGACTTCAAACCAACTAACATATAAGCCAAGATGATACTGATTCAACAAAACAAGTCACTTGTTACATCCTTTTCACAAGTAGTTCAATATACATCAGAGTGCAAAATAGTTATTACAACATAAGTTCAAAAGTAGCGAAAGCAAAGTAATTTAGAATTAACATCATTCTTAGTTTAAATACATGCCAGTATCCAGGTCAATTCCAACAAAAACATTAGAGACAAGAGAGATGAGAAGGATCATGCCCATGATCATACTCCACCGCTATGGTAGGAGCCATCCAATTCTTGCAGTAGCCATGATACATCACAACCTGCAACAAGTGGGAATAAACCCTGAGTACGAGAATGTACTCAGCTAGACTTATCCGTCATAAACCAGAAATAAAGTGACACCAAGGAGTATGCAAGGCTTTATATAAGTGGGGCTAGCTTGACAACATTTTGCATAAAAGCATAAGTGATATGAGAGCAGTAATTTATTATACTAGCGGTAGATTATTATTTATCAACCTTTTATCTAAATTAGCACCTGTACTAAGCAATCACTTGATTATATACAAACATTAATAACCATATCAGGTTTATTCCAGCTATCAATATCATCATCATTATGATCATCATAAACATTAGAACCATCACTATTTAGTGAGTTCTACGATGCTAGGCAAGGTCAAGTTCTCACTATTCGAGAGAGACGGTGATTTGAATCGATTCCAACTGAGCTCAGGGGGGTATTCCCAGCACACACCCAGACATGCCGCGTGAAGGCACCTTAGGTAACTTCTCACACAACTCAGGCGCGGGCCCGGTTCTCGCGTCGACAAAACCGGAAAGACGGTAGCCAGGATGTCCAAGCTATGATAACCCAAGGACGACGCCAGGATCAGTTATACATGCTTGTCTTTGGTCTAGTATGCCGCTTCCCGTGATTGCCCAGCCGCCCCCCGCTTTCCCGTCTTGAGTTGAGCTACTAAGCTTCGCGGCCCTTGGCACACAGGCCTGGCCAACTATGTGTTGGGCTGCGTTCAACATGACCAAGAGTGAAACAACGCGTCCAGTCCTTAATCGACTCAGACAGGGTCCACTGTCCCTGCCCGGTCTACTTTTATTTTAACACATGGTTCTTTTCCACGATAGAATATATAGCCAACCGTGACCAGAGAAGTAACAACCTATATCTCGCGGATGATAGAGAATCACCCGACTCTACCGGTCTAAGCATGGCTAAGCATTTATCTCAATTCCTGAACTTAAATAGGATTCAAGGTATAATTTGCTGGACAAGGAGAGGATATATGCAACAAGTGTTTCTAACTAACTCCTATAACTTAATGCAATAAACAACATAAAGTACTCAATTGCATTTTATAAAAGATGGGAGACTTAGAATGCTCTAGGGCTTGCCGGAAGATGATCCAAAGTCAGTCAAGTTAGATTGCACCATCTTTGGGTTCAACTCCAACATCTCATCCATCAGGTAGTTCATCTAGCGTACCTAGATGAGATGCAAGATGCAAGTGCATGAATATGAAGAATGCCAATAAAAAGATGCAGCCCTCAAGCATGCAAGACAAGCATCAAGCCACACTAGAAGATAAAAGCAATTAGAGAGTAAACTAGTCACAATCATGTCAAACATTGGTGTAACTAGCATATCAAATATAAAGCCCATATACAAAATCTCAGGTATATTAAGTTAACTAACAACAAAGACATGAGCCACTCTAATCAACATACAAAGTAAACAACTAGAACTAGAATCTATCCAATTTCTGGACATACAAGTAGCTGCTGAGTAAATAAACCATATCTGGAGTTCTACAACTCCAAATGACTTACAACAAGACAATCTAGAAAGCTTATGAAATTGCCTACAATTCATATTTAATCATAAAAGCATGATTCACAATTTTAGCAGGTCAAAACCACACATGTACATGATCAGGTCCAGAAATTCCAGAGAGAAGCCATTTCTGAAGCTGAACCTTACACAGCCATAACTCACAAACTATACAAGATATAGCTATGAAAATTTAACACAAGCTATATAAACCTCTAGAAACTGTCCAGAAAGCCTCCAAATAGAATAAATAGAGAAAATAATATTTCACTCATGTTTCAAACATCAAATTGGGCACAACCAATATTACCAACAGTTGACATATATTGAATAAACACGTGACCACTCCTAATTAAATTATTTTCATACCCCTTTCCATTTATTTATATAACTAGGTCAAACAAGGAACTTGTATACAACGTATACCAACAGTGTAGCTCATATATAACCAGTAGGTTAGGGGTATGTAAAGTTGGTTACCTATGTATTTAGACCATTCATGTAGAAGCAAGTCACACGATCCTACTTATAAGGTACTAGTAGAGTATGCATCAAGACCAACTTCAAGCACTTGCATACATAACTATTTATTAGCTATTGATGGTCCATCATAAGTTTAAGTTGCACATTACCTAATTGGGCTCAAAATGCCTTAAGTCCACATAACTATCACTACTGAAAGTTAGGAACTAACATTATTACACATACAAAACAAACCAAGTGGAGACAAACACTTCAAGTATAACACAAGTTCTAGACAGCAGCATAGCAGTCACTTCTTTGGACCATAGTTGGAGTTATATACACCAAAAAGAGGTGATCCTAGACTTTATAGAAAGCTTAGGTAATTTTATACAACTTTTCTATTATTATCCAAAGCTAATTCACACATTTAAAAGGCCAAACCACACCAAGATACAATTCTGTCCAAACTTTGACAGAATCTGCCATCTAACTGAGAGCCTCCAAAAAAATAGAGTTATAGACATCCAAATAACATGGTTCTTAACTTTCTAGAAAGTAAATCAAGTTAGCTATAACTTTGATATGATCATCTCAAGGTTATTCTATAGCTAGAGAGTTCAAACAACACAAAGAAGGTACCTCTGTCCAAATTTGGACAGATTCAGTCATTCCACTTTCCAAATTCACAACTGGAGATTTAGCCCACCAAAAATAGTATTCTTAGACATTTTGGAAAGATTAACAAGAGTACTACACTTATTATGTTATCTTCAAGACATGATTCTACAAGTACACAAGTCAAACAAACCACACATTCAGATCTGTCCAGAGGACATGCAAATCCTGACAGCAAATTTCTAAAATCCATAACTCCTAAACCACCAGATCAATGGTCATGAAATTTTAGGACAAGCAAGATAAAGAAGTTAGCTACAACTTTTGTATTCACCACATCCACAGAAAACACCATTATCACCACATAAACATAATTGCTACAGAAACTGTTCTAGCAGCCCAAATCAGCACACAAGAAAAAAGGGCTTTCATGGGAATGCTTGCTAGGGTTGGGGGAAGTGAGGGAGATGGTTTGGGACTTGCTCACCATGGTCTTGGGGTGCTCCAACAGTAGTATCTTGGCCAAGGATGCCATGAGGAAGGAGATCGAGGTGGGGCTCCACCATGGCTAGGGTTTGGAGAAGGATGGGGCTGTCCTCATCTTCTTCATCGAGGGTGAGGACGTGGGGAGAGCGGCAGCTCGTCCATGGCATCCTTCTCATGCAGGGGCTGGCATCTTCCTTCCTCTCCTCTTCTTCCTCTCCTTCTCCTCTCTTTTCCCCTGCTCCTCCCTTTCTCTGCTGGCCGAAATAAGAGATGGGAGAGGGAGGGGGCTGCTGCACTTGCTGCTGATGGAAGGGAAAGAGGAGCACCAGCAGCTGCTGCTCAAAGGGGAGGGGCAGGACGCCATGAGCAGGGGAGGTAGAGGAGGAGCAGCTGCTTTGTGCTGGAGGGGAAGAAGAATGGCGTGAGGGAGAAAGGAGGTGCTGGTGGTGGTGTTTTATAGGAGGAGAGAAGGAATGGGTGACCAAAGATGAATTTCAGCAAGGATATCTGATTTGCAGTCCATTTTTGAGTAAGTTCTACACATTTTCAAGACTTGACCTTTAAATAAAGTTTGTTCCTTATAAAGTTTTCTACAACTTTGATTAAGGGTGCTCAGCCATGCAAAGCCTCTAAGTGGTATATTTTAAACACTGAAACAAATCAGTCCTAGAGAGTCACCTAGGTCAAACCATGACTTAGAAGCTTAATTAGATAAAATAATCAACATAAACATTATTCCATTAGGTATTCTAAGTATAGTTAAGCTATTTTTAAAGTTCAAAAGACAATCATACATGTCATGACATTACATTAGCAAGCACTCACAAGCATGAAATGGCAACTAGGTAGCAAAACACAAAGAAAGGCATAATTACTTGACATGCTTATGCTTATGTGATGATAGAATGATGCTCATGACATATTATGTTAGTAGATTTGTGCAAACTAACACCTGGGGTGTTACACGAATCGTCATTGCTTCACGGTAAAGGAAGTTTGATCCTCACCCCATCATCATAGTAACAATGGAAGTGGAATGGAATGATGGTTCGTAAATGGTTACATGCTTGAGAAGTGTTTGTTGTAGACTAGGATCACTTAGAAGATAGAAATGATAATTAATGATGATTAAAATATTCAACTAAGGCTTTCATACAAAAAGAGTCCTTGATCTTGATAAGCTTTACCTTGATGCCTATCAGCTAGCATTCCTGAGTCTTCACCCCTTTTTATCGTCGGGTAAGTCTTGCGGAGAACTTTTGTACTCAGGGTTTGTTCTACCCCTGTTGTAGGTGAACCGCATGAGCAAGTATGCTATGCCCCTTACTACATGACGGTTGTTGAAGTGTTCGATGAGGAGTAGGTTGTTTGTCCTTTGGGTAGGGCACTTTCGTTGTTTGGCTTGTAATATGTTACTTAATGATACTCTACTAGGTTTATAATAACTTAATCACTAGTTTGTATAAGTTTGAGAAACAATTGATGTAAATTATGGTTATGTAAGTCTTCCACTACTCTATTGTATTTTGTATAAAACTATTGTAATACTACAATGTCTCTGCAAGAATGCAATCTTGGTTGTTCGTGGTTCCATCGGGGTTTCACCCGACAGGACGTTTTAAGTTATGTGGTACACAAGCATAGCCGTCAGAGGTCTTTGAGACAATGACAGGTGTTTATGGGCTATATAATTTAGAAGGTTCTGCCATAGAGTGGTATCAGAGCGATTCTTGCAAAGATACTTGTAGTATTTTGCGAAAACTTCTGAATGATTTGGATCTAAAAAGTTAACTTGCTGATTTGGTCCAAATTGCTTTACTCTACCTCAATTCTTTCTAGTAGCCTTTTCTAGCTTCTTTTGAAAAGTTTAGGGTGGAGTATCATGCTTGATTTTCTTTTTGCCCTTTATTATAGTTAATGTATGTGTTCTTTAAAAGTTTTGTTTGCTTCGTAGGTTCGATCATGCATCACCCTTAATTAACCTGTTAATTAAAGTTAATCATATCCCTGTTAAAGTGGTTTAGGTTAAGTAGAATCAATTCTATTCTTGCTAACCATAGAATTTCCCACTCTATTCTTATTATTCTATCTTCTCCTTCTACAGGATGCCATGCAATAAGCTCAATGCTCGAAAGTTGACTGGTCCGAAGGGTGTACCCCGTCACCAGCTTGCCTCACGCAACAATGATGATGAAGCTGGTCCTAGCAAGACAAGGCCCAAGAAGTTGTCCAAGCATAGAGAATATATTGCTCAGTTCTCAGCAGAACTAGCTGCTGCTAATAAGAAGCATTTGTTAGCAACTATCAAGATTGATGAATTGAAGTCAGAAATAGGTGATGGCGTGAGGAACGAACTGAAAGATGCTAGGACCATCAATACTTTGCAACGTGAGCTGGATGGAACAATAAATCAGAGGAATGATGCTTATGATTACATTGAAGACTTACAGAATTTCATGAATACTCTTCAAATGTATAACGCAGCGCTTCATGTGGAGATCCATCATGTTTATAGCTTGCTTGATCCGACGTATCAACAATAGGTCATTGCAGATGATCTAGATGCTGTGGAGTCTCCGGATGAAGCTGATAGGCCAAACTATGCATATTGTGTTGATGCATCAGATGAGGAGAATGAGGACCGTGACTCTACCAACGATAAGGATGAGGCTTGAGACCCCCAAGTTGGTAATAGTAGACTAGTTATCTTTATGTGACATGTAGTTCAACCGGGGAAGGTCTTGCCTAAGAGCGGATGTGTATGATAAATAAGAAACTATGTAAAAATATGTGCTTGTACTCTCCTTTCAAGTTCAATAAAACGCTTGTGAATAAAGTTAGACTTGCTTGAAATAGATGCCCCATACTCACGCTTCAGATATGGCTGGTTCCGCTCAAAGTGGAGGTGATGCTCCTAATCCACCACCCGCTCCACCATCTTTGGCCAAAGCAATTGCTGAGGGAAATAGGGAGTAATAACCAGAATGCGCCACAAGGCAACCATGGGCGCAATAATGGTCATGAAGTAACTTATGCTGACTTCTCTGAATCTCGTCCGCCAGTCTTCTCTAAGGCCAATGAGCCGCTGGAAGCTGATGAATGGCTTCGTGTCATAGAACAGAAGTTTGATCTGATTGACTGCCCTGATCGTCTGAAAGTGAGGTTCGTAGTGCAGCAGCTGAGGGGTCCTGCAGCGACCTGGTGGTCAAACTTAATTGTCTGACTGCCAGTAGGCCAGCAGATGACCTGGGGTGGTTTTGTGGAGGCTTTCCGCAACATTTCATCCTAGTAGGGGTTATGAAAGCTAAGCTAGAAGAGTTTCTTGCTCTGAAACAAGGAGGGTAGCCTGTGCTGCAATATATTTATAAGTTTAACCATTTGTCCCAATATGCACCTGAACATGTGGATACTGACTCCAAGAAGAAGGCTTGCTTTATCAGGGGCCTAAATGGAAAAATTGAGGCTCATCTGATTGCAAGTCCTGGAGCCACCTTCTATGAAGTTGTGGACATTGCACTGCACTGAGCTATGAAAAGTCCAAGCTGAGGCACAAGGCTGAGAAGAGACAGAGTGTCCCTGGACCCTCTGGTGGAATTAAGAAGCACTAGAGAATCATTTTCCATCCCATCCACCATAATCACCAGCCATTCCGCCCACCTCACCAGCAATACCCAAATAGGCAACAAGCCTATGTTCACCCTACTGCAGCCACCAACTATCCACAACAGCCAAACAACCCTATTATTTGAAACCCAGCTCCTCAAGCTCCACAGAATTCCTAAAACCCACCAAGCAAGAGCTCCTTGTTATGTGGCAAGCTCGAGCACTTCTCCCGAGAATGCCCCTACCCAAAGATTAATAACTCCAACTTTTAGAGCGGTTCTGGCAGCCAGCCGCAGCCGCAGTAGCAAAACTAAAATAAGGGAAATTATCAGAATCCATAGAAAGGTAATGCTGAAAAGAAGACCGGACGTGTCTATCACATGGAGGCTAATGAGATACCTGTTGGGGAACCGGTACTGATGGGTACGTTCCCAATTGCCAATCATCTTGCACTCATGCTATTTGATTCTGGTGCATCCCATACATTTATCAACCGAACCTTCGTGATGAATCATGAAATTCCTATTAAGGAGATAACTGAGAACTTTGCTGTGCACTCACCTGGAGGGCGTATACATACAAAAGAATTAGTGCACAACGTACCTATTAATCTAGGAGGTCATTTATTTCCTACCACTATGGTAGTCTTAAAGGATCAGACAATAGATGTGATCCTTGGTATGAACTAGTTATGTCAGCGTAGTGCTGTGATAGATACCTTGAATAGGTGTATAAAGCTAAACCTACCCAATAGTCAAACCTAGCTTCTACTTCGATTCCCTACTCCTAAAAGAGTAGTTGGGAGAGCCTGTGCTACCTGTATTCAAGAAATCCAAGACATACCTATAGTCTGTGAGTTTCCAGATGTGTTTCCTGAGGATTTGCCGGGTTTGCCACCTGAGCGTGAAGTAGAATTTGTAATTAAGCTTAAGCCAGGAGCAGTGCCAGTGTCTAGACATGCTTATAGAATGCCACCAAAAGAGTTAGCTGAAATGAAGGCTCAGCTAGAAGAATTACTTACCAAGAAGTTTATTCGACCCAGCTCATCACCTTGGGGATGTCTGGCAATATTTGAGAAAAAGAAAGATCAGCCCCTAAGAATGTGTGTGGACTACCGTCCTTTGAATGAGGTGACCATTAAAAACAAATACCCTCTTCCCCGTATTGATCTTATGTTTGACCAACTTGTGGGAGCCAAAGTGTTCTCCAAGATTGATCTCCGATCTGGGTATCACCAAATAAGAATTAGACCCGAAGACATACATAAAACCGTCTTTGTTACTAGATATGGCCTATATGAGTATCTAGTTATGTCCTTTGGTCTCACCAATGCTCTAGCCCACTTCATGTATCTCATGAATTCTGTGTTTATGCCTGAGCTTGACAAGTTTGTCATTGTCTTCATAGACGACATCCTTATTTACTCCAAGACCAAAGAAGAACATGTGGAACATCTCCGTATTGTATTGACCTGTCTCTGAGAACACCAACTCTATGCCAAGTTTAGTAAGTGTGAGTTTTGGCTAGATAAAATTTCATTCCTTGGGCATGTCCTATCTATTGAGGGTGTAGCCGTTGACCCTAGCAAAGTCCAAGATGTCTTAAACTAGAAACCACCCACCACTGTCCACCAAGTTCAAAGTTTTCTAGGAATGGCGGGATATTACCGCCGTTTCATTCCAAGTTTCTCCAAAGTCTCCAAACCAATCACTGAGCTTCTGAAAAACCAAACTGTTGACGGCCATTAAACACTAAATATAATCCTCAACTATTGTATAAAATGATATAAAATGGATTACAAAGCATAGTTGTAGGTTTTGATTCTAACAAGTTCTATGAGTTTTGGTGTTCTCACTTGTGTTGCAGGAGTATGCAATTTTCCATCACATAAAAGTATCTGAAATGGGGAATTCGAGTACACCATTGCGACAGGCTTGTCAAGACAATCGAAATGGACATATCATTTGCTATATTCGTAGTCTAGAGTCAAAAGATATCAATTTTACACCAAAACCAACACTAGAAGACTCTACAAGGCACGAGAAGGTGACTTACCGAAGGTGGGGCCCACATGCTACAGGGTGGGGCCGCCGGCCCTACCCCGGGGCTGGCCAGCGCCCTCCGGAGCCCGTTCGGGGCCCGCTTTGACGAACGGCCTCCTACCGCCTTAGGGTTTGCATCTCCACCATTGCCCAAGTCGGTTTGATCCAACGGCGCACATTCATCCCACAGGGCTATAAATAAAGAGGCAGACCGCCTCTCTGAGGGCACCACATTATTATGGAGATGTAGAGGTGTCCCTCAAATGGATGACCTCTCACCTCTAGAGAATTAGGGCTAGACTTTCCAATGTAGTAGATTAGTTCTAGTTGAGAGTTAGGGAGAGCGGCGCTACGCCTAGGTTCTGGAGGAGTCTTCAGAGGAGTCGTCAGAGTTCTGGTATATCTTTGTATCTATTCTTGTAAGACTTATGCTTTATTATGTTTTATCTTCTTTATTTACTTTATGCCTAGCATTTAATTGGTTAGTATAGTTGTTATACTTTAGCATGGGATCTTCGTCTGTATTAGGTGCTCTAGTTATAGATCGTGACTAGAGTAGTAATCTTTAGTGTAGACATGGTGTCTAGGCTAGGGTTTATCTGAGATTGCGCCCATCTCTTACGGTTAGTTGTGGTATCCCCAGAGGTGACAGCTCTGTTAGGCCTTCGTATTCCACCACGTCGGAGTTGGTGTTTCGTAGAGCTATTGGCAGCCTTCCCTGACTACCTTCTTCTCAGTCTTATTCGAGAGTTGGAAAGGTACTGCTGCTCCAAAGTATTATTGTGTGATTACTTTATCTACCATCAATTAGTTATATAGAACCAAAATAATAGAGAAGTATTTAGGAACCTTGAGCTCTCCCGTTGTCCTCTTACTTTAGCTACCTACTCTTTTATCATAGAATTCTCCTGTGTGTGTCATATATACATAATTCCTATATCTATCATTTACCCCTAGTTTTAGTCTAGTTGGTGTATTAAGTTAGTAGATACATGATGGTGAACTATCAGTGTCTTTAACCAATATTTTCCAGTGGTAAAATATAAATAATGATACCTGGAATACTCTTGGTAAAATGCTACAATGGAATCCTTCATAATTTAATTGTGCATAAGAAATACCAACAAGCATTTTGGCATTTGTTGCCGGGGAACAATTGGCGTAAAGATTTTAATATTGATCTTGATATCTACTAATCTAGTTTGCCACTAGCTTTAGTAGGGTTACCCCTGTTTTGTTGAGTTGTGGAATAAGCAGGATATCAAACGTTCCAACCTTCTGGTGAAATTCCACAAGAACGAGACATGAGAGATATTGAAGAACTCAGGGTACCTGAACATTCATGATTCATCAACAATGAAGCCCTGCCATCTCACGGTATGTATAAACATTTATATATATTCCTCTAACCATGTGTAGATTGGAGAAAAAGTCGTCATCACATGAATTCAAAGTTCATCATATGTGATTTAATAAAACGATTTGCGCTACTCACAAATACCATTGTGAGTCATGGCAAGTTTGATCAAGGAAGGTGAGAAAGTCTTGCTCATAGACTTAAAATTTGATGAGTAGTTATCCTGTTGCATCCCACTACATGTTTATTTTGAATAATCCATGCATCTACTTCACCTTATATCAAATGTACAACATGTTTTGTTCCTTTCGTAGATGCATGTTACTTGCACCTCTACTTTAAAAAATAATTCATCACAAAAAAAATACTTTAAAAAAATAATAAAAATTCTCACCATGCATGATCATGCTTTCGTCTCTATTTGAGTTGATCTCTATGTGCTTTTATGCTACCTTTATTTGCTATAGTATGCTTTGGTTTGAAAGTACTGCACATACTTTCATAGGCTTTTAAATTGAACATGGTGCTTAGGTTGAATAGCCTACCTTAATCAATAGACATGGAGTTTGGTTTGGTTATTGAACTAGAAATTGTTATAGTAGATATTGGATATTTTGTTGGACTAACCCCTACAGGAAACTCTCAAATTCAATTCGGGTAAGTCAAGAGATGCACTCACATCATGAGATGAATCAAGGCATGTGATGAAGTCCAATAACATTGCACAAAAGGAAGACACAGCTCATTCTCCATGGAAGAGCTGTAAGTATCAAAATTTATTCACTTAATCTTTTATCGCAAGTTACCTTTGCCTTGAACCACATAACAGTGCAACCACTAACAACATTTGTTAGAAGAAATCTATGCTAAAGTAATCCTAAAAGTCCATCCTTTCCTTAGCATAGATGAAATTCGCATAAATTATATGGACCATAACCCACATTCCAAACTTGTTGCAATCCTTCGGGTATATGTCCACTAACATTTATGCAGGAAAAAAAAGAGAAAAAATGTCTGATCATGGTTCAAAACAGAAAGGAAAGAGAACAAGTGTATAGTAAGGACTAAGATGGAAAGAAATGGATGAAAGAACACTTCAACGCCTTCTACACTTGACCACGATAGTGGACCAATCACCTTGCAAGACATAAGGTATGTTTACCCAAGCCTCATGCAACTTTAAACTATATCCAATATCTTATACCATGTTGTTAATCCATACCTTATGTCATGCTTAATTTGCTAAAACTTAAAATAATTTGGTTCACCTACATATTCTTGGTTCTATTTAAATAAATATCTTTAGTCTTTTAAACTTCCTTAATCTATTATAAGTATGCTTCAGAATATTACTTAAACATTATAACATTAAAGCATATTTGTATGAAAATTTGGTTGTATAAATAGACTATTAATCCTCTCCTGTATAAAAATATTTAAATCATATTAGGAGACTTTATAGAATCAAATCAAGGTTAGAGTTATTCTTTAAATTTATATCTATTTGAAAAATTTGAAATAATGGTGAATCATTTAAAACATGGGCTATGATTTAATCATTAACTCCTTGGAAAACACTATGCATACTTTAAATAAATAGTATATTCTTTCAGGTATGTGTTGTCTACTAATCCCTTGCAGAGAAGAAATAATGAGAGAAGCGTAAGTCCGGAAGAGTGAGAAAGGAGTACAACATATGAGACAAGATGCTAAGGAACAACTCAAGATGCAAGGAAGGAAAAGACCATTGAAGTTCAAATACCCTTTACCACTGTTGACGGTGGATAACATCAACACTCATTAGAACTTTAGACACAAGAGGATACATGAAAACACACTAGTCTAGGGTTTTAACTGACAATTTCCACATGTTTTGTATATTCTATATTTTTTAGGGACTTTTCTAGAAAAGCTGAAAAGAGGGATTCAAGTGCAAATTAATCACGAAACTTATCCGTCACGGGAAAGATAAACATCGGGACGTGGGAAGGATCCGGAAGACACCCAAAACAAGGGGGGCCGGGCAGCCGCTAGGTGGGGGCGGCTGGCCCCACCATGGGGCCGAAGCGGCGCCCTGGCTAAGGTTCCCGAGCCCCCTTTTGGAAGCTTCCTCCACCGCCTCTCCTAATGCATCTCAACCCTTGGTTAAGTTGGTTTGATCCTGCGGCGCACGTTCATCCCACCGGACTATAAATATGTGGGCAGACCCCCCCTAGGAAGAGCCAATTCATTATTCATCAAGGCCTCAAGCGATCAAGCATCAAGAAGCCTTCTAGTTCATCAAGAGTCTTCTAGTTCATAGTTCTAGTTAGCTAGATTAGAAGTAGAGGAGATCTAGTTCTTCATCGAGATCTGGAGCCCCGACGTCTGTCTGGAGCTCAAGAGTTCAGTATAGTTCTAGTTCTTTCTTTCTTATTGTATTCATTATTCAGATTAGAGAGACATTATTCTTAATAGTTCATATATTCTTAATTGCGAATAGTCATTGTCTACTTTGATTATATGTCTAGTTTAGTTGCTTTGATCTTATTGAATTCATGTAATTGCTCGTATAGCGTTTATCCAAGTGTACAATGGGTAGATGATGGACAATATGTAGACGTGGTGTCTAGTTATCTTGTTTATCTGTGAGTGCACCCTGACATGCCGGGACGTGTGGTAGTCTGCGTAGGTGACAGCTACGTTGGTTCCTCTGTAGTCCACCCTCCGTATGTAGGATAGTAGGGCACGGTCGCGAAGTTGGATAATGACTTCATTTCACATCCTTCCTAGTTGATGCCCCCTTACATGTGATAATGATGTAGGGTTGACTTAATGATGATTACTATATGTAGTTGCACTAATTAGAATTATTTATTGACGTAGTTATAGAATTACCATAGACAATTACCTCCTTAATTTATCCATTGGCTAACTATGATTATGACTAGGAAATGCTCTGATGATTATCTATAATTATGATACTTGATTATGCTATCACCTGTATTTATCTATATTTATCTTGTGACCTCTGCCTGTTATGACTAGAGTAGATGACATTGGTAAAATCACTTATTTATTGTATATAATTCCTTATCAATATAATAGATTAGAGTTTATAACAGGCTTTCCCAGTGGTATAAATATACATCGACAACCTGGTAGAACTCCCTAGGTAAAATGCTACAATGGTATAATTATCTGTCTGCTTGCAGAACCAATTTAGTTTATATTCATATCTCATATTTCTGCCTAGTCATATTAAATAATACATGTAAATCTATATTGATTCCTTAAGCATTATAATTCAGGGATGACAACTTAATTCATGCTTAGAAATGTTAGTGATAAATAAGTGGCTAGTTACTAATGGCAAGTTAATTTAATACCAAGCACTTTTTGGCGCTGTTGCTAGGGGTAGAATTTATCTCTATTTCTAGTAGTGGCGTTAGAAGTGTCAACAACCACATGGTGCCATCACGCTCCAGTAATAAAGAAAATATCTTAAAAGGTAAGTGGTCATTATTTCCTCTTGATCTTGGAGTACACACCATAGTACCATTCTCTTGATCTCAATCTTAACCAAATGAGCTCAAATATGATATATCTTATTTTTGGAAGATGATAGTCATCATGTTAATCTTGGTAACTTATAAAGATGAACAATCTTTCTATAGGTTAAGTAACTCTACTCCTTTATCTCATAAGATTAAATGCTATATTTATACTTTTAATATTCTTACCTGATGTAAATTAATAATGTGGAAAGACATTAACCTTATTGTGCCTAAGGTTAGAGAATGAATAAATTTCTAGTTCTGTTGGTGTTTTCCCACCAATGGAGCCCATGCACTTGATCTCTACCTTGTCTTTATGAGCAGAACACACTTCAAGCAAAGTGTAGGAATATTTCCTAAATTCTACAAGTGGGAGTTCTAAACTAGTAACAAAGATACACGTAAGATTAGAGTTGAGATGTTAACAAAAGAAAAGAAGAAGGTGGCTCCACTATTGGAAGCGCCACTAGTGGAAACACCACATCAATCCTCATCTTTAGGAGCAAACCGAAGTACTCAGTTAATGAACCACTGCAAGGAGGATTCTAGTTCGAAGGACTCAAAACATCGAACCCTCGTCGGGAGGTAACATCGGTAGTTATCCATATTTACTTTCTTGCATTGCATGATCTATTTTCTCTTCAGTATGTTCACTTTTATATATTAGTATTGCATACAAAGCAATAAAAATAAATAAGTGTGCATTAGGTTGTATTCATGCATCTTAAAAACTCAAAGCCCCATGTGAAACTCTTATGGTATAAAAACTATAGGAGTGCTCACTGTGTGGCCTACAAAATAAAAATATATATCATGCATTTATACTTTCTGCATATAAACCTATAAAATCCAAAAATATTAACTGAGCATCCTACTGCAATATTGCTATCATAAAAATATTTTAAAACCTCCACAACACCCAATCCTCTAAAAATGACGAATCATTAACTTTTTATCCTAATACCATTCCACAAGTTTTGGTGTTTTATAAGAGTTTTTTGCAGGATGACTCCAAGAGCCAGCTCACCTAGGTATCTTCATCCTCATCACTTGAAGAACATCTTTTTGATACACAGCTAACCCCTGTGTGAAGGAAGTAACTTCATGGGTGATGAGAGTGAAGTATTTTTGGCAACACTTGCTCTTACAAACATGAGCTCCTCTGTGAGGACCACTCAGCTTCAATGCTTAACTACGACAACATCCAGCTTGGGAGAGAGCATCCCCTAGTTATCAGGTAAGTATACCTATGTGATTATCGAATCTATCTTATAGTCATAAAATACCAAAAATATGTGGGCACATAAAGGTCCACGTCTATAGAGTCTTTTGTGAGTCCATTAGTCTAAAAGAAATAAAAAAATAAATAATCATTAAAACTAAATAAATATACTCTAGCTATTTATTAAGGTGTGATCATAAAGTACGTTTATAATTCTTTTTAGTTTGTTAAGAGTCAAATAAAAACTAAAGAACAATAAACCTTTGTCTTGGAGATAATGAATAGTTGCTCTGTCGTAATTCCTTCCAAGTGCCTAGTTTTCAACCTTAAATTCTCTTGAGTTTTGGATATGACTGTTTTGATATAAGAATTTACTTTGAACCTGAAACTTGTGGAGGCATATGCTTGAGCTAAGTCTAGGTGATTGAGGGATATGATATGAGAAAGTCTAAGCTACTATTTATCTTATTCCTAGCTATACTAAGTTCTAGAGATTTATCTTTTGAAAAACTAAAAATCTTACATGATGAGCTCTTATATGACAAAGTTTGAATTTCTACCAAAGCCATATATGATATACATTTAGAATAGGAAAACCTTTGTTCATTCATGCTGCTTGCTTTGCATTGAGTTCAGTCAACCTTTGTTGTACACCTTATGAGAGTCTTGTCATGCTTTTAAAATCAAGATCACTTACACACTCTGCCTACATATGCATTGCTCCTACTCTGGGAGTAAGCGCAATCATTTTTCACTTTCATCCAGTTTCACCTTAGAAATGTTTTTCTCCTACACCAGAAGTAAACACCCAAAAATATATCCCATAGGACAATCTCTTGTTTAATGCTCTGAGTTCTTATTGTTTTCTCTCCAATCATTTATTGTATTCAAAGGATGCATGTGGCTATGTAAAATAAAAGGTATTAAAAAAAGAGAAGAGAGAGTAAAAAATGGACAAGTGTCCAAGCAATTAAAATAGTAGGTATTTAGATTCTTGCCTCCCTGAAAGAAAAAAAGGAAAAAAGAGAAAGAAGAAAAAGAATAAAGATAGCCCATGTTTTCCCGCGGAAGTTCTAAGTCCAAGAGAGAGATTTATTTTCAAAGAGTAAAAGTAGAATTAGGATTAGCCACCACCATATATACACCAATCCACCATATACCATACACATACACATCTTGGTTTGATTATATGACTTGACTCTCTTTGGATCCATTGTTTGATTTTACAATATATGAATTGCAAGTATGTTCATCCTTGTTTATGCCCCTCCTATGAGCTCCACTATAATCCTTAGTTGTAGAAAGGCATAACATCATTAATGCCTCAGTGAGATCCATAAATACCACATATATATAAGTGACTTGAGGGTGTCATACAATTAAGCTCTGAGTTTTATTTCAAAAACTTATAAAAAAACTCTGGAATATTGGTTGAGTGAAGAATTTGAGACATAGTGCCTGACTTGATTGTTCTATCTTTCAATTGCTCAAGACCCATGCGAAAGTTGAAAAGCTCCATAGTTAAAGGTAAAATGGGTAAGTTTGAAAGTTAGAGCAGTTTTGTCTAATCCGGAGGGGAATTTATATTTAAAGGCATCTGTACTTTTGAGGAGTGAAAGCATTGTAGCAACTCCTCATCCAAGTTTAGTAGTAATTAGGCTTTGCTCAGGGACTAGCAAAGGTTAAGCTTGGGGGAACTTGTTGACAGCCATTAAACACTAAATATAATCCTCAACTATTGTATAAAATGATATAAAATAGATTACAAAGCATAGTTGTAGGTTTTGATTCTAACAAGTTCCATGAGTTTTGGTGTTCTCACTTGTGTTGTAGGAGTATGCAATTTTCCATCAAATAAAAGTATCTAAAATGGGGAATTGGACTACACCATTGCGACGGGCTCGTCGAGACAATCAAAACGAACATATCATTTGCTATATTCGAATCCGGAGTCAAAAGATATCAATTCTACACCGAAACCAACACTAAAACACTCTAGAAGGCACGAGAAGGTGACTTGCCAAAGGTGGGCCCCACCTGCTACAGGTTGGGGCCACCCGGCCACACCCCGGGGCCACCCGGCCGCACCCCGGGGCCACCTGGCGTCCTCTGGAGCCCATTCAGGGCCCGCTTCGATGGACGGCCTCCTACTGCCTTAGGGTTTCCATCTCCACCGTTGCCTAAGTCGGTTTGATCCAGCGGTGCACGTTCATCCCACAGGGCTATAAATAAAGAGGCAGACACCCCCTCCCTGAGGGCACCACATTATTATAGAGATGTAGAGGCGTCCCTCGAATGGATGACCTCTCACCTCTAGAGAATTAGGGCTAGACTTTCCAATGTAGTAGATTAGTTCTAGTTGAGAGTTAGGGAGAGCGGCGCTACGCCCGGGTTCTGGAGGAGTCTTCAGAGGAGTCATTAGAGTTCTGGTATATCTTTGTATCTATTCTTGTAAGACTTATGCTTTATTATGTTTTATCTTCTTTATTTACTTTTATGTCTAACATTTAATTGGTTAGTATAGTTGTTATACTTTAGCATGGGATCTCCGTCTGTATTAGGTGCTCTAGTTATAGATCGTGACTAGAGTAGTAATCTTTAGTGTAGACATGGTGTCTAGGCTAGGGTTTACCTAAGATTGCACCCATCTCTTACAGTTAGTTGTTGTAGCCCCAGAGGTGATAGCTCTGTTAGGCCTTCGTATTCCACCACGTCGGAGTTGGTGTTTCGTAGAGCCGTTGGCAGCCTTCCCCGACTATCTTCTTCCTAGTCTTATTCGAGAGATGAAAAGGTACTGCTGCTCCAAAGTGTTATTGTGTGATTGCTTTATCTACCATGAATTAGTTATATATAACCAAAGTAATAGAGAAGTATTTAGGAACCTTGAGCTCTCCCATTGTCCTCTCACTTTAGCTATCTACTCTTTTATCATAGAATTCTCCTGTGTGTGTCATATATACATAATTCCTATCATCTATCATTTACCCCCTACTTTAGTCTAGTTGGTGTATTAAGTTAGTAGGTACATGATGGTGAACTATCAATGTCTTTACTCAATGTTTCCCAGTGGTAAAATATAATTGGAATACTTCCGGTAAAATGCTACAGTGGTTTTCTATGCGCTTGCGGAATCCTTCATAATTTAATTGTGCATAAGAAATACCAACACAAACCAAGTTCCAATGGTCATCTGAGTGTGAAAAAGCATTCCAAATGTTGAAAAAGCTTTTGACCACCGCTCCAATTCTAGCACAAACCAAATGTTGAGAAGCCCTTTGATGTGTACTGTGATGCCTCAGGAATTGGTATTGGGTGTGTACTGATGCAAGAGGGCCGAGTGATAGCTTATGCTTCAAGACAACTCAAACGCCATGAGGAACATTATCCTACTCATGACTTAGAGCTAGCAGCCGTTGTACATGCTCTCAAGATCTGGAGACACTATCCATTGGGAAATTTATGTCACATCTGTACTGATTACAAGAGTTTAAAGTATATCTTTACTCAGTCAGAGTTAAATATGAGACATCAAAGATGGCATGAGCTAATCAAAGATTATGACCTAGAGATACATTATGATCTAGGAAAAGCCAATGTGGTTGCCGATGCACTCAGTCGCAAGCATCAGTGTAATTGTTTAGCTATTGCACCAGCAAATCTTAATCTTTGTCAGGAGTTAGGAAGGTTGGGAATTGATATAATTACACAAGGGGGTCTGAATAATATCACCGTAAAGTCATCTATTCAAGACCAGATTATAGAAGCTCAACGAACAAGTAAGGGGATAGCTCATATCAAAGATAAAGTTCGGGCAGGTCAAGCATCTTTTTTCATATTGATGATAATGGGGTACTATGGTTCAAGCACAGACTAGTTGTTCCAAAAGTTCCTAAACTTCACCAACTGATTCTTGATGATGCCCATATGACTAGCTTTTCGATTCCTCTAGGTAGTAACAAGATGTATCATGATCTCAGGTAGAGATTCTGGTGGACAAAGATGAAGATAGAGATAGCTTGCTATGTAGCACAATGTGATGTCTGTCAGAAAGTCAAATTTGTTCACTTAAAACCCACCAGGGAATCGCAACCTCTACCAATTCTAGCCTAGAAATGGAAAGATATTAGTACGGATTTCATAGTGGATCGTCCGAGAACAGCTCGAGGCTATGATTCCATCTGGGTAATTGTTGATCGTTTGACTAAGTCCGCTCATTTCATACCAGTGAGGAATAAGTACAGGGCTCCTCATTATGCTAAACTTTACATTGACTGAATCATGAGTTTGCATGCTGTGCCTAAGAGCATAGTTACTGATAGGAGTGCTTAGTTTGTTGCTCAATTCTAGAAAAAGTTTCAAGAATCCATGGGTACTCAATTACTTTACAGTATAGCTTACCATCCTCAAACTGATGGTCAAACAGAGAGAGTCAAACAAGTCCTTGAAGACATGTTGAGGTCATGTGTGTTGACTTATTCCATAGTCTGGGATGAGTGTCTACCCTTAGTATCAAGAAAGTATCAAAATAGCACCATTTGAAGCATTGTATGGTCGTAGATGTCGAGTTCCACTCAACTGGTCCGAGACTAGAGAAAGATGGTTCTTTGGGGTTGATTTGGTAAAGCAAACTGAAGATAAAGTAAAGCAGATTCAGGCTAATCTTAGAATAGCTCAGTCCAGGCAAAAGAGTTATGCAGACAAAAGACGTCGACCACTGACATTCCAAGTGGGAGATTTTGTCTATTTGAAAGTATCACCTACCAAAGGGGTCACTCGCTTTGGGGTTAAAGGCAAATTAGCACCCCATTACATTGGCCCATTCCAAATCACTAAAAGATGTGGGCAGGTGGCATACCGTCTCAACCTACCCAAACATCTGTCCATAATACACAATGTTTTCCATGTATTCCAATTAAAGAAATGT
Source organism: Chrysopogon serrulatus (assembly GCA_015844335.1). NCBI lineage: Eukaryota > Viridiplantae > Streptophyta > Magnoliopsida > Poales > Poaceae > Chrysopogon > Chrysopogon serrulatus. The sequence goes on from JADLZL010006636.1 coordinate 314,087, forward strand.
CTCACTACAAGGAACTTGGTCTGATGCCACGATGATCCATTGCAACACCACACGTTTGGTTGCCATTGGGGGGTCATATTGCAACCATGGTGTTAAAATGGTTGCCAAATGTACCTTAATTGCAACTGTTCACGTGTTTAGTTGTGCTTGGTGGGTCCTATTGCAATGGGTGATTGGGGTTGCATTAGTGTTCATTTGTGTTGCAATTACTCGACATTATTGCAACTACGCAGAGTTCCATTTCCTTTGCGGTGTGTTATTGCCACGAGTACTTGGGTTGCAAAATTTTTTGAGATGTGTTGCAAATGTGAGGTGTCTTCTACAACGACTGCACTACGACAGTTGCCATAGTGTCACACTATTACTACGCTATTTTAGGGGAAGCAAAAGCGTTTTGAAGTGTTGCCATTGGTACGCACTAATAGCAACGGTGATCCTAATTGCACGAACTTTCTAGTTGCTATTACCACGGTTACATATGTGTTGCGAAACACTAAAGTACACAGTGGGCTTTGATTAGTATTGGGCCCAATAGCAACTACAAGGATTTTCCCATGACCAACGATGACCTCCAATGCAGCGCCGCCCTAGCAGCATAGAGGCACGCACGCGACGAGCGACGGCCGGCAGCGGCTTGCCCATCTTCCATCTGGTCGCCGAGGTGTGTGTGCCCTAGGACGACGGCCCCTAGCGATTGCTCGTCCATGTTGATCGTAAGTTCATAACGTTAGAAGTGCCTCTGGAATTGCAATATGATCATAATTAATTAAGTTGATTTTTTTTAATTGTGAGTGCTACAATGTCATAATGCAGAATAATGGCGCGTGAAGATAGGAGTAGGATGCGCTTACCTCGAACATCGCCTGTGTGGATGCAGAATTTACAACAATTTTTGAACAACACATTTGGTGACAGAGGTGGCAGTGCTAGATGTCCATGTCCGAGATGTGTTTGCTTGACTTACAGAGTTCGGTCTGAGGTTCAGATGCATTTGCTTTCTAGAGGGTTCGATGAAAACTTCATCAGAGAAGGTGAAGGTTCACATTTTGGATTACACAATGAAGTCGAGGGAGGTTCAGATTTGGGAATACACAACATAGTTGGGCAAGGTTTAGATGTAAGTCCAGAAGCTGAAGTTCAAGCACATCATGACGCACCACTAGGTGATATAGAAGCAGTTAACAAAGATGATGCACCACCACCTATGAAGACGAGGGGCATGGTGCCACTGGTCTGGTTAGATCCCTAATCAGAGGTGCTATACATGGAGAGATTAGGGATGATGACAATGATCCTCCAAATGAGCACGCCAAGATCTTTTTGAAACTATTAAATGAGGCAGAGAAGGACTTGTATCCCGGCTGCCCAGATGCTAGTAAGGTCTCTTTTATTGTGGAGCTTTTTTAGGTTAAGTGCATGTATGGTATTACTAATCGTGCATTGGAGGGGGTACTCTATCTGTTCTCAAGGTATCTACCTAAAGGCCATTGTGTTCTAGATACAATGGAGAAAGTACAAAGGGTGGTTCGAGATCTTGGCTTGGACTATGAAAAGATAGATGCATGTTATAACAGTTGTTTGCTATTCTAGAAGGAGCACGCTAATCTGGATAAATGTCCCAAATGTAAAGAGTCAAGGTGGAAACGCCCGACGATGGTGCACATACAGGGGAAACAGATGGTGGTGCTAATACAACAGGTAAGAAGCGTGTCCCAAGGAAAATATTAAGGTATTTTCCTCTTACCCCTCGACTTCAAAGATTCTATATGACAGAGAGTACGTCATCAGAAATGCGATGGCATAAGGAACAATTGGTGGATGATGGCGTATTGAGATACCCTGCTGACTCAAAGGCATGAAAGCACATGGATGCCAAGTACCATTGTTTTGCAAAAGAAGCTCGTAATATTAGGTTGGGTCTTGCTTCTGATGGCTTCAACCCCTTTGGCATGCAAAATGTCACATACAGCACATGGCCTGTTGTCCTAATCCCTTACAATTTACCTCCTTGGTTGTTTAAGAAACAACCTTACTGGATAATGTCAATGTTGATACCTAGTCCAAAATCTCCTGGGATGAATATTAATGTATATCTGAGGCCCCTTATTGATGAGCTTAAGGATATTTGGGTAAAAGATGTTCTTACTTGGGATGATAAGGTAAAGAAAAATTTTAAGCTATGTGCTATTCTGCTTTGGACAATTAATGACTTTCCTGCATATGGAATGCTTTTTGGTTGGAGCATGAAAGGCAAATTTGCATGACCATACTGCCACAAGGATACAGATTATTTGCGGTTGAAACATGGTAGGAAGCTATGCTACATGGGACATTGTCGTTTTGTGCGCATGGACCACCCATGGCGCAAGAACAAGATCAGCTTCAACAATAAGGTCAAAAGCAGGGAGGCTCCAATCCCACTGTCTGGTGAGGAGGTATTGGAGCATTTTCAAACTTTTGATCAATTGATATTTAGAAATGATGCAGGGAAAAAGAGAAAGCGTGATGAAGATAACAGATGGCACAATTGGAAGAAGAAGAGTAATTTTTTGAGCTCCCTTATTGGTCTTCTCTGCTCATACGACACAATTGGATGTCATGCACATTGAGAAAAACATTTGTGAGAGCATATTGGGTACTTTGTTAGAAACTAAAGGTAAGTGTAAGGACAACAAGAATACCCAGCTTGATATGGAACAGCTAGGGATAAGGCAAGATCAGTGTTGACAGCCACTATTGTATTAATTCAACCGTCAACTAGCCATAAAAAGGATGCGATTGTGATCACCGAAGTAGACATAGGGTTTACACTGATCGAATTCCACGAGTTTTGGTGTTTTACTATTTATGCAGGCGTAAAGCGGAAAAGGCGCAAACACAAGAGCTTATCGGAACAAGGAAACGGAAAACGGACGCCACGGCTACACAGGAAAGTTCCACAAGAGACGAGAAAGGCACCACGCCGAGCCGGGGAGCCCGGAGGCCACCAGGTGGGACCAGTCGGTCCCACCCCAGACCGGCCGGTCTGGCCCTGGCCCTGGTCGGGTCCCAGTTCGCCCGGTTCGCTCCACCGCTTTTGAGGATCAATCCTGGCCACCCGTCAATGTCGGTTTGATCCGATGGCTCACGATCATTGCCCAGGGCTATAAAAGAAGAGACACCCACCCTAGGAGGAGAGCCCCATTCATTCATTCTCATTCGAAGTCCGATCATCAGACAGAAACCCTAATCAGAGCTCCTTAGATAGGGCATAGATAGCTAGATTAGAACTAGAGGGAGGCAAGCGCATGCTTGGATTCCGGAGCCATCAAGAACTTGGATTTGGTATAGTTCTTACCTCCTCTCGCCTTTGTTCTCTTTCATTGTATAGTTATATGATTGCTACAATTGGATTGATGAATACTTATTTACTTATATTCATAGTTATCTTGTTCTTTGTCTATTGTGGTTATATGCTTAGTATAGCTAGATTAACATTATGCTTATCCATAGGTTCGTATAGCACTCATCTAATTGATCGTTGTGTGAGTGATAAGCATTGTGTAAGCGTGGTGCTTATACGTTGTTTATCTGCAAATGCACCCTATAAGCCAGGATTGGTAGATCACGGGTGTGACATTCCTGTTGAGTCCTATGTAATCCAAACCGTGTTTATAGGCACAATAGGGCTTGTATACGAAGGAAGGGCGTGCTATGTTCTCAAACTTCCCTAGTATGTCCACTATGAATAAATATAATGCTAACCTTAGCCATGACTACTAGGTGTACTGCACTAACCATAATATGCATTGACATGTAGCTAGGAATAACCCAGGAATATCTCTTGATGTTCTACTAGCAACCCTAATGATATAGCTAGGAGTCTCTATCTGTTTACGCTGATGATTATATACTTACCTTATCAATTATCTTGTGACTTACCCCTGCATTGAGTAGCGAGGACATGGTTATGCTATTCGTTACACTCTAGGTCAACACATTACCTTTACACAGCGATGTAGACCTTCCTTTGGGAAAATATAAATGACAACCCATAATACTCCGGGTAAAATGCTACATTGGTATTTGATCTGTGCGCTTGCGGATACAATTCTATATTCTAAATGGTGGCATGATTTAATACCACACCCCTTGGTGTTATAGTGGGAATGACAACTTGACATTCTAGTGGCGGTGCGCTGCTCTAGCATTTTTAGCGCCATTATTAGAGATAACATTAATAGGTGTCAACAAGCATTTTTGGCGCCGTTGCCGGGGAAGGCAATTGGCAATTAAAAAGGATAGCGATAGACCTAACAAATTAATGAGATAGAGAAAACCATAGACCGCTACTCAATGCAGGCTTACCCTTGTGTTTTCTATCTTTGTGAAATCTTATGCAGGGTAATGAATGAGTGGTTTTGATCTGCCAGATAACTACGTTGAAAATCCAAAGAGACTCTTTTGAAGAAAGAATTAGCAAGTGAGGGATATCTTTGAATCTCCATCAAAGACACCCACTACTGAGGTTCGTTCTTTGGGGGAGCAAGCTCCTACAAGAGAAGAAGAAGAGCAACAAGAGGGCAACTTAGCACAAGTCTTTGAGGAAATGGCTGATAAGTCACTGCGCGAGTTCTCCGCTCCGAACATCAACAACATCCGCACTGGACCTAACGTCGAAGTTGGGGAGAATGGATTTGAGCTCAAGCCGGCTCTTATCACCATGGTGCAAGCCAATCTGTTCTGTGGAAAAGCACATGAAGATGCAAATGCTCATCCCTAACACTTCCAGGAGATTTGTAGCACTTTCAAGCTGAGAGATGTACCAAAGGATACCGTTCTGCTACGTCTGTTCCCATTCTCACTGTTAGGAAAGGCAAAGCAATGGTTCTATACCAACAAAGACAATCATACAACTTGGGACAAGTGCTCCACAGCTTTTCTGTCAAGATTCTTTCCTATGGGCAAGACAAGTGCCCTAAGAGGGAAGATTTTAAGTTTCCAGCAACAACATGATGAGTCAGTCCCGCAGGCATGGGAACGCTTTCAAGATTATATATCAGAATGTCCTCATCATGGGATAGAGAATTGGCTCCTGATGCAAACTTTCTATCATGGGCTTACCAACAGCACTCATAACAACATTGATGCTACTGCTGGAGGGGCATTTATGTCACTGACCGTACCACAAGCTACTGCTCTTATGGAGAAGATGGCCTCCAATCAAGATTGGAATGATGAGCGCCAAACAACCTACAAGAGGAGTGGAGGAATGCACCAGCTCAAGAAGGTAGACATGCTATCTGCCAAGATAGACCTGCTCATGAAGAAGCTGGAAGAGAAAACAAGCCAGAGACAAGATGTCATGCGCATCAATGATTCATGCATGACTTGTGAAGTGTGTGGCAATATGGGACACTCAGGCAATAGCTGTCCTGAGACCCGTGAGGATGTGAACTTCATCAACAACAACAACAACTATCGTCCTCAAAATCAAGGATGGAACCAGTGAAGGCCCAACTACCAAGGTAACTTTCAAGGTAACTTTCAAGGCACTAATTAAAATAATTATGCTCAATTGCCCTTGAGATAAGTGATCTCCAACCAAAATAAAATTGTGGAGACTTTATCTAGGAAGGTAGCATCCAATGATAAAATGCTAGAAAACATAAACATCAAAATGGATAGCTTTATCTCTGCTGTTAAGAACCAACTTAGCTTTAATAAAATGATAGAACAACAATTAGCTTAGCTAGCGGCCGCTGTTCCACCGACCAACGAAGGTAAGATTCCAGGGCAACCTCTAGAGCCCGAGACCGCAAATCTGGTTGATGTGTATGCAGGTTACTATATTGAAGCATCATCAGGATGGAAGGATGAGTCCATGCCACCTAAGAGAGGAGATCCAGGGAGACCTGTGATTCCCATCTCTATTGGGCAGCATGACTTTTCTGAAGTTGTCTGCGATCTAGGCGCCAGTGTCAACATCATGCCTAAGGTAATCTTTGACCAAGTCTTTCCATGGGTATCTTTGTTGTACACAGATATGTGTTTGCAGCTTACAGACCAGACGATCAAGTACCCCAAAGGAATCTTAGATGACGTGTGCATACGAATCAGGAGATCATATGTCCCTGTAGACTTTGTAGTCCTAGATACCGGCAGAGATCCCAAGAGCCCAATCATTCTTGGCCGACCATTCCTGGGTACTGCAAAGGCTGTCATCTACACGGACAATGCCAAGATTTGTTTCACCATCAAGGGCAACAAAGAGAGGTTCAGTTTTAAAAACAGGACCCTTGAGGCTCCTATAGATCCAAGAGGAGCTTACTTCCCAGTCAAGCCAACAAACGAAGTCAAGAAGAGGAATTCAAATGGGAAGAGAAAGAATAGGAACAGAAGACAAGTGAGAAAGCAAGTCCGAGTAGTCAAGGCTATCGAGTACAAGCATGATCACCTCTTAGCTTCACCATTCTTAACCAAGAAAGAGGATCCAGGCATGCCAGCCATTGATTGCACTATTGGGCAGTGCTCATTCTACAATGCCTCTGCGACACCGGATCAGCTGTCAACATTATGTCCAAAAACGTATATGATTTATTATTCGATACACCTCTATACCCTACCTATATGCAACTGCAGCTGGCGGACAATACAACGAGATTTCCGGAGGGAGTAGCAAGAGACATCTTGGTCAAGATCTAGGACCACTATGTCCCAACCGACTTCATGATACTGGACATGGGAGAAGAAGACGAGACGCCCATTATACTTGGAAGGCCGTTCCTCAGCACCACCAATACGATCATCTATAATGGATCGGGCCAAGTCCACTTCTAATTTCCAGGAGAGAAGGTACGCTGTTATTTTAAAGATTATAACTCTCCTGGATTAGCAGCTTTCACCCTGTCCAAGAGGAGACGTCAGCGCCAGAGGAATCGCTCTCAAGAGCAATGTTGAGGAGGAGGAAACCAAGGAAGAATCTACAGCACCAAAGCAACAACCTACAAAGGTATGGAAAGAAAAGGCAATCTCCTCAACTGAGTTATCATCACCAGGAGGTCCAACATCAGGGTCCCCATCTTCGAGATCCGATGGAGCACCCCAGGAATGAAGACGACGAGAAGTCTTGTCCGGAGGACTTTAAACTCTGAACCCTTGCCATAAGGTAACAATGGTAGTTATCCATTTACTTTCTTACACTTTTATTCTCATAGTTAGTTTTTATCATCTTTATAGAAAATCACAAAAACAATTGGAAAACCTCAAAGCCCAATGTGACATGCCTGTAGTACAAGCTAAAAGTGTTCACCCTGGTGGCATAAAAATAAAATAAAAATTAGCATACATATTTCATTCTGCTTGATAAAAGAAAAATCCAAAAATAATCATTGAGCATCTTGCTGCTTTGAATGCACTGCAACAACTTTTGAAAACCTCTCACAACAACCAGTCCACGAACGGCTAACCACTAACTGTTTATCCTAATCCGTTCCACGAGTTTTGGTGTTTTGTGAGATGTTGGCTGCAGGATGACTCTGAGAGCTAGTCCACCTAGGAATCATCATCATCATCACTCGAAGTACACCTTTCTGCACACAGCTAACCACTGTGTGAAGGAAGCAACCTCTTGTTAGATGAGATGAAAGTTCCCGGCTACACCAGCTCTTACAAGCATGAGCTCCACCGAGAGGACTGCTCAGCTTCAATGCTCAACCACGATAACAATCAGCTTGGGGGAAGGCATCCCCTAGGTACCCAGGTAAGTGTACCTTGCGATTATCGAGTCAGTCATAAAAATGAAAAATACAAAAAATATGTGAGCACATGAAGGTTCACCATAGTATCTAAAAAAACCTAAAAATACCAAAAATATGTGGGCACATGAAGGTCCATACTTTTTAAGAGTCCTTAGAGTCTTTTGAGTTTTATAGTTTGAGTCGTTGAAAAATGAAAGATCAAATAAAAATGTTTGTCTGTCTAGAGTCAATAAAAAAAGGAAGCTCTTGAGATGAATTAAAATGATGATAAGCTGCTCTGCTACAACACCTCTGAAATGCCTAGAGTTTAGACAAAAGTTTTCCCAAGTTTTAGCTCCAACTGTTTTGACATGAGAATTTGCTTTGAGCCTAAAACTTGTGGGTTGCATACGCTTGAACTAACTCTAGGTACCTGATTGATAAGATTGAGAAAGTCTGAGTTGCTATCTATCTTGTTCTAAGTGACACTAGAGTTCTGGAGATTTATCTTTTGAAAAATGCAAAAACATGATGAGTTCCTATATGACAAAGCTTACATTCCCACCAGAGCCAAACATGATGAGATAGGCTAGTTAAACTTCCACATATATGCTGCTTGTCTTGCATTGAGTTTGTCAACCTTTGTGACCCTGGTTAGAGATTTGTCATGCTCTTGAATCAAGATCCATCTCCATATGCACTACTCTACACTGAAGTAGGTACAACAACATGCCATTTCACCTACATCCATCCTAAAAATGTTTTTCTCCTACACTGGGAGAAAACACCAAAAATATTCCATTAGGATTAGCCACCCAATAAATGCTCCATGTTCCTGTGTTATCTCTCTAAATCCATCAATGCCTAAAGGAGTGCTATGAGCTATGCAAAAAGATATTTGAGAAGGGGAGAATAAAAGAAAGATGGACAAGTGTCCCAATACAAAACAATGGGTACAAGATACCCGACTCCCAAAAAAAAAGAAGAGAAAAAGAAGAAGAGAAAAAAGAAAAGAGAAGAAAAGATAGCTCATAACCTCTGGCCAGCTTTCAAGGAGAGAGAAGCATTCAAGGAGCAGAGTAGAATTAGGTTCCACCATATATACACCATATCCATCCACCTATACATCTTGATTCGACTGCATGACTCGTTTCTACATGGATCCATCGTTTGACTTAGCAACACATGCATTGCAAGTTTGCTCTTTCAGTTTCTCCTTACCTATGAGCTCCACATAAGCTTTAGCTATAGGATGAAAAGAAAGGCAACCACCATCACTGCCTTGGTGAGAATCCACAAATACCACATACACTGAGAGACTTGAGAGTGTCATACATGGGAAGCTCTGAGTTTTATTTGAAAACCCCTAAAAAACTCTAGAATGATAGCTGCTCGAAGAACTTGAGACATAGTGCTTAGATGGGATCTTTCTGTCTGTCAAGTGCTCAAGACCCAAGGAAGAGCTAATAAGCCCCACAGTCAAAGGTAATATGGGTAAGTTTAAAAGTCAGCTCAGTTATTGCATAACTTGGAGGAGAATTTCTGTCTGACTGTAGGTATACTTAGAGAGAGTTGCTCTGAGATGGCTACAATGCTTAAACATATATATATTTTCAATAACTTTTCTCAGTTTTCTTTGCTAAGGGACTAGCAAAGGTTAAGCTTGGGGGAGTTGTTGACGGCCACTATTGTATTAATTCAACCGTCAACTAGCCATGAAAAGGATGCGATTGTGATCACCAAAGTAGACATAGGGTTTACACTGACCGAATTCCACGAGTTTTTGATGAGCACATCACTCCTTTGGATACATCTACTGATCCTTCTACTATACCGCAAGGGCCAATGACCCGAGCTCGATTCGACAACTAAAATTACAGGTGAGTTCGTTCTTAAGTGATCCGTTTCATACTTTTGAGAATAGATTGCTACCTAATGATGTTATATTGCTTAGGAACAGTGGAGAGGGTCATGAGCAACTTCAAGGAAGGTGTGGAGGCGAGGAAGACCAGCTAGGACATGCAACACAAGCCGGAGGTCCTGTCCAACATGATTTCGAGTCTACCTCGGCCTCCAGGAGCAGTCTGTCTTAATGTCAGCGCCACGGACGCATACGGACTCCGTTTTCGATGGTTCAGCTATGGTTGGAAAGATAATTTGATAAGGAAGCCAATGCAACTGGTCTCACGTCAAAATTCCTTCGGGATCAACGGAAATTGTCGAAACAAGTCAGCGTCCAGAATCTGTCCAGGTGCTGCGTCACCTTTATTTGGTCCGTTGGGCCGTGTATCGTCTTGAGCCCATTAGGGGGGGCGCGTCCAGGGTAGGCGACGACCCTAATACCTTTATATTCATTAGTCGCCGCCGTCGTTAGGTTTTGGGTTTTGCTTAGATTATTCTGTCCATTGACAATCGCCGTTCATCGGTTTGTGGAACCCCAACTTGAGAACTTAATCATTCATCTGCAGTTTGTCCCAACTTTTCGAGCTGCGCTCTTTCGAATTCTTGCTTGTGTTCTTCGTTTCGCAGGCACGGATTAGCCTTCTTGGCGAGGTCAACCGGTTGGTGACACGGTTGATAACCTGAGGAATCGTGGTGCTAAGGTTGCAGGGTTTGGGTCTTTTGATCTGAAGCCGGATCGGTGTGTCGCGTTCCACTCAAAACGAGAGTTATCGGGACCTAACGGAAGATCGGGAATCACGCCCCCATCAAGTGGTATCGAGCTTAAGGTATACCGTCAGGTTCGAAATTATCCTTTAGTTCGTGTTTATTTTTCATCCCATAGTCCACAGCCATATTTGTTTCCTGTCCTACAACCTCTCCGCGCCATAGCCTTTGCATATTTCGGTTTCAGAGTTCGTAGTGTTGATTTTGTGTCCAGGTCGAGATCTTGTTGCTGGTTAGGTTGTGTTAGAGTTCATTGTGTGAGTTTTTGTCAATCGTATCTACCCTATCCACCATCCCCAAACACAAGTCGAAGCCACCACATTACTCGACTTGCCCCCCGCTAGCCGCCTTGTGTGATCTCTCGCCCGCCGACCCTAGATAGGTTGCCGCCGGCTGTTATTTCGCTTTGCATCGCAGCTCTCCTTACATCATATGGCGAATACCTGTGATCGGTGTTGGAGTTTAGGGACGCTTTGCCCTAACCGCCGCCGCCCGTGTTGTGCCTTTCGGAAAACATAACTTGAGGTACCTTGCTTAAAAACAGGCATAACTTTTCGCTCGGTTATCGAAAAAATCTGAAAAAAATTGAGCAGATTCTTGACACCATTTGGAGGTGACCCAAGCCTACGGCCTGTTTGGTTTCGTTAAAATTGCCAAAAAAATTCGGGAAAATAAAGAAAAAAAAAAATTGTCAAGGGTTCAAAGACGCTTTTTTCGGAGAACGTCTTTGAATTTTCAGAGACCATATTTCATCTCATTTGGAGGTACCAATGTTTGTGGTTACATCTTTTGTGATCCTTATTCAGAGAAAAAATATAAAAAAAATAGTGAAAAATAAAAAAAATTGATTTCTACTAGTGCCTTTTGAGAAAATCCGGGGAAAATTCAGGAAAAGGAAAAATCCGAGCCCCCGGCAGAGTCGGGCGTGTGCTCTCCAAGTGTCTTTACCTGCTTTGTCATCCATCATATTTGTTCATCATATTTGTTTCTCCTCACACATCCGGGACTTGCAGCACTAGACACCAAAGAACGAGAAGGAGTACTTAGGACTATAATTCAAAGCATTACTATGCATTCTTGACTTGTGTGCCAGATATACATATTACTCTCCTTTTTGTGCCTTCCAAGCTCCACATATTCTTCAGATCAGTACAGAAAAAGGACCCTTGCAATCGCGGTGTCACATCTCCACAGGTATCACAACCGTTCACCGTGTGTCACCATCCGCTGCTTGCAATTGTAAGAACAACGGTAAGAACTTGGTAAGACGTCTAGTGAGGGTGTGAATCCACCAAGTAACCCATAAATAGTTGTTAGGGATTTTCTTTGACAACTAACCATGCCAGACGACGTTCCTATTTTGTCTAGTCAGTTGCAGGAATTCAAGGATATGATGCTTCAGCAGATGGAAAAGCTAGTGAAGGAAGTTAAAGAACTCAACTACTCTTTTGAGGGTGTGGACAAGCGCCTGTCCACACTATCAGGGAAGGTTCAAGAGCTCGAGACCAATGCCAACGAGGATTTCGATTTTGGCCAAGTGCTTGAGGAAGATAAAGTCTACAAACCTGATGGTAGTCTTGATGAAAGGTCCACAAATGAGAATAAACTGCGTCAACGGCTAGAATTTAACAAAACCGGTATGGGAGGAGGATCTCGAGGGCGACGCAATGAAGGTAAAGATGATCCTTTTGCTAAGGTAAGATTTACCATACCTCCTTTTCATGGCAAATATGACGCTGAGGAGTATCTTGATTGGGAGATGACAGTAGAACAAAAATTTGAGTCTCATGGAGTGCCTGGTTGCTATAAGGTTAGACATGCCACTAGCGAATTTAAAGATTTTGCTATAATCTGGTGGCAAACTTTAGATCCAAAACCTTTATCATGGGACGGGTTAAAAACAGCAATGCGTGATAGATTTGTTCCTCCTTCTTACAAACGTGATTTACGAAAAAAATTGCAACGTTTAGAGCGGGGAGATATGTACATTCAAGAATATTTTCTTTGAGCTTCAAAAGGGTATGCTGCGTTGTGGGATAGAGGAGGATTCTGAGGATAAAATTTGTCGTTTTTATGGTGGTTTGAGACGTGAAATCCAGGATATCGTTGATTATAAAGATTTTAATACTACCAACCAGTTGTTCCAGCTTGCTATGCTTGCAGAGAAAGAATTGCAGGGACGACAACAGCTTCAGAAGGGTAGAAACTACAGCAGCCCCTTCACGCCCAAGACGACAACGTTTCAGGCCCCCAAATCTTCAGGAGCATCTCCAACAACTCCAGCAGCGAGCGCGCGAACAACTCCATCCGCGTCTTCTCCTTCAGCCGCTGGTAAATCTCGTTTGCAGGAACCGCCCAAGAGTGCTTCTTCGATAGCTTCCACCGGACGCTCTTCATCCATTCAGTGCCATCGCTGCCATGGGATTGGTCATGTCGCCAGGGACTGCCCTAGCAAGCGGACATATATTGCTACAGAAGATGGAGGCTATGTGAGCACTTCTGATGTGGAGGATGAAATTGAAGAACAGCCCACCTCCGAAGCAGAATTGTCTTTGAGCATTGAAGATGCTGGACATCAGCGCACAATCATTGTGCAACGGGTTCTTAGTACACAGTTGGAGAAGGGAGAACAGTTCCAGCACCACAATTTGTTTCAGACTCTATTCGTCATCAAGGACCGGCGTGCACGGGTCATCATTGATGGAGGGAGCAGCAACAATCTGGTGAGTTCTGATTTAGTAAAGAAGCTTGAATTGCCAACTCGTCCACATCGACATCCCTACCATATTCAGTGGCTAAACGACTCAGGTAAGGCCAAGGTAATGTAAACAAAGACGCGTACACTTCTCCCTTGGTACATATTCTGATTTTATAGATTGTGATGTGGTCCATATGCAAGCTTGTTCTCTCTTATTGGGTAGGCCTTGGGAATTTGATAATGATGCGATCCACCATGGAAGAAGTAATAAATATACTTTTATGCACAAGGGTAAAAATATTACTTTGGTACCTATGACCCCTGCTCAAATTGTTCAAGCTGATAGAGAGCGAGTTACTGAAAATGAAAATAAACAAGCTTCTACACCTGATAAGCAGCAAGTAGCTAAATTGAAACATCCTGTTATGCTTGCAAATAAATCTGATCTTGCTCAAATCGATGATATATGTTATGCTTTGGTATGCAAAGATGCTTTATTTTCCATTGATGATATAGCTAGCGCTTTGCCACCCTCTGTCACTAACCTTTTGCAAGAGTACGAGGACATTTTTCCTGCTGAGGTACCTCCCGGATTTCCACCCATTCGAGGGATCGAGCACCAGATCGACCTAATTCCTGGAGCGAACCTGCCAAACCGAGCTGCATATCGTGCCAATCCTGAGGAGACTAAGGAGATTCAGCGTCAAGTCCAAGATCTATTGGACCGCGGGTATGTACGTGAGAGCCTTAGTCCTTGTGCTGCCAGTCATTTTGGTTCCTAAGAAAGATGGTTCTTGGCGTATGTGTGTTGATTGTAGAGCCATTAATAATATCACCATAAGATACCGTCACCCTATTCCTAGGCTTGATGACATGCTTGACGAGTTAAGTGGTTCTATGATTTTTTCTAAGGTAGACTTGAGAAGTGGGTACCACCAGATAAGAATGAAACTAGGTGATGAATGGAAAACTGCTTTTAAAACTAAGTTCGGCTTGTATGAGTGGTTAGTAATGCCTTTCGGGTTAACTAATGCACCTAGCACTTTCATGAGATTAATGAACGAGGTTTTACGTCCTTTCATTGGTAAATTTGTTGTGGTATACTTTGATGATATCTTGATATACAGCAAGTCTTTAAATGATCACCTTAATCATCTCCGTGCTGTTTTTGATGTTTTACGGGCTGCGCGCTTATTTGGTAACCTCGAGAAGTGCACTTTTTGCACCGAACGAGTCTCGTTTCTTGGCTACGTTGTGACTTCGCAGGGAATTGAGGTAGATGAAGCCAAGGTGCAGGCAATACGGAGCTGGCCTACACCCACAACTGTGACACAAGTGCGAAGTTTTCACGGACTTGCTGGATTTTACCGCCGCTTTGTTAGAGATTTCAGCACCATTGCAGCCCCACTAAATGAGTTGATGAAGAAGGGTGTTGCTTTCCACTGGGGTGAAGAACAAGAAGCGCCCTTTGCACTTTTAAAGGACAAACTTACGAACGCGCCGGGCTGCTACAACTTCCCCGATTTTGGTAAGACTTTTGAGCTTGAATGTGATGCCGGCGGAGTTGGCATTGGTGCCGTTCTAATGCAAGAAGGTAAACCGGTTGCTTATTTTAGTGAAAAATTGAATGGGCCTGTTCTTAATTATTCCACGTATGATAAAGAATTATGTGCTCTTGTTCGATCATTAGACACGTGGCAACATTATTTATGGCCTAAAGAGTTTGTTATTCACTCTGATCATAAATCATTAAAACATCTGAGAACTCAAAATAAATTGAACCGTCGACATGCTAAGTGGGCTGAATTTATAGTCTTTTTTCCTTATATTATCAAACACAAGAAAGGGAAGGATAATATTATTGCTGATGCTTTGTCTAGAAGATATGTTATCTTTGTCTCAACTTGATTGTCGTATCTTTGGGCTTGAAACAATAAAAAGAACAATATGCTCATGATGCTGAATTCAAAATCGTGATAGATCATTGTAAAGAGGGACATACATGGAATAAATACATTCTAAAAGATGGGTTTTTGTTTCGAGCTAACCGCCTGTACATTCCAGTTGGTTCCGTTCGTCTTTTGTTATTGCAGGAAGCACATGGAGGCGGGTTAATGGGGCATTTTGGAGCTAAGAAAACTGAGGAGGTGCTGTCTACACATTTCTTTTGGCCACACATGAGACGTGACGTAGAGCGGTTTGTGGCTCGGTGCACTACATGTCAAAAAGCTAAGTCGCGGTTGAACCCACATGGTTTGTATATGCCTCTTCCTATTCCTTCTATTCCTTGGGCTGATATATCTATGGATTTTGTTTTGGGATTGCCACGGACTAAGAGGGGGAGAGATAGTGTTTTTGTGGTGGTTGATCATTTTTCTAAGATGGCACATTTTATTCCTTGTCATAAAAGCGACGATGCTGTGCATGTTGCCGATTTATTCTTTCAAGAAATCGTTCGCTTGCATGGTATGCCTTCTACTATTGTTTCAGATCGCGATGCAAAATTTTTGAGTCACTTCTGGCGCACTTTGTGGAACAAATTGGGGACAAAGTTACTATTTTCCACCACTTGTCATCCCCAAACTGATGGTCAAACTGAGGTAGTGAATCGTACATTGTCCACCATGTTGAGAGCAATTTTGAAGCATAATCTAAAGATGTGGGAGGAGTGTTTGCCACATGTGGAGTTTGCATACAATCGAGCTGAACACTCTACTACTAAGGTAAGTCCTTTCCAGGTAGTGTATGGATTTAACCCTCGTGCTCCCATTGATCTTTTGCTTTTACCTACCACTGAGAGAACACATAATGATGCTAAAGCACGTGCTGAATTTATTTTTAAGTTGCATGAAACAACTAAGGCCAATATTGAAAAAATGAATGCAAAGTATAAAATTGCGGGTAGCTAAGGTAGAAAAGAAGTTAAGCTTGAACCGGGTGATTTAGTTTGGTTGCATTTGAGAAAAGATAGATTTACAGAGCTGCGTAAGTCTAAATTAATGCCAAGCGCTGCTGGTCCTTACAAGATTATAGAGAAAATAAATGACAATGCATATACACTTGAGTTGCCACCCGAGTTCGGCGTTAGTCCTACATTTAACATTGCAGATTTAAAGCCATACTTGGGAGAAGAAGATGAGCTTGAGTCGAGGACGACTCCATTTCAAGAGGGGGAGGATGATGAGGACATCCTCCAATATTACCCGCTGGCAAAGACGCAACAATGGGCCAAGTGGCCCAGTTGTAGTCGGGCGGCGACCGTGTGAGCCTCTAAATAATCCCACCTTGCTTAGCTTGGGAGGAGGAAGCCACCTTAAAAGGGAGAGCCACCCTTCCCCCATCAGACTAGTCTTTTGGGGCGATTGGGCCTTTTTCTGGAAGGGGTGCGCCGAAGTGCGGTGCTAAGATTGCCGAGGCGCAACAAGAGGCCCTACTGGCGTTGTAGCCGGATCGGTGCGTCGTAATTTCGGCTGTCGGTGCTAAGATTGCAGGATTCAGGGAATCCGGTTCGGTGTGTCGGGCTTTTCATCCAACCCCACCTGGGCCGGATGCATCATTTGGTATCAGAGCTGGGCCCTTGTTTAAGGGGGTGGGAATGATGAGGACATCCTCCACTATTACCCGCTGGCAAACACGCAACAATGGGCCAAGTGGCCCAGTTGTAGTCGGGCGGCGACCGTGTGTGCCTCTAAATAATCTCACCTTGCTTAGCTTGGGAGGAGGAAGCCACCTTAAAAGGGAGAGCCACCTTTCCCCCATCAGACTAGTCTTTTGGGGCGATTGGGCCTTTTTCTGGAAGGGGTGCGCCGAAGTGCGGTGCTAAGATTGCCGAGGCGCAACAAGAGGCCCTAGTGGCGTTGTAGCCAGATCTGTGCGTCGTAATTTCGGCTGTCGGTGCTAAGATTGCAGGATTTAGGGAATCCGGATCGGTGTGTCGGGCTTTTCATCCAACCCCACCTGGGCCGGATGCATCAGTTTTGGTGTTTCACTATTTATGCAGGCGTAAAGCGGAAAAGGCGCAAACATAAGAGCTTATCGGAACAAGGAAACGGAAAACGGACACCACGGCTACACAGGAAAGTTCCAGAAGAGACGAGAAGGCATCACGCCGAGCCGGGGGCTCGGAGGCCACCAGGTGGGACCGGCCGGTCCCACCCTAGACTGGCCGGTCTGGCCCTAGCCCCGGTCGGGTCCCGGTTCACCCGGTTCGCTCCACCGTCTTTGAGGATCAATCCTGGCCACCCGTCAATGTCGGTTTGATCCGATGGCTCACGATCATCGTCCAGGGCTATAAAAGGAGAGGCACCCACCCTGGGAGGAGAGCCCCATTCATTCATTCTCATTCGAAGTCCGATCATCAGCCAGAAACCCTAATCAGAGCTCCTTAGCTAGGGCCTAGATAGCTAGATTAGAACTAGAGGGAGGCAAGCGCAGGCTTAGATTCCGGAGCCATCAAGAGCTTGGATTTAGTATAGTTCTTACCTCCTCTCGCCTTTATTCTCTTTCATTGCATAGTTATATGATTGCTACAATTGGATTGATGAATACTTATTTACTTATATTCATAGTTATCTTGTTCTTTGTCTATTGTGATTATATGCTTAGTATAGCTAGATTAACATTATGCTTATCCATAGGTTCGTATAGCACTCATCTAATTCATCGTTGGGTGAGTGATAAGTGTTTTGTAAGCGTGGTGCTTATACGTTGTTTATCTGCGAATGCACCCTCTAAGCCGGGATTGGTAGATCACGGGTGTGACATTCCTGTTGAGTCCTATGTAATCCAAACCCTGTTTATAGGCATAGTAGGGCTTGTATACGAAGGAAGGGCGTGCTATGTTCTCAAACTTCCCTAGTATGTCCACTATGAATAAATATAATGCTAACCTTAGCCATGACTACTAGGTGTATTGCACTAACCATAATATGCATTGACATGTAGCTAGGAATAACCTAGGAATATCTCTTGATGTTCTACTAGCAACCCCAATGATATAGCTAGGAGTCTCTATCTGTTTACGCTGATGATTATATACTTACCTTATAAATTATCTTGTGACTTACCCCTGCATTGAGTAGCGAGGACATGGTTATGCCTATTCGTTACACTCTAGGTCAACACACTACCTTTACACAGCCATGTAAACCTTCCTTTGGGAAAATATAAATGACAACCCATAATACTCCAGGTAAAATGCTACAATGGTATTTGATCTGTGCGCTTGCGGATACATTTCTATATTCTAAATGGTGGCATGATTTAATACCACACCTCTTGGTGTTATGCTGGGGATGACAACTTGGCATTCTAGTGGCGGTGCGCTGCTCTAGCATTTTTAGCACCATTATTAGAGATAACATTAAGAGGTGTCAAAAATCAGCATTCTGTGATTCACAATGACAAGTATACTTTGCCAGCAACCTTGCATTTTTTAGATAAGGAGGACAAGAAAACTTTATGCCAATTTCTACATGGAGCGAAGATGCCTGATGGTTGTAGCTCCAACATTAGGAGATGTGTTGATGTAAATGGATGTAAGGTGTCTGGACTCAAAACTCATGACTATCATATAATTCTACAAAAACTCTTACCCTTAGTCATTAGAAAGATTTTGCCAAAGGATGTTGTCATGCCATTGATTTAGCTTAGTAGGTTCTTCAGTGCTCTTTGTTCGAAGGAGCTGGTGGAGGAAGATCTCAACAAACTTAGCAATTCAGTTGTGGATACTCTTTGCTGGCTTGAGATGATATTCCCACCTGCGTTTTTCGATATAATGGTGCATTTGCCAATTCATCTAGCAGAAGAGGCTAAACTTGACGGGCCCATGTGTTATAGATGGATGTATCCAGTTGAGAGGTATCTACGTACTCTTAAAGGCTATGTGAGGAACAAGGCACACCTAGAAGATTCTATAGCTAAGGGTTATATAGTTAAGGAGTGTCTTACATTTTGCTCTAGGTTCTTCAACGTTGACAACAAGCTGAATCGCGTTGATCGACATGAAAGCACAGCAGTGAATGAGCCGCCAAACTGGACTAAGCATATTTAATGAAATGGATTACAAGAGGAGAGGTTAGAATTTGCATGTATTTGATGCAAATGAGATTCGGAAGACGAAACACTATATACTTAGTAACTTGCAATAAAGTCAGCCATTTGGTCGAATAAGATATTTTATATTATATTTTATATTTTTTTATTATTATTGTAGTGTCTACAATGAAGTAATAGGTTATTTCAATGCAGGCAGCATAAGAAAGAACTCAAGAATACTAGTACAAGGAATGTTAACAAACGACACAAGGAACACTTTGTAAGGTGGTTCGACGACAAGGTTAGTACTATATTATATATTGATAGCTTTACATTCCATATGTGAAGGTCAAGATATTGTGCTAACTAACATAAACATTATTCATTCTCTAATGGTGTTCACAGATCACCAAACAATATGAGAAGGGGGAAGCAAGTGAGCTCATGAATGCCCTGGCTATAGGGCCGGACCATCGAGGTCATGTGTTCAGTAGATGCTACATCAACAATTGGCTTTTTTGAACTACTTCCATTGAGAGAAGCCTTGTGACACAGAATAGTGGTGTGCTTGTGAGGGGTGATGGTACCACTGGCAGCATGACATGGTATGGTGTGATTAGAAGAATGATCTCACTTGAATTCCCTACACAAGAAGAAGTTATATTGTTCCAGTGCAATTGGTATGATGTGCCTGGTACCGGTACCAGTTGAAGTAGAGGATACAACAGGGATCAATATGGAATTATCAACATCGAGACTTCCAGGTACTGATATTCAAATGAACCTTACATTCTAGCGACACAGGCTGAACCAGTGTTTTATGTGAACCTCGTGAAAAAGCCAGGATGGTCAAGTGTTGTTGCGATGAGACCAAGAAATTTGTTTGCTATGCTTGAAGAAGAAATTCAGGGTGACCTTGATATCGGTGCACTTGATGTGGGAATCGAACATATGAATTCATTAGGCCCAACTCAAAAGTTGTCAAATTAGACTAGAACAGACAAGGAAGGCACAATTGGTGATGCCTCTGTTATTAATCAGGTGCGTCTAAGAAAGCGAGGAAGATTTATTTCTGTGTTGGATTCAATTTTTGGTTTATTAATTTGTGATGTTATAATCAGGCTCGTGCCGAAGCAGTGCCCGAACCAGATGATGTGGTCTTGCTTGATGACGACGACGATGACCAAGATGACACCTACATTGACGACGGTGTAGTTGCACCTATTATGGTGGAAAGCGTGGAAGATGATTTCTTTGTTTAAATGCATATTTTAGTTAATCTTTTGATTGTGCTACAAACAAGTTCAGTAATACAACACAGCTATTACTGCTGTTAATTAGTGACATCAGTATACAAATTCAGTAAATGCATGATCATAAACTACCAAGAAATAAAGAGTGACATCGGTCATGCACATACAATCATACCTCAAGAACTATCTCACAATATCATATAATGTATAAGAACTGTTGTAAATTCCATCAAAACACACCCTGCATGCTCACATTGTCATAACCAACGTAAGGCGCCCCCCAGCACCTAGAAGCAGGCCAACAGCCCTTCTGATAGCAGAAGGTATTGCTCTAGGAACAAAGTAACATCTCATGCATATTGTTAATAATCAACAGCACTGAGTGGAGACAGAAAAAGCCACAAAATGTATAGCAACATATACGAAGTATGTTGGTATTTCTTATGCACAATTAAAATATGAAGGATTCCGCAAGCGCACGGAATTACCATTGTAGCATTTTACCAGGGGTATTCCAGGTATCGTTATTTATATTTTACCACTGAAAAACAATGGTTAAAGATGTTTGATAGTTCTCCATCATGTATCTACTAACTAGTATACCAACTAGACCTAAGCAGGGGTAAGTGGTAAATGATAAGAGTTATGCACAATATCACACACAGAGGAGAATCCTATAATATAGTCTGGTCAGCTAACTTGAGAGGCCAACGGGAGAGTTTAAGGTTCCTATGTGCTTCTCTATTACTCAGGTTCTATTCTAGTTGACACTAGAATGTAACTAATGTATGGGTAAGTATAGCACACACAATAGCACTTTGGGGCAGTAGTACCTTGCCAACTCTCAAATAGATGAGAAAGAAGTAGTTGGGGAAGGCTGCTAAAAGCCCTACGAAACACCAATCCTGACGTGGTGGAATACGAAGGCCATATAGAGCTGTCACCCCTATGGGCTACCACAACTAACCGTAAGAATTGGGCGCAACCTCAGGTAACCTATAGCCTAGACACCATGTCTACACTATCGATTACTACTCTAGCCATACGTAATAACTAGAGCACCTAATACAGGCGGAGATTCTATGCTAAGATGCAATAACTACACTAACCATACAAATAAGGCATAGAAGTAAATAGAGAAGATAAATATACTAAAGCATAAGTATTGCAAAGGTAAGATACAAAGATATACCAGACCTCCAAGGCTCCAAGATCCGGAACAAAGTCTCTCAACCCTAGCTCTCAAGTTACTAAACTATTACATTGAAGAGTCTAGCCCTATTCTCCCTGGTGTGTTGATCTCCATGAGAGCATGATCCTGAAAGGGGCGTCTCTCGAATGGATCCCAACGAATAATGAATTAGGGTTTCAGGGGATGCCTCCCCCTGGGGTCTGGGGCTGCTTTTATAGGGAGGAGCGATTAACGTGAGCCCTTGGATCAAATCGACATCGGCGGATGGCTGAAATTCTTCCTCAAAGGCGGTGGAACCCGTGGACCGAAACTAGGCCAAAATGGCCAAAATCACAGACCGGCCGGTCTGGGGGTGGGACCGGCCGGTCTCCCCCTATGACATGTGGGCCCCACCTTCCGTGGGGTGGTTTCTGGGGTCTTCTAGATCCTTTCTGTGTAGGTGCCGCTTGCAGGTGTGATATCTTTTCGTTCGAAACCCCAAATATGGCAAATGATATGTCCGTTTGATCATCTCGACGAGCCCGTCGCAATGGTGCATTCTAATCTATCATTTGAGATACTTTTATACTGTCACATTGGTCAATTTTGATAGCTTTTCCAAGTATGTACCTGTAGAAACATAGATTCACCAAAAACTCGTGGAACTCGTTAGATCAAAACCCTATACCTATGCTCTGTGGTTCATTTCATGTCAAGTTTGATGATAATTGATGGGTTATAATTGACATTAGTGACCGTCAACAAAGTACTCATTGTCAAGCACATACATATTTAAAAGGTACTAGTACTTAAACAGGTCATGCCAATAGAAATTTAAAAGGTACTACCATCCAGACCTACATAGCCACCACAATCACACATATTTACATACTACAGCTGCTACTGCATCACATGTATCTACTACAGCTACATAGTTCAATTACCCTCAGTAGGTGACCACAGGTATCCATACAACTGCCAATCAAGTGTCAGCTTGAGCCACATCTACTCCATGTTGTGAGCAAACCTGGACCTCAGCTGCTCCTGCACATTGTCATAGACCGCAACAACATCTTTACCAGTCTTCAGCTGCTCCTTCATGTCTTGGAACATCTGGTCCACCTCTTCCTAGAACTAGTCCCTTGTAACTTCAGCCCAATAGCGGAAAGTGGCATGAGGTTCTTCCTCATCTTTTTTCTACACCTGCAAAAGATCATATATGAACTAAATTTGTGATATATATAACTAATTTTGACCATGCAGAACCAACAATAATGATGTATTATTTGTCCAGATTATCTAATGCACTAATCTTATCATAAACATAATGTACTTACGTCAACATGGGCACACACACATATATAAAAATACTTTTCCATTTATTTGATTTGGACCTACTCAATTGAAACATGAATCATATATAAAGTAACAAATCAAAGCCTCAGGGCTGTAAACATATAAGCCAAAACTTTAACTAAATGAACATTGCATGATAGACATTCATTACTAAATATAGATTTGACAACACTAATTATAACTACAAGTATCATATCAAAAACTAAATTCAGTATGCCAAACATATGCTCTATCCAAATCTAGCCATAGTAAACATTAAATTTTAGATTGCCAGTTCAATCCCAAAGTGAAACACTAATAAACTATACTAATTAAGGAATAGATTAGGCCAGAATGTCAATTTGAATCCTAATTAAGCTAATTACCAACACAAATTTTGAGAATCCCTAGACACAAACCCTAACCCCTAACCCGCGTGCACCAATGCTAAATCTCACCTTGGGACTAGGTGCGGTCTCGGTGGAGCATTCCATGGTCCGATTGCCACTGCCACCGATGAGGGTCTTCTCCATGCCAGCGGTGGGGGGTGGCATGATCACTACCTGCGCCATGGAATCACCAAAGGCCTCCTTGGGTAAGCCAGTCAAAACCGCCTTCATCAAGCGTGATTTGGTGTAGGGCCTCGGATTCACCTTCTCCTCCGCCCTCTCAAGGAGACGGTCCCCGTCGAGCCGCCGTCGCCGCCAGTTCGGGACCCTTCTCCATGCCTCGCCGCCGCTCAAGCCGCCTCGTGTCGCCCGAACCGCCTCGCCCCGGCCGCCACGCAAACCGCCTCGCCTAGCCCCCGCGCAAACCTACCTAGCCTCACCGCCGCGGAAAACGCCCTCGCCTCATCGCTGTGGAATCGAGCGAACGATCGATATGAATGAAAACCAGGGAACCGCCTCTACTAGTACGCTTTGGCGTATTAAGGGCCAGCTAATTACGAAAATGCCCCTCACTGAGTTCGAACCCCACCAAATTACGCTTTTTTTAATCATCTTCCTATTCAAAGTTTTTTAAAACATAAATTATTATAATGTTTGTGGACAAAATTTGAAATAGGACATGATGATCCCAATTATTTTGAACCATATTTATTTTTTATTTTGTTAAATATTTATAGTTATCTCCGAAATTTTGATTATAATTGAAATGCTTCGACTATCCAAGTTGCTTGGTTTGACTACTACTAGTACTCTCAGATTGTCAGGATCAAATCCAGCACAACTTCTTTTTTGTAATTTGTTTTGGACTTTTCCCAAAAATATCTTATTTCTGTCAGCTAGCAATCAATATGAAACGGAAATACAAGTACATTTTTAGAAGAAAATAACAAAAAATTGATACAAACAAGGCGATTAGGGAACCACCAGAAGAACGACATTCACCAAGTCACATATATTAAACAGGGCGAAACATAAATTAACTTGTTCTTCATACATAAATAGCAGTATTTATATATATATAGTGGTTCCATACTAACTACCATTACTGTCTTTACACATGAACATAAAACAGAACACCAACATCATCTTGCACTTCATTTCTTGGTCTTCGGCCTTTTGTTCGCCTTCGACTTCGTCAGTGGTGCTATCAGGCTGTAGTTGATGTCCACATAGAGCCGATCAAAAGCTTCATCAACTCTATGATCCATCTTCGCTGCATAGCACTTGACACCAGCTCTAGCTGCTTCGACATAGGAATGTAGCAGTTCGCTTGCTTCATCTGGATCTACAGAGACCGGAGGTGCAATGTACATACCATAGGATGAAGAGTGCTCTTCATCCTCACTATCATCGTCAACCATTAATTGCAAAAAGAATAGATAGTATTATTTAAGAGAACTGGCCATGCATAGCAGTCATCATAATAAATTTCTGTTACCTTAATCTTACTGTCATATGCAACCTTCAATAAATAATTATTGATGAGAGAGTACAATAGATATATGTATTCACCCAAAATCACTCTTTGAATACAGCCATCATAGTGACAGATTATTAATTTCACAAACACAACAAACAAGACTAAATGACATACTGACTGCAAGATGATTTTAATAAGCAATCTCCATCAATCTAATACTAGCATCTCAAGAGCAATTGTATAATCCCAGTTTATTGGATGATATAAGCATATCCCACAAAATTCTTTGGCCATGCAGAACTAACATTAATGATATATGGATTTTCAGATTATCTAATGCAACAATCTTGTCATAACCATGCAGAACACACATATAAAAATCCTTTTCTATTTATTTGATTTGGAACTACTAAATTGAAACATCAATCATATATAAAGTAACAAATTAAAGCCTCAGGTTATGCCAAAGTAACATTAATGATATATTACTAAATACATATTTCACAACACTAATTATAACTACAAGTATCATATCAGAAACTAAATTCAGCATGCCAAACAAATGCTCTGTCCAAATCTAGCCATAGTAACAATTAAATTTCAGATTCCCAGTTCAATCCTATAGTGAAACCCTAATAACCTATACTAATTAAGGAACAGATTAGGCCATAATGCCAGTTTGAATCCAATTAAGCTAATTAACATCACTAATTTTGAGAATCCCCAGAAACAAACCCTAACCCCTAGCATCGTGAACTGGAACTCAGACGACCTCTAATCCAATCCCAATTGGATAGTTCAATTTCAATTTCAATTGGAATACCAGAACTAGGGATTAAAGTGAGCTACAGTGCAAGGGGAAATTGATCTTACCTTTTCCTTTGATGAGATCTTGCAGGCGCGGCTCACTGGTCCTTTGCCCTTGACCCCAGTCACCGGAGTCTTCTTGGTCGGGTTTGATGCCTCCCCTTTGATCCGCTTCCCTCTAGTGGACCGAACATTGAAGGAGACCCGCATCGCGGCCGGGTTCACATCGGCATCGGAGTCGGAGTTCGAGTCGATGCAGATGATGATCTCACGAGTGGGGGCGAACTGGCCGCGCGAGTTGCATGCTTGGGTCCGGGCGCTATGACCGCTCTTCTTGCCTGCCATCGTGGATGCCTTCGTCGCCGTAGGGGGGTGAGTACGCCCTAGCCGCCGTCGCCCGTGGAAGTTGTGAAGGTGAGGGAGGAGTCACGGGGGTACGGGTCGTGCAGGGTTTTGAGGAAATCAAATGGGCCCGGCATGTTGCCATGGATGTGCTGAATATTAGTATACACAACAAGATTATCATTTTTTCTCAAAAAAAGATTTTCATTTTATGAAATTTAAACTTTGTAATTTCTATATACCAATTTGTATCATGTTTCCATGGATGTGATGAATATTATTATACACAAACAAACCTATTAAAATTCATTCAAACTAGGAACATATGTTGTGGAGTTGCAGTGAGTGAATATTACTACTACATCAGGTTCGATCGTGTCGAAATAGTAGCGCCACCAACAACACCACTACTACTCCCTCTGTCTACCAGTAGTAGTACTAGTAGTTGTAGTAGAAGATGAAGTAGTAGTACAACTAGTAGTAGTACTAGTAGTTGAAGTAGTTGTTGTTGTAGTTGTTGTAGTAGTAGTACTAGTAGTAGTTGTTGTAGTAGTACTGGTAGTAGTTGTACTAGTAGTAGTAGTACTAGTAGTAGTTGTACTAGTAGTAGTAGTACTAGTAGTAGTTGTTGTAGTACTAGTACTACTAGTAGTAGTAGATATAGTAGTTGTAGTAGTACTAGTAATAGTTGTACTAGTAGTAGTACTAGTAGTAGTTGTT
The DNA here is from genome assembly GCA_015844335.1 of Chrysopogon serrulatus. Lineage (NCBI taxonomy): Eukaryota > Viridiplantae > Streptophyta > Magnoliopsida > Poales > Poaceae > Chrysopogon > Chrysopogon serrulatus. Next base: position 340,703 of record JADLZL010006636.1, read on the forward strand.
GTAGTAGTACTAGTAGTAGTTGTAGTAGTACTAGTAGTACTAGTAGTAGTAGTAGTTGTTGTAGTGGTAGTAGTACTAGTAGTTGTAGTAGTAGTAGTAGTTGTTGTTGTTGTTGTTGTTGTTGTAGTGGTAGTAGTAGTTGTTGTTGTTGTAGTGGTAGTAGTAGTTGTTGTTGTAGTAGAAGTAGTAGTAGTAGAACTATTTTAGTTTTGTCAAAATTGTTAAAGAGAATTACCAATATTTATATAATCAAGTAGATATATTATTTGATATCATAAAATAAGTAGCCATTATTCTATATTCATTTCAATTGAACTCATATTTTTTCCCCGATATTCTTGTGCACACAATTTTCGATCATATACTTTGTTTAGCATGTTTAAAAATTACCATGTTCATTTAAAATTCAAAGGCATCACAAGAGAGGTAGTTACGTAATAATTTTCGAATTTTGGAAATGTACAAACATAGCCCACTGCCCCGATCAGAATGATGCCGCCAAATTTTCCCAAACAAAACTCGGCGCGGCGCAGCCACGTTGCACGAAAAAAGTGCGCCAAATCCCCTTCCACCCTTCCCTATAAAGCGCGACTGGTCCTGTTCGCCCTTCATTAGCGCTAATCAAATCAGGAGAGACTCAGGGAGACTAGACTACTCGCAGAGTCGCAACCACCGGGTGGTAGTTAGGGTTGGAGGCGTAGAAAGTAGAGGAAGGAGATGGCGAGCCCTTCGGAGGGACAGGTGACACCGGCGACAGGGACACCTGCTTCGTCGGCATCACCTCCGGCAACTGCTGCAGCGGAAACACCATCACCTTCGTTCACCACACCAACACCTTCGTCGTTGCCGACCGGACCTGACGCTACGTACCCGATGTCATGACCCAGGGCGACGATGTCGCTTTTCGGGCGTACACCTTCGTCTAGGACATCAACCCCTTCCGCGAACGTCGGTAGTGATGGCAGCCAAGGAGAACAAGGTCGACAGCGTTCGTTAGAGGACGGCGACGGCAGGTAAGAAGTGTTTGGTTCATTGCTCATGATGTATTTTTGAGTGTGTGCATTAACATAAATTTGGAGACAGTCTGTTGCCATACTTAGAACTTATTTTTGGTCATAGTATCTTCTAGATTAAGGAGGAAGGTGGGTGTCGGGACCAAAATAAGGGCCCTCCAAACAGTTAGGCCCAACAAACGCAAGGCTAGGCTACATGGTAACTAAGCATGGCTGCCGGGCCCAAAGACGCTGCGGTCTCGGCCAGAGCCCCCTTAGCTTGAGCCCACGATAGGCGCTAACTTTCCGCCCCATCGAACCCCCTACGCTGAGGCCTCGGACGGGCGCTTGCCTTCCGTCCCGTCCGAGCCCCCTACGCTGAGGCCTCGGACGGGCGCTTGCCTTCCGTCCCGTCGAGGCCCCCTACGCGAGGCCTCGGACGGGCGCTTGCCTTCCGTCCCGTCCGAGCCCCCTACGCTGAGGCCTCGGACGGGCGCTTGCCTACCGTCCCGTCCGAGCCCCCTACGCTGAGGCCTCGGACAGGCGCTAACGCTCCGTCTCGCCCGAACCCTCTACAGGAACGCCTTGGACGAGCTCCCGCCTCCCGTCCCGTCCGAGCGCCTGTGCTAGGGCCTCGGACGGGAGGCACCGCACCTCTGGTCAAACTGGCTACAGACTTGGACGTATATCCGCCGCCCGCCTTCCCACGGTGCTGTCGGACTGGCGCCGACGACCGGGCAGGGAGATGGGAGCCGTCCCGTCACAACCCTACGCCCTCGCTCATGATTACGCTACCCCTACGGTGGCGGCCATGCACGCCACTTGTAGGGCGTTATGATGACTAACCTCTATGACAGGTCCCGTCCCGGAAGTCCTGATGCGGCGTCCGCGCCCCGGAGCCGACGCCACGGCGTCACCCTGTACGGAGGCCTGGTCTTCGGAGCCCGGCCCTTTGTACACCCAGGTATCGAGGCCTGGGCGGGCGGAGATGGCTTCCATGCGGTGTATCTCTGCGCCCGGCCACGCCGTATCGACAACAACGCCCACGGCCCTCAAAGCTTCGGACCGGGGATGAATCAAAGCTACGGCGGCCATAGCGCCCGGATACGTTCACCATGGCGCCCCCCCCCGTTGCTAGGATCGAGGAGCCGACTCCGCGAGCGGCGCCCGCAATCGGCGGCAGCGCCGTGCAAGACACACCGCCGCCCACACCGGCTCCGAGGCCTCGGTCGGGAAGAGGCGGCGCCCACTATCGTCTCACCTATTCGGACAGCGTACTATAAGCCGGTTCCTCCCTTTGCGGCTATAAAAGGGGAGGACGGGGGTCCTTCGAAGGGGGGGGGAGAAAGGAATCAATCTACAGGCAAGACGGTTGGTCTAGACACAAGTCAATCAGACTACGCACGAGTCTAGCAATCTCCTTAGCACACAGGCTCACACACTCATCTTCACGAGACTTAGGACCAGCTCCCTCTCTCCACCTGCTTGTACACCCCTACCTACAAGCACCACGGTGCAAGATAATACAAGTCTTCCTTGTGACCATCTTGCACACCATCCGAGTCGGGAGCACGCACGCAAAATTTACTCGTTGGTACTAGGACCGCCCGGTTTAGCACCGGCAGGTTGGCGCGCCCGGTAGGGGCCTATGCGTGTTTTCATTCTCCTTCCCGCCAAAACTCGAATGGCCGGCGACCGCGACGAGGCGTCGCGGGGCGTTCCGGCCCTAACCTTCCCCGGCATTTGTTGGCGCAGGCATCGTGATCTGGTTCGGGGATCTCGAGTTTGTGTCATTTGGGTACCCGATGCGACATGGAACTCCTCCCGGCCGGAGTTGGGGACCCTCGACGAGGCCCCGGTTGACCCATTGCCAGCCCGGTACGGGGAGGTGCCATGGCTGCGCTCGCGCCCAGCGCGGCGGGCAGCGCCGCGGCGCCCGGTGATGCGGAGGAGGACCTCGCGCGCTGTGGCTGGGCGACGCCCGCCGTAAGGGCCTTCGGCCGCCGTCGCCGCCACGCCGGCCATTCGGCATGGCCAATGCTGCTACGGCGCCATGGGAACACGGAGGAGGCATCCACGCCGTCGGCGCGCTCCACGGAGCACCCGGCGGACATCCCGACGGATCCATCCACGCCTCACGAAGAGTACTTGATCAGGCGGGAGGAGCACCGACGCCACTCCCGGCACGCGCCACACCCACCCGATCGGTGCTACCTCGAGGATACGGGAGGGGGGTTCATCTCGGAGCACGCCCTCGCCTTCCGGCTACCCCGACTCCGACTCCCGGACGACATATGCGATCCAACTCGTGAATGCTTTCACGTGGAGATCGGCAAACTTCGGCGTGGCGGGCGGCAACGGCGGCGGCGACCAGGGCCGTGATCCCAGCCCGCCCGCGGGCGGCGACTCCGGCGGCGCAACACACGAGGGACCCTAGCGCGTCCCGGCCTCGGGCCAGGGGCCACAGGACTCCGGCGCGTAGGGCCCTCAGGGGGACCGTGAACTACCGGCTACCCCTCGGAGGCCACGGCGTCCCGCTATCGGCGGATTCGGGAGCTTGGGGGACAGGCTCAAGCGCGACCGTCGCTTTGTTACGATAGGAGATAGAAGCGTACGGCGTGCCGACCGTGCGGCGCGCAATCCTAGCCCCGCTGCTCGTCAAGACGCGTGGCGTCAACGGAAGGATCATCAACGACGAGGGTGGAGAGTCCCCCCCATCTTCCCACGCGCAAGTCATAACGTCGCGGCGGCTGCCCTCCTCTAGTCCGGGCGATGCAGAACCATCCACCCCGGGGGCGACGGATTCGAGATGATCTGCGAGACTATCTCGAGACCGCTGCTGTCCAGCGAGGTTGAAAGCTCGGCCTCCCGACATCCGGGCGGCGAGGGACGAGGAGGACGGAGAGCGCCCCACGCCCGCGGCGAAGCCTCGGTCCATCGGGACCCATCGCGGAGGTCGATCCGCGAGCGTCTTCAGGACAACCGCGGCAGCATCGGCGATGGTGACGACGCAACGCGTCATCAACAACGCCGCGAAGGAAGCGAGCATGGGCGAGGCGCGACCGCCCCACACGAAGGTGGCGGCGCGATAGCGGACGAGGACCGTGATGATGCCGATCCCGGGGCCCCGCGCCTTCAGCCGAGATCCATCCGCGCGCACGGTTCCCTTTCGGTTCCGACGGCCGGCCAACCTTGACAAATACTCGGGAGAAACGAACCCGAGGTTTGGCTCAACGACTACCTGCTTTGGCATGCGAGCTTGGCGGCGCGGACGATGACCGGCTCATCATCCGCAACCTCCCCGCTTCACTTGGGTGATTCGGCGCTTGGCTGGAGCATCTTCCCGCCCACACGATCCGCGGCTGGTCCGAACTAGTCGGGGTTTTTGTGGGGAATTTTCGGGGCACATACGTGCGCGGGGGGTCGTGGGATCTCCTTGACTTTGCCGCCCGAAGCCCGACGAGGCCTACGGGACTTCATCGGGCGCTTCTCGAAAAAAGTGCGGAGCTGCCCAGCGTGGCGGCACCGCCATCATCGGTAGCGTTCCTTGGCGGCCGCGACCTGCAAGGAGCTCGTCCCACGAGTTGGGCCGGGAAGATGCCAACCACCACGAGCTGTTCGAAGTGGCGGCGAACTTCGCCTCCGGCGGGGAGGCGGTGGGGGCGATTTTTCGCAGCGGCGGCAACAAAGGGAAGCGGAAGGAAAGCGATGCCAAGGGGAGGCACCCGCAACCCGGGAAGAACAAGAAGAACAAGTGCAAAGGGAAGAAGGGCAAAAGGGAGGCGGACTCGAAGGCGACATCGTCGCCGGCCGACCGCAAGGCCCCGAGGCCCCCGGGGCCGGAGCCTTCGGCGACATGCTCAAAAAGTCCTGCCCTTTCCACAAGTTCCCGTCAAGCACACTATGGGGGAGTGCGACTTGGCTGTCGCTTCTATCGAAGCTTCCCCGCTTTGAGGACAAGAAGAAGAAGGGGGGAAAACAAAGGCGAGGAGTTCCCGAGGTCCATGACGTCTTCATGGTCATCGGGGGACGGCCGGCGAACCTCACCCAGCGCCCAGATCAAGCGCGAACGCCGAGAGATATTCTCGGTACACCCCACCACTCCGCAGTACCTGCCGTGGTCCGCCGACGCCATCACCTTCAGCATCGACGACCACCCGCTCTACGTGCCGAAGCCAGGGCGGTACCCGCTCGTGGTCGACCCCATCGTCGGCAACGTGCGGCTCACCAAGGTGCTGATGGATGGCGGAAGTGCCCTTAACATCCTCTACTCCGAAACCCTCGGCTGTTGGGGATAGGCGCTCACGGCTTCGGCCCGGCAGCTCTCCCTTTCAGGGGCATAGTGCCGGGTAAGCAGCGCCTGGCCCTCGGGCTGATCGACCTCCCGGTCTGCTTTGGGGCGCCGTCGAACTTTCGCTTAAAGGAGGTCATCACCTTCGGCGTGGTTGACTTTCGAGGAACCTATCACGGAATCCTCGGGCGTCCAGCGTACGCGAAGTTCATGGCCGTCCCCAACTACACTTACCTTCTCCTCAAGATGCGGGCCCCAATGGCGTCTTCACCGTCGGCTCCTCCTACGAGCACGCGTTCAACTGCGACGTCGAGGCAGTCGAGCACGCTGAGGCTGTGGTGATCTCCGAGGCCCTCGACACCAAGCGTCACGCCGGCGCATTCGAGCCGTCCGATGGAGTGAAGGAGGTCCCGCTGGACCCCGCCTCTCCATCTGGCAAGGCGGTAAAGATCTGCGCATCCCTCGACCCAAAATAGGAAGTTGTGCTCGTCGACTTCCTTCGCGCAAACGTTGACATCTTTGCGTGGAGTCCCTCGGACATGCGGGTATTCCGAGGGAAGTCATTTGAAAGCACTCCCTTGACATCGGGCGGGTCCAAGCCGGTGAAGCGGCGTCTGCGCCGATTCGACGAGGAGAAGTGCAGGGCCATTGGCGAGGAGGTGAACAAGCTTTTGGCGGCCGGGTTCATCAAGGAGGTGTTCCACCCTGAGTGGTTATCTAATCCTGTACTGGTTAGGAAAAAGAGTGGGAAATGGAGGATGTGTGTAGATTATACTAGTTTAAATAAAGCATGTCCGAAAGTCCCTTTTCCCTTACCACGTATCGATCGAGATAGTCGACTCCACTTCGGGTGTGAACTCTTATCCTTCCTTGATGCCTATTCCGGCTACCACCAAATCAAGATGAAGGAGTCCGACCAGCTCGCGACTTCCTTCATCACCCCTTTCGGTATGTATTTGCTACGTGGCGATGCCCTTCGGGCTCGAGAACGCAGGGGCCACGTATCGATGGTGCATCTTTGGGCGTTTTTCGGTGACCACATCGGCGAAACCGTAGAGGCCTACGTCGGCGACATCGTGGTCAAGACCAAGGAGGCCGACGACCTCATCTCGACCTTGAGGTCGCTTTTCGGTGTCTCAAGGCCAAGGCGTCAAGCTCAACCCCGAGAAGTGCGTCTTCGGGGTCCCCCGAGGCATGCTCCTCGGGTTCATCGTCTCAAACGCGGCATCGAGCCCAACCCGGAGAAGGTGACTGCGGTAACGAGCATGGGGCCGATCAAGGACCTGAAGGGCGTCTGCGAGTCATGGGCTGTCTGCGGCGTCTCTTAGCCGCTTCATCTCACGGCTCGGCGAGAAGGGCCTGCCCATATCGCCTCTGAAAGTCCGAGCGCTTCTCACGGACCTCCGAGGCCCGGGGAGGCCCTCGACAAGCTCAAAGCTGCCCTCATCGGCGCTCCGATCCTCGTCCGCTTTTGCCGAAGGAGAGCCCCTCCTCACATGCGTTGCCGCAACGGCGCGGGTGGTCGGTCGCGACCATCGTCGTCGAGAGGCGGGAGGAGGGCCACACCCTGCCGGTCGAGGCCAGTCTACTTCATCGGCGAGGTGTTGTCGAGACCAAGATCCACTACCCCGAGATCCAAAAAGCGCCGTGCGGTGGTCACGACCGGCGCAAGCTCGGCACTACTTCGACGCCCACCCCGTGACGGTGGTCTCCTCCCTTCCCGTTGGGGGAGATCCTCCAAAATCGGGAGGTCTCGGGGTGGGTCGCCAAGTGGTCCGTTGAGCTCATGGGAGAAACCCTCTCCCTACAGCGCCAAGGAAGGCCATCAAATCTCAAGTCTTGGCTGACTTCCTCGCCGAGTGGACCGATACTCGGCTACCGCCGCCCGGCTCCAGGCGGAGTCTTTGGACGATGTACCGACGGGTCCCCTAATGAAGGCTGGAGCCGGGGCTGGCCTCCTCTTCGTCTCCCCCTCGGGGTGCACATGCGACACGTAATCCGCCTCCACTTCCCGGCATCAAACAACATGGCGGAGATACGAGGGCCTACTCAACGGGTTGAAGATCGCCATCGAACTTCGGCATCAAGCGTCTCGATGTCAGGGGACTCGCGGCTCGTCATCGACCAGGTCATGAAGGACTCAAGGCGCCCACGACCCCAAGATGGGCCGCGTCTTGCAAGGCGGTGCGCGCCACGAAAAGACAAGTTCGAGGGCCTCGCGGTACAACGAGGCCGCCCGACGAACTTCGCCAAGATCGCCGCTGGAAGAGCCCGGTTCCCCCGACGTCTTCACCAAAGACCTCGCGGCTCCCTCCGTCACGCTCGGCCCGAGCGGGGAGGAGGCCTCGGAGAATCGCTCCGACCCCGAGACCGGGGCTGGGGGAGATGTCGAGGCACCCTCTGCGGCCGAGGCCTCCTCGGTCTCCGAGGCGTCCTCGGCGTCAAACCCCGAGGTCATGGAGATCGGCGGGGAGGATCCGGAAGCCGACCCCAAGCCGGTGGAGAAAGCCATACCACGATTGGATCATCAGGGGAATCCTCCCGAGGACTTCAATCAGGCCGGCGCATCGCGAGAAGAGCAAAGTCCTTCGTCGTCATCGAGGGCGACCTCTACAAGCGAAGCCCCTCGGGAGTCCGGCGATGCGTCGCGGTCGAGATGGCCTTGCCCAGTTCGCAAAATCCACGCCGGGGTGTGTGGCCACCACGCCGCTCCCCGCTCCCTGCGTCGGCGCTTTCGGTAGGGATTCTCTTGGCCGACCCAGCGGTCAGCGCCACCGAGGTAGTGCGCACCTGCGAAGGATGCCGGTACTACGCTCGTCGAGGCGCACCTACCGGCTCGGGCACTCGGACCATCCCAATCACATGGCCCGCCGCCGTGTGGGGTTTTGACCTGGTAGGACCCCTCAAGAAGGCGCGGGGGCTTCACTCATCACGCTTGTCGCCATAGACAAGTTCTCCAAGTGGATCGGCGCCCCATCACCAACATCCGGTCCGCCAGGCGGTGCTCTTCTTCACCGATATCATCCACCGCTTTGGAGTCGAACTCCATCATCACCGACCACGGCACCCAGTTCACGGGGATAAAGTTCGAGACTTACGTGATGAGCACGGTCACGCATCGTCGGTCTCGGTGGCGCACCCTCAGACGAGCGGTCAAGTGGGGCGGGCCAATGGGATGATATTGCAAGGGCTCAAGCCTCGGATTTTCAACAAGCTCAACAAGTTCGGCAAAAGATGGCTCGGCGAGCTCCCCTCGGTCCTCTGGGCCTCGGGGCGACGAGGAGCCGGGCTACAGGGGTTTACGCCCTTCTTCACGGTGTCTGGCGCTGAGGCCATTTTGCCTACCGACTTGGAGTTCGGATCCCCAAGGCTCAAAGCCTACGGCGAGGCCCGCAACCAAGTAGCTCGAGAGGACTCATTTGGACATGCTTGAGGAAGCTAGGGACACTTTGCCCTCTTACACTCGGCAAGATACCGGCGGTCCCTCCGACGCTACCACGACCCGGCGGGTCGGACCGAGACCTCAAGGAGGCGTCACGGTGCTCCGTCTCCGTCAAGACAACAGAGGACGCCACAAGCTCACGCCGCCTTGGGAGGGACCCTTCATCATCGCCGAAGTCCTCAAGCCAGGCACATACAAGCTCGCCAATGAGGCCGGTGAAGTCCTCAACAACGCTTGGAACATTCAACAGCTACGTCGCTTCTACCCTTAAGCTTCCAAGTTTTTTACATATAGTTGTACTCCATGTTTCTCAAAGAAGAATGGGAAGCACTTCTCATTTTACAATCTTCTGCAAACGAGAAACATGTCCAAGGCCCTCGGGGGCTGAGGACCTGAACTATACTTACGCCACCTCAGAGTCTGAGCGAGACTCGGCTTCGATCCATTAAAGCCGAGCCTCCCTCGGGGGCTAAGCAGGGGAACCCCCCTCACGAAAGGCACTCTGCAAGCACACTACTAACCTAGGGCCGGTTGAGCCACGGGGTCACTTACGCCCATACGCTACAGCACTCCTACTCACTGCCATAGGACGAAGGAACTTCATGCTTTGCGGGGATCGCTCCAAACGTCGGGGACTGGCAAAGCTACAAGGCCTCCCACGCCCCGGCCTTACGGTGCCTCTGCTTACCACCCTTGACTAAGGAACGGACCTCTAAACTCAATGTCCTCGCAAAGGGCCCTAATCTAAATGCAAGGCAAGGTTCAAAGACACGGAAAATAGGCAAAAAAGCGATCAACAAATCATAAGGCCTCGACGGGCCAAAGTTTTAGTCGACACGAGACAAAACAAAATACTAATCAAGTTTTTTACATGGGCACACTCGGCCCAAATTACAGAAATTTCTTTGAGGGCATCGACCCCCCTCGTTCTCGGGCGTCGGCATCCGCGGCGTCAGTAGCATCGGCCCCTTCAGCAACATCGGGGGAGGATAGCCGTGCAGGAAGTGCCGACCAGCGCGATCGTGGCTTCTTCAGCTTCTTTGGGGCGGCTCGGCGAACACCTCTCCCTCGCGACCCTCCTCGTCCTCGGACGACAAGCCCCTCGGAAATTTTGGGGAGGTCGAGGTCGTAGTGAGAGAGGGACATCGCTAGGGGTGTGCGACACGCCCCGGTCCGAAGGCGGACTGAGGCGCGCGGGCCGCGCACCTCCACTCGTGCAGGCAACGCCTCAGGCGCCCGGTGGGCTGCTGCCGGCGGGTTCGCCGGCCTCGACCACCGTGCAAGCGGCTCGGACCTTCTCCTTCGGGACGTCGAGCTCACCCTGCTTGGCGAGGAGTAGGCCGCTGCACCGCACCAAGGGCCGCGGCTTGCTCGACGACTTCCTCACCAGCTCTGCATCCGCCCGGGGGTCAATCTCCCGAGCAAGCGAGGATATGATTGCCCAAACACAAGACTTACCTTCCGTTTGCACCACCTCCTCGCCCATTTTGCACATGGAGCTCGTTGACCTCATTCGGCGCTTGACCAAGCTCGGCCCGCACCATGGTGACATCATTGATAAAGAGCTGGTGGTCGGTATCCATGTTCACGGGTTCTCCGTCAAGGTCCCAATGGTGTCGGACGCCTGGACAAGCGCCGTCCTCATCATCTCCTTCTCGCCTCGGGGCTGGTCGAGCTCAGATGGCAGGCTCCGCCAGGGCCCCGACAAGAGGGTGTTCTGCTCCCCGAGCCTCGGAGGCCTCAACCTTCAGGTCGAGAGACAAGGAGGCGGAGGCCGGCGTTCTCCTCGTTCCGGGCAGCTAACTCGGTGCGCAGCGGTTTGCCTCTGCCGGCTGAAGGTGGGGCGCCTCGTCGAGGCCGGCCCTCGGCCGGAGAAAGCTGCGATTTCTCCGGGATAACTTCGCCCGGATCTGAGGCGACCCAGAACCAGCGGGTTAGCCGTCTTGGTGCCGTGTCAAGGTAAGGATTCGGTCATGAGTATTTATAATACCTTCAACACGTCGGGAGGTCCCTCGAGAAGATCGGCGAGAAGCGGCGAGGCGGATCTTGACATTGCATGAACTTGCGATCTGCTCCCCGAGTTTGCTCCGGGCGTCGTCCGGCACATAGGGCGGCCGGTCCTCCGGGTCGGCGGTCCGACCAGGGGCGATCCGCGGCGGCTCCTTCTGGAGCGCGTCAAGCGGACCACCTCCCGGCTGGAGGACCCCTCGGCAAGCGCCGTCGGCGACCCCCGCGATCGCCACCCGAGGAAGCCGTGTCCGCAACGGCCACCTCTTTCCATGGCGGGCGGTCTCCCTCGAGGAGGGGACCTCCACCACCTCCTGCGTCGTGGCGCGACCGAGCGGCGGAACTAGCCCCGCTCCTCCATGACCATGTCGTGTTAGCGGCCACGGGGCGGCGCCGTCACGAGCTTCCACGGCCCGGGCGTTGCGAGGCCTCCGTACGGTGCCCGCGTCCCCTCTCCGTCAAGAGCGGGGGTGGCTCCCTGGGCGGCGGCGCCTCGACCGCCTCTCCCTCGGTCGCCGGAGGCGCACCACCACGGCGAGAGGCGGGCCGCCCCAGCCCCGCCGCCTCATTTGCTTGCGCGGAGCAAGCGGGCCGGAGGCCAGGGCCGTCTTTGCGCTTTTGGCTACGATGGCGAGAAGGGTGGGACTTGAGGAGGAAGAAATGAAACAAAAACGATGGAAGACTTAAAGAAGGAGAGATACTCACCCGGAGACCGGCTTTGGAACAATCGGCTCACCCGGAGCCGTGCTCGTCGGGGCTCGGACTTGGGGTGTCCTCGGCCCGCGCGACTCTGGGGTCATGAAAGACAGGAATGCCGGCCCTCCGGCGTCGCCGCCTCCCTCGGGTGAGGCCCGCTTCACCCTCGGCGATCCTCCTCGCCACCTCGGGCCGCTCCGGGGGCGGGTCCGAGCCACCCCGACCGAATGGGTCGGCGGGGACGACTTCGGGGGGGGCCTCATCCCTCCCGACAGGGTCACGTCTCCAGCCGCCCCGGCCGTGCCTCCGGTGGAATGAAGGGCGGCGGCGTCCTTCGGCCGGCCATGGCGACCACCCTCCCTCTTCACGCGGGAGGCGTGTGGCCCTAGGCTCAACACGCAGCCTCGGCCCATAAGGCGCCGAGGCCGAGGCCTGCGTCTTTGGACTTCTCTGCTGCCACCTCTGCGGCACATCACCAGGAACAGGGGGGCAGAACCAACGACTCCTTCACCTCTCATCCTCCATGAAGTCGAGGGAAAGTCGTAATCCTCCCCCCTCGTCATCCTCATCATCATCATCATCGGTAGCCGGTGGTATCGGAGGGTGTCGGCTCTCGAGGAGTCCCTCTTCCTCTTCTTTGGCGCGCAGCTTGTCAGGGGAGCGGTTTTGCTCGCTTCGCTTACGGGCATTCCTGTCCGACTTCTTCTTCTTCTCCCCTCTGCTTCTCAGCGTGGGCCTTGTTCGCCTCTTTCTCCGCGGAGATGGGGGGCTTGGGCGCCCTCGGCTTCCCGGCCAATCCTGCAAAGAAAAGAATAAGATGAGGATAAAGGGGAGGATCACGAACATCAACGATGCGAACACGACCCGCGGTAACTTACCACGGAGATGGCATCCGGGTGGGGCGCATCGCAACCTTGTAGAGGTTGGAGATGTCTGTCACCGTCGCCGCCTTCTTGGTCGCTCGGCGACCTCGTCGTGCTCAAGGTCGACGGACGACATCCTCGCCCCGGCCCAAGGGCTGCCTTCCCTCATGTCAAGCAGGCGAGGTCGCCTCTCCATAAAGGCGGGGACTCGCCGCTGTGGAAGGCGGCAATGACGGCCCGGCGGCGTCCAACCCCTTGTGGGTCGGCGTCCTCAAAGCCACGAGAACACCTTCTTCGGTGGGGTAATCCTCTCGGGATAATCTCCTCCTTCCACCTCGCGGGCTCCGCGTCGAACATCCTCCCGGTGTAAGCGGGCCGGATGACGAAAGTCGTTCAGGAGGTAGAACCACTTCGGTTGGAGGAGGCGAAGCCGCCGGGATGTAGGAATACCGGTTGCGAGCCCGCAAGCTGCAGTATGCAGGCCCCGGCGCGGACGGATGTCCTTTTCCTCTTCTCGGCGCCTTTGAGGTAGAGGGCGCCCTCGAAGAAGTGGAGCCGAGGTCCCGGTGGGCCTCGACCCGAGATAGCCCCGCGCAGGCGGCGAACACCGCCATGTGCGTGATGGAGTTGGGGTTGAGGTTACGCAGCTCCAGGCCGTAATACTCGAGGATGGCCCTCTAGAATCGACCCACCGGCATTCGAACCCGTTCTCATGGAACACCGTGAAGCTCACGGCGTATCCGGTGGCGGAGTGCGAGGGGGCAGATGGTCGGCCGGCGGAACTATCCACTCGGCGGCGTTGCCGCGGGCGGGAAGCCCCTTCCCCCATGGCGCCACCAGCTCCGGCAGCGTCACGGAACTCGTCTCCCACTCCTCCCACGCCCGATGATCTCGGGTCTCGGCGCCATGGCAACGGGCGGGCCGGGCGATGCAGGTGAGTTCTCTCTTCTCGCTCCCTTTTTCTCTCTCAGCCGGAGCTCAGCAGATGGCGTGGCGGAGGGAATGAAGGCAGGTGCAAGAGGGAGGCGAAGGGAAGCCAAGCCCCGCCGCCGGTACTTATACCCAGAAACCCCCGGTCGGTTCACCTACCCCGCATTTAATCGCGATTGCGCCAAGGATTCCTACTCAAGTGCACGTCACATGGAGACCCGGGCGCCAGCACCTTGAGCGACCCACAGGCCCAGGCCTTGGCGCCTCATACTGCAGCGCGGGTTTTCTCGCATAGGATCGACACACGGAACCCGAGAACCTGACGGCGGCGCGGCTCAGTGGCGGCCGCGGCACGCCACCCGTCCGTCCCCGTGGGACCCAGGCTTTGCGGTGCGTCCGAACCGCCTCGATCGTGGGGGCCCACCACCTCTTCTGTAACAGGTGGTGGCGGCGGTGCTCACCGCCCGGAGAGGGCGCCTAAAAAGAGCGTGCCACGTCCCCCACGACGGGATTTCCACGGCGGCTTCCATCTCCTGGAAGGAGGCTTTGGCGGCGGCCCATTACGGTCCCGAGAGGTTCGTGGGCTGGCCCACTAAAGGGTTCGGCAGCCGCCTCGAGGAACAAGGGAGTCGGGGATGGCTCGGACGGACTCATACAGTTCAGCCACACACTTGAGGGGATCGTCGACGCCCGTATCCAAGGCCAGCGAGGCCCCTGAGTTAGGGGATCCCACGCGGGGAGTGCATCGAGCCCTCGGGACCTGGCCGGGGCCGGGACCGGGCCTGCCTCGGACATACCTTGCGAGCTCTAATGGAATGCGCCTCGGGCCCAGCCAACCCCTAGCGAGCAGGGCACGGGCATTCCACTTGGATTTACCAGTTAACGGCTCATAGGATCTAGTTGTGTGCGGCACCTGCCGTCGGCAGCATGACAAAATCCACCCTCCTCCCTGCGGAAGGGATGCGTGAGGCGTCTTACGAAATTAACAACCAAGTACCGACCGGCCGCCCCACGCCAGAGCGGGGCTCGGGGGCTGCCCCGGCATAGTGGCCAAAGGCTGGGAAACGTCACCTAACTACAGCGCCATGCCCCCGGACGAGCCGGCGGGCCGGGGGCTCGGCACACGACAGAACACTCGACCTAAACATGCACAAGCCCTCGGAGAAGCACCCACACTCCTCCGAGGCCTCGGGGGGCTACACCGGCGGAGTGCGCTTCAGCGCGCCCCCCGTAGGAGAATATAGCCTCGGAGACAAGCAAGCACCCTCACGGACATGTGCAAACCCCCAGGGGGTAGAGGCGTTTCGCGATAGAGACGGGCTACGCCTCTCACAAGCCACAAACACATCCAGGACACATGCAAGCCCTCGGAGGGTTGTTCACACCCCCTCCGAGGCCTCGGGGGCTACACCCGCCGGGTGCTTGCGCCGCACCCGGCGTAAGAAAGCTTCGAAACATCTAACAACACGCGACAAAAAAAACTTGGCCAGAAACCACAACCTCCGAACAGTATACTCACTCCTTGAAGGTTCGGGGGCCACTGCTCTGGGACCAAAATAAGGGCCCTCCAACAAGTTAGGCCCAACAAAGCAAAGGCTAGGCTACATGGTAACTAAGCATGGCCTGCCGAGGCCCAAAGACGCTACCTGCTAGCCTCGACCGAGCCCCCTTAGCTTGAGCCCACGATAGGCGCTAACTTTCCACCCCGTCCGAGCCCCCTACACCGAGGCCTCGGACGGGCGCTTGCTCTTCCGCCCCGCCCGAGCCCCTACGCTAAGGCCTCGGACGGGGCGCTTGCCTACCGTCCCGTCCGAGCCCCCTACGCCGAGGCCTCGGACAGACGCTAATGTTCCGTCTCGCCCGAACCCTCTACAGAACGCTTGGACGAGCTCCGCCTCCCGCCCCGTCCGAGCCCCCTGTGCTAGGGCCTCGGGCAGGGGCGCCTGCCACCTCTGGTCAAACTGGCTACAGAACTTGGCGTGTATCCGCCGCCCGCCTTCCCACAGTGCACTGTCGGTGCGCCGACCCCCTGGCGGGGAGATGGGAGCCGTCCCGTCACAACCCTACGCCCTCGCTCATGATTACGCTACCCCTACGGTGGCGGCCATGCACGCCCTTTGTAGGGCGTTATGATGACTAACCTCTATGGCAGGTCCGTCCGGAAGTCTCGATGCAGCGTACACCGCGCCCGAGCCGCGCGCACGGCGTCAACCCTGCGGAGGCCTGGTCTTCGGAGCCCGGCCACTTGCACACCGGGTATCGAGCACAGGCAGGCGGAGATGGCTTCCATGCGGTGTATCTCTGCGCCCGGCCACGCCGTATATGACAACAACGCCACGGCCCTCGAAGCTTTGGACCGGGGATGAATCAAAGCTACGGCGGCCCACGGCGCCCGGATCGTTCACCATGGCGCCCCCCGTTGCTAGGATCGAGGAGCCGACTCAAAGACGGCGCCCTGTCGGCAGCACGGGCGCCGTGCAAGACAAGGCCGCCGCCCACACCGGCTCCGAGGCCTCGGTCGGGAAGAGGCGGCGCCCACTATCGTCTCACCTATTCAGACATAAAAAGGGGAGGACGGGGGTCCTTCGAAGGGGGGAAGAAAGGAATCAATCTACAGGCAAGACGGTTGGTCTAGACACAAGTCAATCAGACTACGCACGAGTCTAGCAATCTCCGTAGCACACGGGCTCACACACTCATCTTCACGAGACTTGGGACCAGCTCCCTCTCTCCACCTGCTTGTACACCCGTACCTACAAGCACCCTGGTGCAAGATAATACAAGTCTTCCTTGTGACCATCTTGCACACCATCCGGAGTCGGGAGCACGCACGCAAATTTACTCGTTGGTACTAGGACCGCCAGTTTTAGCACCGACAGTGGGTATCAATTTGCAGGTTAATTGTTGGTGCAATCTATATAATATATAATGCATGCACTTGTTTTGTAGTAGAGCCATGTATGTTAGTTCAAATTGCTAAGCAATTACTAAGGTAGATATATTGTTTCATGCATGACATGCAGTGATTTGGTTCGCTCTAATTCATTTCTATGTGACAGCTCTGCAGAAACATGGACTATTTTTTCACTTGCAAGGATGCATTGGGGGGAAAGAATTTGCAAGTTACACAATCACAAAGGATGAGCTCACGTTTGGCAACTTAATAACAATGAAATTAGGTTTAGGTTATGCTGCCAGGGACTACCTGTATTATAAGAAGAGATGTGGTAATGCAGCAGCTACACTAAAAGAGATCGATTATAATGATGATGCAACTGGAATGGTAACATGTAATTCGATAGAGAGGGAGGTCAGATTTGTTCTGTCTAGGGATCAAATAACAGAGAGAAATGTGCAAATTACACCCATTAAATTGCCTAGAAATTTATCAATTAATGAAGATGACATAGATGGGTCAGTGGATGATTACAAGAAGTGGCTCAATGAAATGCATGAAGATGGAAAATTCTTGGGTAAGTGATATATATGCTGTTGTACTATTATCAAAGGTTATTTAATTTTCATATTATGTTACATGGCAACTCATCACTAGTTTCATCATTGTTGTAACAGAATTTAAAGATATATTGAGGGATGACACAGTCTGTTCTTACAAAGAATGGTTGAAGGCCCAAGGAGAACTAGATGATATTTGTAATATCATATCTTTTACCAAAATAAAATATCTTTTCTTCACAAACATTTATAGATTACACATGTGATCTTTATATACTGTTTGAAGGTGCATTTGACAGCCCTAGGATTTAGAGGGGTGTAATAATGTCAAATCAATGTTGCAATCCAGCAGCACCTCAAAACCAACTATCTCATGCTAGGCATGCAACAACACTGGGAAATAGTAAGGAATGCTTGTGATTTCATTTTGATGTTCAAATCCATTTGTCCCTATATAAATAATATTGTTTAATGTCTTGCATTATACATGGTTTGTTGGATAAGATTCTGCAAAGAGGAAGACAAGAGGTGCCATGAAAGGATTGGCAGCAAGCAACAAGAGATCCAAATCTGGTTGTGGGAAACTTAAAATCGAGTTCTCAAGACTTGGAGGAGCTGTAGGTGAGAATGCATGAACATTTACTGATGAAATTGTACTGTTTACAAGGAAACATGCACCACTTATCGGAGTGAGAACATGGAGAGATATCCATGAGGATGTGAAAAAAATAGTATCTAAAATCCTGGTAAGCTTTAGAATTGTTTTGGTAGCATACACATTTTTTGTAACCAAATTATTTAATATCTGATAAAGTTTGTGATTATGTTTATTAGACTAAGTGGGACATTGAGGACACTGTGGACAACAAGAAAAAGATATGGACCATTGCAAATGAGAGATACAAGGGATGACGCTCCACATTCAGTGCTACGTACAGGGCATACAACACCTATGAGGACAGGATGAGGAACAAGCCTGAAGATTTGGACATCATGGAATGGCACTATCTGGTCATGTATTTTGGGAGTGAACAATTCCAGGTTTGCAGCAGTTGTTTTAATATTGTAGCCAATTACACTTGCTGAATGAATTACTCCTATGTTTGAAGAATGCATTATTTTTAAAAAAAATCTTCTCTAGAGGGTTAGTACCAAGAATTCTAATAATCGGATGAATCGAAAGATCCATGTGACAGAATCAAAGGCTTTTTCTCAGTTAAGCTATGAGCAGGTAATAACTTCATATCCACGTGTATATTCTCCCTTGCATGATGAAAGGTTGCTAATTTGTTCCATTCTTGAAACTTTAGAGGGACCCTATAACTGGTGATGAGCCAAATGACTTAGAGCTTTTCATGATGACACACTGCAAGAATGGACAATGGGCAACCCAAGAATCTATGGATGTCTATGTGAGTACATAACTATTGTTCAAACCATACCAAGTGATGTACAATGAATTAAGGCCTACATTTACATTATCAATTAACTACTTTTGTTTATGTATCCTTGTTAGGGATATGCTAGCAGCAAACTTTCTGAGAAGGAAGCAAATTGAGATGCCATCCCTGATATTGAGCAAAACCATATTTTCCAGTTAGCCTATAAGGAAGCAACACAATGCAAATCAACCAAGATCCATGCTAATGGATACATGGCAAAGTGCCCAACTAGAAGGCAGCTTCTTTCTGAGGATTACCAGAACCATATCCATCATGACGAGGCAATGGTGGACACGTTAACCAAGCTGATAGAAAGAATTGAAGCCCAGGAGGCTGAAAGGGAAGCTGAAAGGGAAGAGCATAGGCGTGAGATGGAAGAAATGAGGAAGGCGAGGGCAGCTGATAGAGAAGCACTTAGGCAAAAGTTCATGGCTACTATAAACGCAGCAGCTCCTAGACAAACTTCAGTAGACCAGGTGTTAATGCCCACTGAATAATTCCGCAAGCGCACGGATACATTGTAGCACTTCACCGGATAAGTATACCTAGTTTTAATATCGAACCCAAAGAAAAATGTGTGAGGGTCTTCTAAACTATATTTAGCCACCTGAGTAGCAAACAAGGCTGTAGAAGGTAGGGATATAGAGGTGACAACTAGGGCTTCTAGTTCGGGCTCAAGCAAATTATGATTAAGATGTTTTACTAGGGAGTTGGATAGAAAAGCACAGGCAAAGCTGTACTCAGCTACCAACTATTCTCCTGCTAGGCCTACTGACGGGATAGTGGAGTATGTAAGATTCAACAGAGCTATAAGTCACCTCCGCGAGCTACCACCAAATCCGGACAATAGGGTACATCTACGAGTAACGAAGTCTAAGCACCACGCTTACACTACGAATACTACTCGAACCCAAGAGCTACAAGGATTAAAGTACTCAAAAGAGTCGTAAACTAGCAAAACAAGATAAACAATGTTACTTAACATAGAAGTTGACTCTAAAGTAGTCTCAGATAGAAGCCGTAGAGGTAGCACCGACAGGCCGATACTCCTCCAAAACTCTCTCTTTAACTCTATCTCTCTATCTCTAAAGAACTAGCTTCTAGAGGTATAGAACTAGCTCTCTCTTGGAATGCTAACTCGAGAGGTCATCCATTCAAGGGACACCTCCGAGGATCCTAATTAGGATTTCTCGCTAAAGCTCTTCTCTTCTCTAGGATGGATCCTCATGGGGGGGTGTGCCTCTCTTTTATAGCCCTGGCGAATCAACGTGATCCCTTGGATCAAACCGACATTGGCGGATGGTGGAGATCGATCCTCAAAGGTGGTGGAGTAAACTGGACGAACCGGGCCACGAACCGGGCAGGCACCAGATCGGTCGGTCCAGGGCCAGGTCGGCCGGTCTGGCCTGGTCTCCGCTGGCCCTCCGCTTCGGTCTCATGTCTTCTCGTCCCTTCTGGAAGGTTCCTGTGTCGCTGTGGCGTCTAATCTTGCATTCTATATTGCGGTATAGCTCAAAAGTGTGTCTTTTTCAGTGTTTACCTGCAAAACCATTGATTCACCAAAACTCGTGAAATTCGTTAGTCAAAGCCCTACTCTAGGTAGATGAATTGCTTTTATATCATTTTGGAAGGTTAGTTGACGGTTGGATTGAACGTTAAGGACCGTCAACAACACCCCCACACTTAGGCTTTTACTCGTCCTCGAGAAAAGGTTGGATAACTTCAGACATAGCTCAGGACAAAGAGATCAACATAAGCTCATTCCTGGTGATTCCTACACTGTGAGATTCAAAGTGTCTACCATACAACTTTGGGAAGTTGAAGAGTAGAACAGTCGAACAGATTACCTTTATCTCACTGCTAAGTCCATTGGAGATTTTTGCAAAAATTTTTAAAATAAACACATAGCTTTTCTGCTCCTCAATGTGGTACTCTCAAATCACTCATTATATGTGGTATTTGTGGGTCTCACTTAGGCATGAATGAGTGACTACCTTTCCTTGTAACCTACCTTTAATAGGCTTATGTGGAGTTTAAAGGTTTGGCAAGGAATAGTATACTTACTGATAAGGACACGCCTACGGTGCCCGAGAAGTTTCCCAATCTTTCACGGTGCCAAACAATCAGAGTATGATTTTTCTGAATTACTATATGACTATTTAAAGGCAGCCCTCTGAATTTCAGCTCACAGCAAGAACCAGATGTATGTAATGCCGAATATTTGACAAGAATTAATGTCTTGACGGTATGGGATATTGGGTAGAAGATGCACAACAGCAAAACTGTCCCCACCAATATGTACTGACCAATCAGTTCAACTGGATCAACGAGCCAAAAACAGCAGCGGCTGTACTACTCAAGATATTGGACTAATCCAATTACAGGAACATACCAATAAAAATAGCGGATAGATAAAACTGGCCAAAATCACTTCTTTAATTGATTAAACACTAGACCCACTATAGTAGCAATTATATGATAGAGCGAAAACAGATGTACCATTCTTCTCAATATTGTCAAACATAAAACCAAACTGAATTGCTGGTTTAATTGGCTCTGTGCAGTTAACTGCGGACTCACTAACATCAATATTTAAAACAGGAATATTCACCCCATTCTCTCCCTCTTGAAGCAAAGCCGACCTCGGCTTTGGTTTAATTTCAATAGCCTTTTTCTTTACTTTCACGGTGCTAATGTAAACACAAGTAAATTCTGAAATTGATCTCTGCCAAAACGAGAGAAGCTAGTAGCAGATATTTATTCCAATTAATGAAATGAACACTGATATCCAATCGGTAG
Organism: Chrysopogon serrulatus; assembly: GCA_015844335.1. Classification (NCBI taxonomy): domain Eukaryota; kingdom Viridiplantae; phylum Streptophyta; class Magnoliopsida; order Poales; family Poaceae; genus Chrysopogon; species Chrysopogon serrulatus. The sequence goes on from JADLZL010006636.1 coordinate 361,621, forward strand.
ACTCACAGCCACCCAAGACAGCAGCCGCGAGAATATAGTATAGAAGTATTCCAAATAATTCCCTTGTCCAATCAAGCACAGATATAACTCAGATTTGATGTTTCTATCTCCGAGAATAAATGAGGCTCAAATTAAATATTCAGCCAACAAGTATTAATGACGAAATTGCACAGCGAGTCAAGCAATGCAGCACAACTCAAATCAGGTCTCACGTGATTATCAAATAGGAATTTTCCGGCAACAATTTCTTGATTAATCACGTGATCAATAGCACCAGCAGTAATAAGGTTGATAAATAGAGGGATCAGCTTACAATAGTTGCAAACCAAACCCCAGATAAATCTTCCACCCGTAGCCACAACGAACCACGATCAGAAGAGAGGGAACTCCAGGAATTCCAAGCGACGCGTCCAAACTACAGCAGCTCGATCACACACTCTATTGGCAATATGCCCTAGAGGTAATCATAGAGATGATTGTATTACATTGTATCCATGACATATTATGAGTATATTGAATATCCATTGAAAGGCAACTTGTATCAATTGGCAATTATGTGAATTGTTTGTGAAACTCTTTTACTTGTATGGTTATTCTAAAGTTGTCCCTGATCAATGTGTGTGAGACATACAAGTTTATTAGATCAGCACAATATTAGTTGATGACCATGTTTCACAGGTCATGGACATAGAGATGTCAAACTAATATTGTGGGCACATGTATGACATGGGGCTGGATAGACCCAATGTGAGATGTTATAGTCTCTATTCATATCATGTACGTTATGTCCTTAGACCTGACATTGTCGTATGCATTCGAGATGTGAAACGACCTACTTAGAGACTATCAAACGCTACTCCGTAACTGGGTAGTTATAAAGGTAGTCTTCAGGTTTGTCAGGAAACATGCTGCGAGGCATAGTCAATCAAGATGGAATTTGCCCCTCTTGATTGAGAGAGATACTGTTGGACCACTCGAATGATTGGATCAAGAAATGCATGGCCGTGCTTAGGTTAAGTGTTAACCTACGAGTTGGACCAAGTATCGTGAGGCAAAGGAATAACATGTATGTTGATTGTGGTGGTTCGTCTGATAAGATAGTTGCATATGCATAGGAGTTGATACGCCTTGCTAGAGGCCGCTATCATCTATTGGTCGAGTAAGAGTACTTGGGCCATGTCTATGCGTGCGTGAACCCATAGGGTCGCACGCTTAAGGGGTTGGAAGCCTAATTCGGATTAGGATCCGAGTTGGACTAAGATTAGGGTTCCTAATGTGCCTTGGACTCGTAGGCCTGTTGAGGGACGCCTATATATATGTGGGAGGGCGTGGGGGCTGACCTAATCAGTCCTTGACGCCAATAGTTGGCAGCCCCCGCTCTCCCACGCATGCGCCCACGCTTCCCGCGGATTTAGCAGTCCGGAGACACGCCGCTTCCTCCCTGTACGTGTGGATACCTCGGAGGTGCTGCATCTGGAGCACATGCATCTGGAGCACATGGACGAACCGCGAGGAGGTTGTACGTGAGACGGGTGTAGGCAACTGCACGGCACTGCTACGACGCGTACGTCTACATCGAGACGGCTCCGCCTGCATCTGCGCGTCTAGTGGTAATCCCTTGATCTATAACTGGCGGCTGTTCTTGGTTTATGAGATCAAAAAGTTTTGTTTTTCGGCTAGCGTAGCAACCTCGTAACGTATCAGAGCCGTAGTCGCTTCGTTATAGATTTGGATGCGCATATGGAGATATGCATGGTTGTAGATCAGTCTCGGATTAGGGTTCGTGATCCCGCTTATTGGTCGTGTAACGATCTACTCCTACCGGTCGGTTTTCCGCCATTGGAGTTAAGTGATACATGTAAACCCAGTCAAGGCGTGGTGGAGATCAATTGGATTGGTCGAATCGAACTCTGGTCAAGTGCCGGGCGCGATTGGATCTGTTACCGGGCAGCGAATATGTGTGCGAGGTGCTGTTCGGTAAAACAGCTGTAACTTGGCAGTACGGATTACGCCCGAGACCCATAATATATCAAAACGTATCTACACAAAATTTCAGATCAAGCCAACCCCGCTAGCACCAGGTTGGCGATGGTTAGATTGGTCAAAAACGGCTTGGAAAAGGGAGTAATCTGCGATACGAATTTAGATGTCGAATCAGATAACTCTATTTTGCAGGTTTTATGTGACTGGTATGGCCTATCGTGTATAAGATGCATGTGTGTAATTAATCCATGGCTTGCATGCCATGAGAATGACAATATGGCAGGAGCCAAGTATATATTGTCCATTGATGTAATGGCCTGCGTGCCAACTGTGATGATCATACACGACTATGTAATTCTATTCCGCTGCGTTAGCAAGTCTTAATGATTCATCACTCAAGGATGGCACACTCGGACCATGGAGATGGAGATCACCATGACGCACAGGTTAATGGAGATGGAGATCCCCATGGACTAATGGCCATACCAAGTCACATCTGTGTTGATGCTATTCTTACTATGTTCTACTTCACATATGTCGATGTTCTGCCTACATACGTTAGCAAAGTAGAACGATCCCTCAGCAATGTCTAAGTTAAAATGCTTCCCCAAACCTTGCACTGTCACCGGTCTTGTACAATTGGTGGTGGGTCTATGAAATTAGGGTACCACTAATTTTCCTTGACTAGACAGGTTTGTATCGGATACTTACTGCATAAGGGTTGGTTGCTTAGACAAAGTCATCCTAACGGTTAGGGACTTTGAAGCATGAGAGTTGGGCGTGAGGCATAGAGATGCTACCCAACAACAAGAGTCATATGAGATATGATTAGCAAGGAGTTGCTTACCGATTTACCATGCCTGCTAGCGGTGATGCTAAAGCTCACTAGTAGACGTGTTAGATGTGGATCTTGAATCACTAAGTATCAATAGAGGGATATTGATTTTAGTGGGAGTAGATTGATAAATTGTTTACTTTGTTTTACTCCGTCTTGGATATGTTGTCTTAGTATTTTGCATACTTTTGTTGTAGATCAATGGCCGCCGCTAACAAGCAACCATTTTCATTGCGTTCAATTCTTGAGAAAGATAAGTTAAATGGAACAAACTACGCGGATTGGATCCGCAACCTGAGAATTGTTCTCAGGGCTGAGAAAAAGGAAGATGTTCTAGACACCCCACTTCCTGATGAGCCTGCTGAAAATGCACCCGCTGCTGAGAGAAACGCTTACAAGAAAGCATCTGATGCTGATCTTGAAGTGAGTTGCCTCATGCTTGCTTCCATGGAACCAGACCTGCAAATGCAGTTCGATGGTCACTCAGCGAACGATATGATCGTGGCGCTTGAGGAAATGTTCCAAACTCAAGCCAGGACTGAAAGGTTCAATGTCTCCAAGGCTTTAGTTGAAACTAAGCTAGCAGAAGGCGCAGCGGTTGGACCACACGTGATCAAGTTAGTTGGTTACACAAACAGGTTGGAGAAGCTAGGCTTCCCAATTGGCGACGAGTTAGCCACTGATTTCATTCTCGCATCGCTTCCGCCTAGCTATGGGAACTTCATCTCGAACTACCATATGCATGGGGCCGAGAAAGGCTTGAATGAGCTGTGTGGGATGCTTAAGCAAGCAGAGGTAGACATCAAGAAGGGTGCTAGCAGTAGCCATGTGATGGCAATCCAGAACAAGCCTAACTTTAAGAAGAAGGGAAATGCGTGGAGGAAGAAAAAGGGCAAGGCTAAAGGTGAGACCTCTAAGCCAAACCCACCTGCACCTAAGTCTGGACCAACTGCAAACACCAAGTGCTATCACTGTGATGGGGAAGGTCACTGGAAGAGAAACTGCAAGGTGTACTTAGAGTCCATAAAGGATCGTGGCAGTAAAGGTACTTCCACTCGTACACTTGTTGTTTATATTACAGATATTTTCCTCGCTCAATCTTATATCAATTCTTGGGTATTTGATACCGGATCGGTTGCTCATATTTGCAATATGATGCAGGGAATGATAAGAAGTTGGAGCGTGGAGAAGGGAGAAGTTGATTTCCGCGTGGGCAACAATGCAAGAGTTGCTGCGTTGAACGTCGGGACGAAGCAGCTTCACCTACCTTCAGGATTTATTTTGGAGTTGAATAATTGTTATTTTATTCCTAGCTTGAGTCGAAACATTGTGTCGCCTTCATGTTTGATGGAGGATGGTTATACATTCGCGAGTAAAGACAATGGTTGTGTAATATCTCGTAATGGCATGTTTGTGGCTTCTGCATCCATTGTGAATGGGTTATTTATTTTAAATCTTGATGATTCACCTATCTGTAATATAAGTGCTAAAAAGCCTCGGCTTAATGAGTTAAGTCCTACCTATATGTGGCATTGTCGTTTAGGTCATATTAGTGAGAAGCGCATGAAGAGGCTCCATAATGATGGACTTCTAACTTCGTTTGATTTCGAATCTTACGAGACACGTGAGGCTTGCTTGTTAGGAAAGATGACTAAAACGCCTTTCACAGGTTTTCCTGAGAGGGCGATAGACTTGTTGGAACTCATACATAGTGATGTGTGTGGACCAATGAGCACGACAGCTAGAGGCGGATTCGAATACTTCGTAACCTTCACTGATGATTTTAGTAGATATGGTTATGTCTACCTAATGAAACACAAGTCTGAAACCTTCGAAAAGTTCAAGGAATTTCAGAACGAAGTAGAGAATCAACGTGGCAAGAAAATCAAAGCCTTACGATCTGATCGTGGAGGTGAATATTTGAGCCACGAATTTAGCAATCATCTAAAGAGTTACGGAATTGTTCCACGCTTACTACGCCACAGGAACGCCCACGAGAGAAACGGCGTGTCCGAGCGGCGTAATCGGACTTTGTTAGACATGGTTCGGTCTATGATGAGCCAGACAGACCTTCCACTATCATTTTGGGGACACGCTCTAGATACAGCCGCTTTCACACTAAATAGGGTACCGTCTAAGTCCGTAGTTAAGACACCATATGAGATGTGGACTGGTAAGAGTCCCAGTTTGTCTTTTCTGAAAATTTGGGGTTGTGAAGTTTATGTTAAACGACTTATGTCAGATAAGTTAACACCAAAATCGGACAAGTGCTTCTTCGTGGGATACCCAAAGGAAACTTTAGGGTATTACTTCTATAACCGATCAGAGGGCAAAGTGTTTGTTGCTCGGAACGGTGTTTTCTTAGAGAAAGAGTTTCTCAAAAGAGAGAAAAGTGGACAAAAGGTGTATCTTGAAGAAGTTCAAGATGAGCCGACAGGAAACGACTCTACAAGTGATGCTAATGTAGCAGAACAAGATGAGATACCTGTGGCAAGAGAAGCACCACCACAACCACGAAGGTCTGCAAGAGTCATAACCCCATCGGTAAGACTTCGTGAAGCACAAGGGGAGTTGTTGTTGTTAGACAATGATGAGCCAGCGACTTATGCGGAAGCAATGATGGACCCAGATTCCGAGAGATGGCAAAGTGCCATGAGATCCGAGATAGATTCCATGGGAGCCAATCAAGTTTGGAACTTGGTTGATCCGCCTGATGGGGTAAAACCTATAGAGTGCAAATGGATCTATAAAAAGAAAAAGGATATGGATGGAAATGTTCACATCTACAAAGCTCGACTTGTCGCAAAGGATTTTCGGCAAGTTCAAGGAGTTGACTACGATGACACCTTCTCGCCGGTAGCGATGCTTAAATCTATCCGGGTCATTCTAGCAATAGCTGCCTATCATGATTATGAGATTTGGCAGATGGATGTTAAAACAGCCTTTCTAAATGGAAATTTAGAAGAGGACGTGTATATGATACAGCCCGAAGGTTTTGTTGATCCAAATAATGCTGGAAAAATATGCAAGCTAAAGAAATCCATTTATGGGTTGAAGCAAGCATCTCCGAAGTTGGAATATTCATTTTGATGAAGCAGTCAAAGGGTTTGGGTTTCATCAAAATGAAGAAGAACCTTGTGTTTACAAGAAGGAAAGTGGGAGCGCTGTTGTATTTCTGATCTTGTATGTGGATGACATATTATTGATCGGGAATGACATTCCTATGTTGCAATCTATAAAGACTTCACTGAATGAAACATTTTCTATGAAGGATTTAGGAGAAGCAGCATACATTTTGGGCATTAGGATCTAGGATTAAGCCAAGATACATACATTGACAAAGTGTTGAAACGGTTCAACAAGGAAAATTCCAAGAAAGGGTTCTTGCCTATGTCACATGGTATGCGCTTCAGCGAGAAACAATGTCCTTCGACGGATGTTGAGCGGGAGCGCATGAGTAAGGTTCCATACGCTTCGGCAGTTGGTTCCATTATGTATGCCATGATATGTACTCGCCCAGATGTCTCATTTGCTCTAAGTGTTGCGAGCAGATATCAAGGTAATCCAGGCGAGAGTCACTGGACACTTGTGAAAAACATGCTTAAGTACTTAAGAAGGACTAAAGATGTGTTCCTAATCTATGGAGGTGAGGAGGAGCTTGTTGTAAATGGTTACACCGACGCTAGCTTCCAAACTGATCCAGATGATTTACAATCTCAATCAGGTTTTGTGTTCACAATAAATGGTGGTGCAGTAAGTTGGAAGAGTTCCAAGCAGGAGATGGTGTCTGATTCTACAGCAGAAGCCGAGTACATCGCAGCTTCTGAAGCAGCGAAGGAAGGTGTTTGGATGAGGAGGTTCCTCATTGCACTTGGTGTGTTTCCGAATGCGTCTGGCCCATTGAGTTTACACTGTGACAACAATGGGGCTATTGCGCAGGCTAAGGAGCCACGGAATCATCAAAAGAACAAACATGTACTGCGGAAGTATCACCTTATTCGAGATTTCATTAGAAGGCGTGACATTAAGATGTGCAAGATACATACGGATTTGAATGTCGCAGATCCTTTGACAAAGGCTCTTCCACAGCCTAAGCATGAGGCGCACATGAGGTCTATAGGTATTAGATATCTTAAAGATTAACTCTAGTGCAAGTGGGAGACTATTAGTAATATGCCCTAGAGGTAATCATAGAGATGATTGTATTACATTGTATCCATGGCATATTATGAGTATATTGAATACCCATTGAAAGGCAACTTGTATCGATTGGCAATTATGTGAATTGTTTTTCACAGGTCATGGACATAGAGATGTCAAACTAATATTGTGGGCACATGTATGACATGGGGCTAGATAGACCCAACGTGAGATGTTATAGTCTCTATTCACATCATGTACGTTATGTCCTTAGACCTGAGATTGTCGTATGCATTCAAGATGTGAAACGACATACTTAGAGACTATCAAACGCTACTCCGTAACTGGGTAGTTATAAAGGTAGTGTTCAGGTTTGTCAGGAAACATGCTGTGAGGCATAGTCAATCAAGATGGAATTTGCCCCTCTTGATTGAGAGAGATACTGTTGGACCACTCGAATGATTGGATCAAGAAATGCATGGCCGTGCTTAGGTTAAGTGTTAACCTACGAGTTGGACCAAGTATCGTGAGGCAAAGGAATAACATGTATGTTGATTGTGGTGGTTCGTCTGATAAGATATTTGCGTATGCATAGGAGTTGATACGCCTTGCTAGAGGCCACTATCATCTATTGGTTGAGTAAGAGTACTTGGGCCATGTCTATGCGTGCGTGAACCCATAGGGTCGCACGCTTAAGGGGTTGGAAGCCTAATTCGGATTAGGATCCGAGTTGGACTAAGATTAGGGTTCCTAATGGGCCTTGGACTCGTAGGCCTGTTGAGGGACGCCTATATATATGTGGGAGGGCGTGGGGGCTGACCTAATCAGTCCTTGACGCCAATAGTTGGCAGCCCCCGCTCTCCCACGCACGCGCCCACGCTTCCCGCGGATCTAGCAGTCCGGAGACGCGCCGCTTTCTCCCTGCGTGTGGATACCTCGAAGGTGCTGCATCGGAGCACAAGGGACGAACCGCGAGGAGGTTGTACATGAGGCGGGTGTAGGCAACTGCACGGCATCGTACGACGGCAGCGTGCGTCTACATCGAGGCGGCTCCGCCTTTGCATCTGCTTGGCGTCTAGTGGTAATCCCTTGATCTATAGCTGGCGGCTGTTCCTGGTTTATGAGGTCGAAAAGTTTTGTTTTCCGGCTAGCGTAGCAACCTCGTAACCCAACACACTCCACACAAATCCACAAAGGATCCGGATCAATCACACCAACCAATTAGGGTTCCCGAGTGGCGGCTCGACAAGAGATAAACTCCACAAAATAAAATCCAATCTAATCTCATGGTAAGCCAATCCTAGGATTAAAAGGCACGCAGGCCTTGGCTCCACCAGACCAGAAGGCATGCAGGCCTCGACTCCACTTTTGACTCGGACAATATTACAAACTGGTTTAGCCCAAAACTCATACGTACAAGCACAAGTCTAGCTAAACGGACTCGACCGAAACTAATCAAGACCAAAAGCAAACGACGACTCAACCTGACTCTACTTGACAGCTCCAACCCATAATAAATAATAAAATATTCTAGCCATTTGCTAATTTCCTTATAAAATCAACCAGATAAATTTCACATATTCAGATTGGGTGGTCCATTGCTTCCACGTGCGTGGTCTCCATAATGACATATTTTCCTGACTTGTCTTTTCTTCTCTTTTTTCCAAATAATAAGGCACCTCTAAAGAATATACTTGATGATAACCCAATAGTAGTGAATTTATCTATTATGTTTTCGCTATATTTCTTATTAAAAATAATAGCTCCAAATTTAATATCAGAGGGCTTCAAAGAATTATCGGCTGTAATATTTGGAATAATACTAGACTTGCCTTTATGATCATTGTAACAGAACCGACCAAATTATAAGAGCACAAGTATAAATCAATCACCGAAGTGACTAATTCCACACTTGAGCCCATATAATCCCGGTAGTCAGGAAATCTCGAAGGATTTCAAACCAACAAAACATACAAGCCAAGATCGAAGCACAACTTAACATAATTCACCATCCGTTACATCAGAGTTCACAAATAGTTCACAAGTGACATAACATAGAAATACTTAGGTATTACAATACCAGTTTTGCAAGTAGTAATAGCAACATAGTTTTGAAACCATTCGAATACACCACACTTAGTTCGATACATGCCAGAGCCATAGTCATCCCACAAAAGCATACGATAAGATGAAGGAAACGATCTTTGCCCATGATCTAGTCCTCATCCCCAGGGGTGAAGACATACCTTGCAGAAGCTTTGTATAAAGAATATCATACGCAACAAGAGGGAATAAACCACGAGTACGAGGATGTACTCAGCTAGACTTACCCGTCATAAACCAGAAATAAATGACACCAAGGAGTATGCAAGGCTGAAATGTAAGTGGAGCTATTTGGACAACCTTTTGCATAAAAGCATAAGCAGTATTTGATGAACAATTAAATATACTAGCAGCATCTTAAATTATTTTACCTTCCATCTAAGTGTGCCCCTGTACTAAGCAAACACCGATTAAAACAAGCATTAATAACCATATCCTTTTTGGTGCAGCTTTCATCAATATCAATATCAAACTTTGAACCATAATTATTTAGTGAAATCTACGGCCGGAGGCAATAGTCAAGTTCTCACTATCCGGGAGAGACGGCGATTCGAATCGATTCCAAGCGAGCTCGGGGGTATTCCCAACACACACCCAGGCGAGGTGGATCGAGTCGCCTTAGGTTACCTTTTGGTACAACTTCGGGCGCGGGCCCGGTTATCACGTCGGCAAAACCGGAAAGTCGGATAGCCGGGATGTTCAAACCATGCTAACCCAAGGGACGACGCCAGGATCGAGTTAGACATGCTTGCCCTTGGTCTAGTATGCCGCTATCCCGCGAATTGCCCAACCGCCGCCCGTGTTCCGTCTTGAGTTGAGCTACTTGGCTTCGCGGTCGGACATTCGGGTCCGGCCAACTATGTGAGGGGCTGCGTTCAACATGACCAAGAACGGACGATGCTTCCAGTCCTTAACCGGCACTGAGCGGGGTCCCTTTGTCCCTGCCCGGCCTTTCTGTCGAGAATTAACACATGGTTCATTTCCCACGATAGCATATATAGCCAACCGTGACGGAGAGAGTAACCACCTATAACTCGCGGATGACAGGGGATATCACCCGACTTCTACCGGTCTAAGCATGGCTAAGCATTTGCATCGCTCTAACCTAAAATATAGGATTCAGGATATAACATATATCTTTGGACAAGGATAGGATAAATGCAGCAACATCTTCAATCAATTCCTATACCTAATGCAGTAAACAACATAAAGTACTCAAGTGCATTTTATAAAAGTGGGAGGCTTAATATGCTCCGGGGCTTGCCTTTCACAAAGGTTGCAGGCTCTTGATTAGGGCACTCAGTTAGTTCTTCTTTTTCGACGGAGTTGCTTTCGCCGGCTGGTCCCCCTGGCTCCTCCTCCTGGTGCTCCTGCTGTAGGTCCCCGAACTCCAAGAGCGTTACCCCCTTCGGCGAACCTATTGAATGAAATGCATAAATGAGAATAATGAATGCACAAGATGATCATGTAAGAGAGTGAATAACAGCAACAACACTAAACCTCCAGCTGAGGTGATGACTCTATTCAAATCACTTTAAGTTTGAGTAGGTGCATATCTCCTCTCTAAACAAGATTGAACACTCACCAAGCAAGTCAAGGTATAACTTTTCATCATCAGTTAAGGACATACAACCTGCACCTAATCACTTGTATAAATTAGCAAAGTATCTACAAGATGTAAATCACACACAAGGGCAAGTAATTAAAGCAAAGCACATTTCAGAACTTCTGACCTACACTCAACAGCTGAAAGAAGCAACTATAATTGGAGTTCTATAAATCCAAATGACATGTATGAGGACATTCTGGAAAGCTCATGAAATTGTCTACAACTCTTATTTAGACATCACAAACAGATTCACTATTCAAAAAAGTCAAACAGACAGATTTCCCAGATCTGTCCAGAAATTCCAGAGAAGACCTCTTTTCTGGAATCTCACAAGATAACACCATAACTCCTAAACTACTCCACCAAATGTTCTCAAATTTTAACAGCAACTAGATAATGAAATTATCTACCACTTTGCTATTGACCACAAAGCCAGAAAACACCATCTAGCTTATGCAAAACCAAAAGTACCACTAGCTGTCCAGAAAAGGCTTAAATTGGAGGATTAATTATTTATTCATGTTCAAACTTGCAATTCAAGCTCACCCAACCTAACCAACAGTTAAAACATGACTAATGATTAACAGAAAAACTAACAAACCACTCTAGAACATCAATTAAAACACCCTTTTCAATTTATTTCATTATTCAAGGGCACAATTGAGCACACAGTAAAACTACCCAGAAAAATCTATAAAAATTACAGTGGACTACTCATAGCTCACATAGACCACAGTTCAAATTTCACATTAAATTACTAAGTATAACCTTCTGTACCAAAAGAACAAGCCACACAAGCTTAAAGATGGATAATTCACAATTCCATTTGAGAAGTATCAAACAACAGATTTACAATTTTTCTTAGCATCATCATAGCACCAATATGCACTTCTCCAATTTTCACTCCAAAAGAATGTATGTAGAACACATGATAAATATGTTACCAAACAAGGCATAAAATCAACTTATTGAGCAAACTGCCATATGAAACAGGGGTACATGCCAACCAACATTTTTCCTAGATAGAGCAGGTCGAAACAAAGCTAAACCCACTGGTTTCACATTTTTAGCATCATTCCTTAATTAGTTATGCAATTAACCAATTCCCAAGGCATAGAACAAGATAAATACACCAAGCAAAATCTACTGTAGAACATGCCATGTTTCATATTTTTATAAAAAACTAGACATACAGAGGAACTCAACAAAATTGGAATCACTCAATTTGGACTTCATTTGCTCCAGTTATGATTTAATCAAGATACAAGCATTTTCTGAAAAAAAATAAATCAAAAACCTAAACCTAATCCGACTGGCAGGCGGGGCCCGCGGGTCAACGGACCCACCAGTCAGAGAGACAGAGACAGAGGCACGGCGGTGCGATTTTGACCGGCAAAAACACGCCGGCGGTGAGGTCTCCGGCGAAGCCATCACCACCGTCGTGCTCACCGTGACCTAGTGCACCGATAGACCTATTCTATTGCAAGGGGGAAGCACGGGAGCTAGCTCGTCGCCGGCAATGGCGGCACGGCGGCAATGTCGCGGCGCGGGCGGTGATGCCACCGTCTCCGGCAATGTCGTGCCCAATCGGCGGCTGCGAAAGGTTTCGGAGGTCCTAATCGAAGCTAGGGTTTGGGATTCGGCCGGGCGGTGAACTCAGGAGAAGCTTGCCCGCGTGCATGGCCACGACGGCGGCGAGAGCACGGCGGCGCTGCGCTCTGGTGTGCCGAAGCCCTAATCGTCGAAACCAATACCCGAGACTCGATCTACACCCCTAGACGGCTACGGAACTGGTGAAAGAGAGAGCGAGAGGGTCCGGTAAAGCCTCGGCCGCGGTGAGCTCGAAGCTCGGCGGAGCTCCCGGCCATGGCGACGCGGCGGAATGGCGCAATGCGCCCTCACCGAGGATGGATTGGCTTGCTATCGGTGTCGGTGGAAGAGGGAATCATGGCGGAGCTTTTGGGTGCAGTTTGGACGGCGGCGGTGCGGTGGTTACGGCGTGGAGCGGCGGTGAAGCCTGCGGCGGCTGGCGTCGCCCTTCTTTCCGCCCGAGCGAAAGAGAGGGACGAGAGGAGAGAATGGGAGCGAGGGGGGAGAGAGAGCCGGGCGATGGCGTGATGAAGTGGTGGCGCCGTGGCCGCGCCGGCCCGACGAGTGGGGGCGCCGGCGGCGTCTGGGCGCCACTTGGCGGCCGGCCTCGATGCCGGTCGGCCCCCGCCCCCCAAACTGAATTCAAATTCAGTTTGAACCGACTGAAAACCGACAAGTTCCATCGATCCAAACTCCAAAACCGAGCCAAACTAGGAGAAACTTCTGTAAGAGAAATTGTAGATGGATTGGTGGTCTACAACTTTACTTATATGACTTTCCTCTAGTTCTGCTTGGTTTGGAAACTACAACTCAAAGAAGGACCCTAAAAACAAACTGAAAACCGGTTTAGGACTTAACCAATTTTTCAAAGGCAAAACAGCACTGTTTCTGATCTAAATGTGCATTTTTGAGCACCTTGCGCACATTTTCAGAGCTTGGGCCTTAAATAAAGTTTGCTCCTTACTAAATTATCTACAACTTTTATTTAGGGCCCACTGCCATGCAAAGCTTCTAGCTTGCAGATTTGAAGCAGTCGAACAGAACTACCTTGGGAGGCATATCAAGTCAAAGTATCACTTAGGAGTAAAATTAGGCAACATGATCAACATGACTATTGTTCCATGAAGTGTAATAATCATAGTTAAGCTACTGTAGAGCACATTTAACAACATTACACAGCATGACACTGGATCAATCAAGCAAAGTAAGCATCAATGAGCTTTTCAAGAGCATAAACATAGAAGTTGCATAATGACTTGTCATACACATGCATATATGAGATGATGATGATGCTTATGGTCAATTTATGCAAATGATTTAATGAGCCAACACCTAGGGTGTTACAGCCCTCCCCCCTTAAAGGAATCTCGCCCCGAGATTAGGTGAAGCGATACCATTGTTCGGCAAATGCGGGATACACCTCTCTTAGATAATCTTCTCTTTCCCAAGTAGCATCCCAATCACTCTCATTGTTCCAAGTGACCTTATGAAACCGGATCACTTTCGATTACGTGTAATTCTCTCTTTGGTATCAAGAACCTTCACCGGCCGTGCTTCATATGTTAGATCTGATTTCAACTCTACATCTTGGGTTTCCATCCTTTCTTAGGTACTCGAAGGCATTTCTTGAGTTGGGAAACATGGAAAACATCAAAGATAGCACTCATCTCCGGTGGTAACTCGGATTTTATATGCCACCCTTCCCCGTCTAGATAGGATTTGATAAGGTCCCACATACCTCGGGGCCAACTTTCTTTTAACTCCAAAACGTTGCACGCCTTTCATGGGTGACACTTTGAGATACACATAGTCGCCAACCTCAAACTCAATAGGATGTCTTCTCTTATCAGCATAAGATTTCTGGCGAGACTGAGCAGCTTTGATATGTTGTTGGATCACCTTTACTTTTTCTTCAGCGTCTGGATTAGCTCAATCCCATAGTACCAACGTTCACCCGGTTCAACCCAATGTGAAGGTGTTCGACACCTTTTTCCATATAGGGCTTCGAAAGGAGCCATCTTAGTACTTTCCTGATAACTATTGTTATATGAGAACTCGGCTAAATGTAACCAGCTCTCCCAAGATCCTCCTGCAGACAGAACGCAAGAACGTAGCAAGTCTTCTAAAATTTGATTTACTCTTTCTGTCTGACCAGAGGTTTGCGGGTGATAAGCTGAACTGCGAAGCAAATGAGTGCCCAAGGCTTTGTGCATATGCTCCCAGAAACGAGCCACAAATTGTGGACCACGGTCAGATACGATGGTCTTGGGTACACCGTGGAGCCGATAAATTTGGGCCATGTATAACTCAGCACACTGATAGGGCTTGATAGAAGTACTGACCGGAATGAAATGTGCGGTTTTGGTCAGGCGATCTACAATTACCCAAATTGAGTCATGACCCTTTTGGGTCGTGGGCAAACCGGTGATAAAGTCCATGCTAATCTCTTCCCATTTCCAGCTCGAGCAGAGAGAGGTTGGAGCGGACCGGCGGGCTTAAGATGGACTGCCTTGACTCTACAACAGATATCACAACGAGCAACAAAGTCAGCAATCTCTAGCTTCATTTTGGTCCACCAAAATCTAGGTCTCAAGTCTTCATACATTTTGCTACTGCCTGGATGGATAGAATAATTGGAAGAATGAGCTTCAGTCAAGATCTGCTGCCTAAGGTCTTTATTTTTGGGTACAACCTAACGATCATCAAACCACAGGACACCTCTTTCATCTACACGAAAGCGCGTGGCTGGTTTCAACTTCATTTTCTTTTTGATGTGAAAGATGCCCACATCAGTCTTTTGGGCCTCAATAATCTTATCCGTAAGAGTAGAGCTCAAAGTGATATTGTGGAGTATAGCAGGATGCATAAGGTGTGCTAAGTGATAATCCCCTTGGATAGCAGAACTAGAATGAGACTTCCTACTCAAGGCATCAGCAACTACATTGGCCTTCCCAGGATGATAGTGTACTTGCAAATTATAGTCCTTTATCAACTCAAGCCACCTTCATTGCCGCATATTCAACTCAGGTTGAGTAAAGATATACTTCAGGCTTTTGTGATCGGTATAAATGTGACACACATTACCCAGCAAGTAATGTCTCCATATCTTCAAAGCATGAACTACTGCCGCCAACTCTAGATCATGTGTGGGATAGTTGACTTCGTGTTTTCGCAACCGACGAGAAGCATAAGCAATAACTCGCCCTTCTGCATAAGTACACAACCAAGGCCGGTGCCCGAGGCAGGCAATACACATCAAAGGGCTTCTCAATATCCGGTTGAGCTAGGACAGGAGCAGAAGTCAACAGAGTTCGCAAGGTACGAAAGGCGGACTCACATTCCGGTGTCCATACAAACTCTTCACCTTTCTGAAGTAGCTTGGTCATAGACTTTGCTATTTTAGAGAAGTCAGGAATAAACCTACGATAATACCCAGCAAGACCAAGGAAACTACGAACTTCGAGAGGCGTGGTTGGAGCCTCCCAATCTAAAACTTGTTGTACTTTTGAAGGATCAATCTGAAACCCCATTCTCCAAGAGAATATGACCAAGGAAAGGAACTTCCTTCAACCAGAACTCACACTTGCTGAATTTAGCATAAAGTTGATGCTCTCGCAATCTGGACAACACCACCCTTAAATGGTTAGCATGATCTTCCTTATTTTCAGAATAAACCAGGATATCATCAATGAACACCACAACGAACTTATCCAATTTCGGCATGAATACCGAATTCATCGGGTACATGAAATGGGCGGGAGCATTCGTCGGACCAAAAGACATGACAAGATACTCATATAACCCATACAGGTTGCAAAAGCCGTTTTCTCAATATCTTCGGGGACGGATTCGAATCTGATGATACCCCGAACGTAAATCAATCTTGGAAAACACTTTGGCTCGAGAGAGTTGGTCAAACAAGATATCAATTCGAGGCAAAGGATATTTATTTTTGATAGTAACTTCATTTAGAGGCCGATAATCTACGCACATACGCAAGGATTGATCTTTCTTCTTAACAAAGATAGCCGGACAGCCCCATGGAGAAGAACTAGGACGGATCAAGCCTTGTGTCATCAACTTCTTAAGTTCTTCTTTCATTATAGCCAATTCATTAGGAGGCATACGATAAGGCCTTCTAGATATGGGTGCGGCTTTTTGGGATTAAATCTATCTTAAACTCGACATCACGCATGTGTGGTGGTAGCCGGGCAACTCCTCCAGGAAAGACATCTGAAAACTCACATACCACTTTGGGATGGCTGCGATCTTGTCACTCAAAACAGAATTTGCCGTAGGACTTGGATCCACAAACTCGGGGGAGAGGCACTAGAAAAGCTTCTCTTGTGCCGGGATCTCGTAACATAACCACTCTAGTGGATGTATCAATAAGGACACCATTGTTACTCATCCATTTCATCCCTAGTATCACATCTATCTTTAGGTTAGGTAGGATGATGAAGGTTTCACTATATACTCGACCACCAATATCAAGACGCACACCTCTTACTATCTGGTTAGTAGCCACGGGGTTGCCCATTTGCACTTATATTGAACTTACCCTCTTCAAGGTTAATTATCTCTATATTGTGCTCAGATGCAAAGATAGGACTCATGAATGAATGAGAAGCACCAGAATCAAAGAGCACAATAGCAGGATGATTATTGACTAAGAACTTACCAGCTGTGACTGTCTCACCAGCCGGAATCTCCTCAACAGCAGTATAATGCACATGACCTTGACGAGGGGCATTCTGATTCCCCTGCTTCTTGGGATAAGGACAATTCTTGGACCAATGCCCTGACTTGCCACAGTTCCAGCATGGCATATTGCTTGGTGGTACATTAGAGCGAGGCCCGACCGAGATGAGCCCCCTTAGGCAAAGCAACCTGTGAAACCCCTACGAAAACCAGTCTTGCTTTGATTCTTCTTTTGAGGTGGGACGATAGCGAGGAGGTGCATCAATTTAACACAAAGTGCGATAGATATAATTAGCTCACACCCCGGGAGCGAAACACTTGTTCGCAACAAGTCATCAAGGTCAACAAAAGGAAGGTCCGAATAAAGTCACGGCCTAATTACTATTACATCACGGATGTTCAGGAAAGATATAACATGTGAATTACATTCATCCATCAAAAGCAACCCTAAGGGGCTAATTAGAACTAGGAGCTAGTCTAAGCATCATTCTCGGAATCGAGACCCAAGTCATCGCCTGCTTCCTCTGCCGCTGCATCTGGCTGAACCGGGTCCTCAGGATCATCTGCTGCCGTCTCCACATCCTCATCCTCATCCTCGGCTATAACCCCCGGATCCCGGCTTTGTGGCTCGGGAGGAGGAAGAAGAGGATGCATCGCATTCTGCCTCATGTGGATCTCCTCATGAAGAGCATTGTTGTACCCCTCCAAAACATCATTCGGCGATGGAGGTCCGCAATCTCATTCGAAAGCGACGCTCACGGCGGTTGGCAGCTCCCATGATACACTCCAAGTCTGCATCTCGCTCTGGCGGTTGCATCACGCTCACGGATAGCTGCGTCCTTTCGCGAATAGGCTGCGTCATGCTCACGGATAGGCTGCGTCACGCTCCTGCACCGCCTGGTGCCTGTGGATGCGAACCTGACGAGCCTCGGCCTGTGCCTCCGGTCTAGCCGCAGCGGTGGTCAGGTTGTGTGCTCCTTTCCCTTCCTACCGCGCGAAGCCTTATAATCTCCTCATGCGCTGCATTCACACGACCCTGCAGACCATGCCGCTGATCCGCTGAGAGCTTCATGACGGCAGACATAGCACTCATTGCATCACAAGTGCTACCGGCACGCTCATCCTGATACGAACGAGCCTGAGTAGGATCCTGCTCCCGGTCAGTCCGGGGAAGTTGGGCACTCCTCGGGAAAGTTCCCAATAGGTCCCACTGAACTCCGGTCGGGGTGATCGGACGGATCTTCTTGAGCATGTGAAAAGCCAGCATGCGAAGCGCCTCCCACGGCGTGTCACCACCCATGGTGATGGTGATAGGCTGAATCGAGGGATACTTGGCCTCTCCTTGATCTTGACGTCACGGCGTAGCCTTGCCCCTCAACATTTGTCCGGGTGTAGCGAGGGGTTTGGTGTACCCCGCTAGCTTCAACACCCTCCACAACAAGGTGGGAGTGCCAAAGTGCTCCAGAAAGTGGCCACGCTGGGGAGGAGCTGACGAAGAGGAGGCCATCTGTGGAACAATATTTAATTACAAGAGTAAGAAACCTTATATAACAGAACGATTACCTTAAGGGTGGGAAAAATTTAATGAGTGAGCGATGTATTTAATCATGATGCATGAAACGTTCCAACGTCCTCACAACCTAGAATAAATTTATTTTTCTAGCGTTCTAGACGGTGGCATACATACGTTCTCTCAATATACGTAACTAGCCGGTCTACACGTTTGCGCTATTAGTGTACCTGCAGAAGAATTCATTGCAGCCCAACAGTTCCCAATATAAAAATTTCACAAACAACAAAATCCTTGGAAAGCAGTAAAAGCTAAATACTTTCCACAAATGTGTCCCAACACATTTGCTTCGGTATCACAACTACCCGACAGTTTACCCATAATTAAATACCTTCATAATTGCATGGTTTTGACATACAATTATTCCAATATCACAATCTAGCACTTCCCTAGACCGCCCGGTTGGGACAGTCATGCTCTCACAACTCCCCTTACCTTGGGCGTAGGCTGCAAAAATTTAATCTACAACATATATGGCTATTTCATATATGAAGGCTGCCTCCACCATTAGACCACAGGGCAGCGTATTGCGGTCATCACACTTCTCACCTTGGCATAGTCGTCGGTGCAAGAATAAAAACCCCCAAGTTAGTACTTACATAAGCCACCTAATAATCCTTAATAGGGCATAAGGGATGACCACTGGCATGATAACAAATTTAATTTCAGATTTAGCTCCTAAGTATAAACCTAGTGTTTTACCCAAAATTTTTCTTTTTGCAACAAATTATTTTGTTTTCAAATAGACAATTGGTGAATTACGTCAAATCTTGCTCTGATGCCATTTTGTAACGTCCCGCCTCCTCGAGGCCGGGCCCGCTTACATCGGCGGCTTTAATAGGATCAATACTGCCCTCACAGACCAACACCAATCTTTTCTGCGCACTTTGTCCTCACTCATGCGCACCCGGAAATGACTTCCCGGTCGGTCACCCATCTTGAAATTGCTCCAAGCCAAGCACGCTTAACCCAGGAGTTCTTTCGAGATGAGCTTCCGGAAAAGAAGTTGCAACTTATTGGTATGAGTATCATATTAATCCTATTAAGCCCTGGACCGGGGTGTTACATCCTCACCCCTTTAAGCGTCGGCGTCCTCGTCGATCACCCCCTGTGCCAGGAACCTCCTCTCTTGGCCACGTCCAGGTGTGTCCGGTGCGGCGCATGTGCCACGCTGTGTGACCACGACGGATCCACACCCGGCCATGCGCACCATGCTGCGCAAGAAGCTGCGACACACGCGCCCGTGAAACCGAGAGTCGGCTCGATACCAGCTGTATGAGAACCGACCAAATTATAAGAGCACAAGTATAAATCAATCACCGAAGTGACTAATTCCACACTTGAGCCCATATAATCCCGGTAGTCCGGAAATCTCGAAGGATTTCAAACCAACAAAACATACAAGCCAAGATCGAACGCAACTTAACATAATTCACCATCCGTTACATCAGAGTTCACAAATAGTTCACAAGTGACATAACATAGAAGTACTTAGTTATTACAATACCAGTTTTGCAGTAGTAATAGCAACATAGTTTTGAAACCATTCGAATACACCACACTTAGTTCAGACACATGCCAGAGCCATAGTCATCCCACAAAAGCATATGATAAGATAAAGGAAACGATCTTTGCCCATGATCTAGTCCTCATCCCCAGCGGGGTGAAGACATACCTTGCAGAAGCCTTATAAAGAATATCATCTGCAACAAGAGGGAATAAACCCTGAGTACGAGGATGTACTCAGCTAGACTTACCCGTCATAAACCAGAAATAAATGACACCAAGGAGTATGCAAGGCTGAAATGTAAGTGGAGCTAGCTGGACAACCTTTTGCATAAAAGCATAAGCAGTATTTGATGAACAATTAAATATACTAGCAGCAGCTTAAATTATTTTACCTTCCATCTAAGTGTGCCCTGTACTAAGCAAACACTGATTAAAACAAGCATTAATAACCATATCCTTTTTGGTGCAGCTTTCATCAATATCAATATCAAACTTTGAACCATAATTATTTAGTGAAATCTACGAAGCCGGAGGCAATAGTCAAGTTCTCACTATCCGGGAGAGACGGCGATTCGAATCGATTCCAACTGAGCTCAGGGGGTATTCCCAACACACACCCAGGCAGACTGGATCAGAGTCGCCTTAGGTTACCTTTGGTACAACTTCAGCGCGGCCCGGTTATCACGTCGGCAAAAACCGGAAAGTCGGATAGCCGGGATGTTCAAACCATGCTAACCCAAGGCCGACGCCATGATCAGTTAGACATGCTTGCCCTTGGTCTAGTATGCCGCTATCCCGCGAATTGCCCAACCGCCCGCCCGTGTTCCGTCTTGAGTTGAGCTACTTGGCCAGCGGTCGGACACTTTCAGTCTCCGGCGAAGCCATCACCACCGTCGTGCTCACCGTGACCTAGTGCACCGATAGACCTATTCTATTGCAAGGGGGGAAGCACGGGGGAGCTAGCTCGTCGCCCGGCAATGGCGGCACGGGCGGTTCGCTGGCGGTGATGCCACCGTCTCCGGCAATGTCGTGCCCAATCGAAGGCCACTGCGAAAAGGTTTCGGAGGTCCTAATCGAAGCTAGGGTTTGGGATTCGGCCGGCGGTGAACTCCCGAGAAGCTTGCCCGCGTGCATGGCCACGGCGGCGGCGAGAGCACGGCGGCGCAAGGCCCGTTCGGTGTCGTAAGCCCTAATCATCGAAACCAATACCCGAGACTCGATCTACACCCCTAGACGGCTACGGAACTGGTGAAAGAGAGAGCGAGAGGGTCCCGATAAAGCCTCGGCCGCGGTGAGCTCGAAGCTCGGAGCTCCCGCCATGGCGGACGCGGCGGAATGGCGCAATGCGCCTCACCGAGGATGGATTGGCTTGCTATCGGTGTCGTGGAAGAGGGAAGCATGGCGGAGCTTTGGGTGCGGTTTGGACGGCGGCGGTGCGGTGGTTACGGCGTGGAGCGGCGGCGGCCTCGGCGGGGGCGTCGCCTTCTTCTCCGCGAGAGCGAGCGAGAGGGACGAGAGGAGAGAATGGGAGGCGGGGGGAGAGAGCCGGGCGATGGCGTGATGAAGTGGTGGCGCCGTGGCGCGCCCGCCCCGACGAGTGGGGGCCGGGCGGCACGGGCGCCACTTGGCGGCCGGCCTCGATGCCGGTCGGCCCCCCCCCCAAACTGAATTCAAATTCAGTTTGAACCGACTGAAACCGACAAGTTCCATCGATCCAAACTCCAAAACCGAGCCAAACTAGGAGAAACTTCTGTAAGAGAAATTGTAGATGGATAGGTGGTCTACAACTTTACTTATATGACTTTCCTCTGGTTCTGCTTGGTTTGGAACTCAAAGAAGGACCCTAAAAACAAACTGAAAACCGGTTTAGGACTTAACCAATTTTTCAAAGGCAAAACAGCACTGTTTCTGATCTAAATGTGCATTTTTGAGCACCTTGCGCACATTTTCAGAGCTTGGGCCTTAAATAAAGTTTGCTCCTTACCAAATTATCTACAACTTTTATTTAGGGCCCACTGCCATGCAAAGCTTCTAGCTTGCAGATTTGAAGCAGTCGAACAGAACTACCTTGGGAGGCATATCAAGTCAAAGTATCACTTAGGAGTAAAATTAGGCAACATGATCAACATGACTATTGTTCCATGAAGTGTAATAATCATAGTTAAGCTACTGTAGAGCACATTTAACAATATTACACAGCATGACACTAGATCAATCAAGCAAAGTAAGCATCAATGAGCTTTTCAAGAGCATAAACATAGAAGTTGCATAATGACTTGTCATACACATGCATATATGAGATGATGATGATGCTTATGGTCAATTTATGCAAATGATTTAATGAGCCAACACCTGGTGTGTTACAATCATCTTGATGAGGCATGGACTCATCATCCTCCCTTCCTTGAAATAAAGTCATCCTCGGCTTTGACAAAGCTCTATCATCATGTATCTGGTGTCCATCGGTGGTACAATTTTGGGAGATGGATAGATACAGTGCATTTCGGAACCATTATCACCTCAGTCATGGTATCATGGGGATAAACACCAACTGCAATGACTCCAGCACCACCGATAGTTTCAAAGGAGTTGCTCATTGAAATTTCAGAATAATTGCACTTGTCATCAGAAGGTAGAACAGGTGGATTGGTGCTCATGTTACCAGAAATATTGGAATCATTGGTACTATATAATGGAGTTGAAATTTCAAATTGGATTGATGATTTAATTGGCTCCTTGCACCGAACCGCAGGCTCACTAGAAGCAGCAAGAGTAGGAATATTCACATCATTCTCTCCCTCTTGAAGCAAAGCCGTCCTCGGCTTTGGGAATATTGCAGCAGCCTTTGTAAGAGTAGCACATTTTCTATGTGGATAGAGAAAGTTGCGCCTACCCCCAGTGTAGGGATAGTGCATATATGGAGTGTAAGTGGATCTTGATCTTGAGAGCTTGATAAGTCTCTACAATATGGGTCTCAAAAGCTGACAGAGCTCAGTGTAAAAATAAGTAACTTATGTAGAAGGTTATGATCATGTATGGCTCTATAGGTATTTTAAGGCCACAGAGGAGTAGCTTAGCTATTGTTTTTGTGTTTTTGAAATAAAAGCTCCAATGACTAGGCATAGAAATTTAGGTTCTCATGTTCTACTATCTCATACTTGTCAACAACTTAAAAAGTATGGGGTCCCTATAAAGAGTTCCCAACAGCTGCAGGTGTTACAGGAGATGAATTATATGATTCTTGCCTTAAGTTATGACTAAGCTACTCATCCTTGAGTTGTAATCATGTTTCATTAAAGGATATTCAATTATGCTCAGTTATCAGTAAATGAGAGTGCTTTGGAGTGCATACCTGGCTTCTGTTGAATGATGTTCTTTTGAGTTCTTTATGGGTTGTCTCCCCCACACTTGTTTTCTATTTCCTTTTATGCACAACAAGGTGGAGACAAACTATCAATAAGGCACATTTATTACACAATGAATGAATGAATTAACTAATCAAACTATCAAGCTAACTAATCAAGCGATGATGAACTAACTAACACGTGTGCCTACTCATCTCTATCTCTAGTCCTTCTTCTCTAGCTCTTCGACCCTGGCCTTGAGCGCTTTGTTCTTGATACGCATCTGCTCATGGTTTACTTCTAGGTTTCCTATGCGCTGCACAAATGGGTGCTCGGGGGCTTTGAGCGCATCGAGGGCGCTTCGGGCCGAAGGTCTATTCTAGTCTCTAACGTGGCTAAGGACAGACGAGGTTGTCGCGGGGCTGGTGTAGTCCTTGCCTTCTTCTTCAGGGGTTCCGGATTGGCTCTCGGCGGTGGACTGAACTTCAGATTGTTGGGATCCACCCGCACACCATCCAGAGTTACACGCTCCTTCTCGGTGGTGTACTTAGCACCAGTCACCATTCCAAACTTGGTGGTGGCTCCTAGCAGCCTCTCCCCCTCTCTAGGAGGTAGTAACTTGGTGCCTTGGGGAGAGCAATGCTAGATTGACCGAGTGGTCAAGGCTTATCTCTAAGAAGTGGTTGATGAGCTGGAGGCACGATTGTTGGCCTCCTGATGGCCTGGGCGTAGCGGGCCTCCTCCACTGGAGCTCCTTGAGGTCGAGCTCGGACGACCTCCTTCGATGGTGTCGGGACGACGCCGCCGGGGGGCACCACCGCCCCACTGCCCGGCGGGATGATCGCCAGTGGGAGGACTTCCTCCGGCTCTTCGACGGTGTAGGGAAAGTTTGGGCTCGCCATTTGGTGGAAAGGTGGAGAGATAGAGAGCTTCCTTGCTATGGGCTAAGAGAGGAGAGCTCTTGGGATAAGAGGAGACTGACCCCAGGGGCTGTTTATATAGTCCTGATGACTTGAGGTAGGGGGCATTCCATCCTAATCTATCCCGAGCATCTATCGTGATAAGGCGGCGGCGGATTCAGATCAAAGCCGAATATTCAGAACCCTAACGAAACAAGCTTCACACCGAGAGACGGCGGACCGCGAGGCGGCGCCAGGGGAGACCGACCGGTCTGGGGTGGGACCGGCCGGTCCCACCCTAGCCCGGTTTCCGGTGCCCTTCCGCGGGGTGCATTCTTGGCCTGTTATCTCTCCAAATTTTCTCCCGCCGCGGCCCAATTCATGATGGAGTTTTATATTTTGATAAATTAGGGGAAAACCAAGAAATAAATTTCATCTAATTTCTCAGGTGGTCTACAAGGTGAAAGCTCTAGTTTGGTTTTGGCTAATTGATGAAACCTAGGACTAACCCTATTGCTAAGTGTGTAGCATTGGAGAAAGGGGAAGTCCAAGCCATGTGGTGGAGTAGTGATCAAGGTGATGGTGGAGACCACAAGTGATCAAGTGCCACCCTTGGAGATAAAGGAAGATGAGGAGCAAGATGGAATGCTAAAGGCAAAGGTATATGTTAGGGCATTTCCATTTTACCGGTCGTAGGTGAGTAGAGAAGTTGACGGCCAAGTTTAGGATCGATAACCGTACTATTAAGAGGAGCAATGTCGCGCAATATCGGTTATCCAAGTGCTACCAAGTGTTCTTATTCCATGCATATACACTAGGGCCTAGTGAGCTAACAATTCCCTTGAAAATCACTTTGAAAAATGCTAACATATATGCACAAGTGTTGGAACATCTTGGTGTTAGTACATGAAAGCAAGGGAAGAGATTGGAAATGGAAAGGAGAAGAAGAGAAGTCACGGGCGTGACAGGACTCGCACGGACGCTGCTACATCGACCGGACGCTACTGCAACAGATACCAGACGCCAGTGAAACGTCGACCGGACGCTCCGGTGCCATACGTTCTGAGTCCGGTCAGTTGGTGAAGAAGTGACCGGACGCTGGGTGAGTCCGGTCAAGGGTGATCGGACGCGTCCGGTCGTGAACATACCTCTCTAGTACCTCTCTGGATTGGACCGGACGCACTGTGCAACATTGACCGGACGCTATTGCATCATCGAGCGGACGTGATTGAAACAGTGACTGGACGCTGATGAAACATTGACCGGACGCGTCCGGTCAGTTCGCAGACTGTGGGAGTTTGTGCCTAACGGCTAGCTGAGCTTTGGGGTCTCTATAAAAATGGGTTGACCGGCTCTTGCTCATTCTCTTGGCTCTCTAACTTGTTGATACACCTTGTGAGCATACTCCCACACCTCCCTCTCATACTCTTGCTTGATTGTGCATCCAAAGTGAGATTGGGAGTGCTCCTTAGTGCATTTGCTTAGAGTTTGAGCATCTAGTGGCACTAGTGAGCGTTCTTGCTGCGATTGAGCTTATTACTCTTGGTGGTTGCCACCACCTAGACGGTTGGAGCAGCGTGCCGAGTTGAGCAAGTTTGAAGATTGTTCTTGGCCACTTCGGAGGTGATTGTAAGGGGTTGGTTGGAGCAGCGTGCCAGAGTTGAGCAAGTTTGGAGATCGTTCTTGGCCACTCCAGAGGTGATTGTGAGGGGTTCTTGACCTTGTCCCCGCGGGAGATCGCAAAAGGTACTCTAGTGGAATGCTCGTGACTTGTGTTGCCCTCATCTTGTGGTGATTCTTGCGGTGCCCGTTGGAGGCTTGGTGTGGTGCCAATTAGCCGCCGAATCCCAAATGAGTGTACAGTCACAACGAGGAGTAGCATGTTGGCAAGCACGTCCATCAAGATCATATTTGGATTTCATTTGATTGATTAGATCATCACCTCGGTTTCTTATTGTTGATCAAGAAGGTGATTGACCTTGCCAAGCTATATATTCTCAAAGACAAGCTCTCAAGTTTTAAGATGGAAGATGATGAGAGTATGCCAGAGATGTTTCATCACCTTCAAGTAATTGTCAATGACTTGAAGAATTTGAGTGAGAAGGTGGAGAATACGAATTTCTCTCACAAGTTCCTAAGAAGCCTACCATCAAGATTTGAGTTCTTGGTCATAATGTTGGTGAGAGAAGGATTAGACACCAAGACCCCTAACCAAGTACTAGGTGAGGTGATCACACATGACACCTACCGCGTGGAACGGGAAGAGGGTTCTCATAAGGATGAGAAGAAGGACAAAGAGAAGAAGAAAGACAAGGAAGTGGTTGCATTCAAGGCTACTTCATCAAGAGGCAAGAAAAAGCAAGAATCAAGTGATGATAAAGCTAGCACAAGCTCAAGTGAGATGGATGATGAAGCAATGGCTCTCTTGGTTCACAAATTTGGCAAATTCATGAAGAAGAAGGGCTATGGTGCAAGAAAGAGAAGAGATGCAATCAAGACCAAGAGATGCTTTCGATGCAAAAGCAAAGATCACTTCAATGCTGATTGTCCTCTCTCAAGTGATGATGATAGTGATGAGGATGACAAGAAGAAGAAGAAAAACAAGAAAGAGAGGAAGAACAAGAAGGAAAAGAAAGAGAAGAAGCTTGAGTACAAGAAGAAGAAGAAGGGGCAATCATATTTTGTCACATGGGATAGTGATGCCTCAAGTGATAGCGATGATGAGAGTGAAGATGACAAGAAATCAAAGAAGAAGTTACTTGCTAGTCTTACCATCTCCAACAAGCCTTCACTCTTTGATGCTCCATCGACATGCTTAATGGCTAAGCCATCCAAGGTACAATCTAATGATGAGAGCGATAGTGAGTGATGATGATGAGGAGTACTCAAAGAAGGACCTCATTAGCATGCTACGAGATGCTCACTCTTACATTGAAGAAAAGAGGAAGGAGTGCAAAGAGTTGCGCAAGAGCAAGAAAGCTCTTGAGCAATCCTTTGATGAGCTCAATGCTACTCATGAGAGGCTAGTGGAAGCCCATGAGAAGCTTGAAAAAGCTCACACCAAGCTTGAGAAGGCTCACTCCTCTCTCCTTGATTAATCTAAGATTGAGGATGTTGTAGACACATGCAACGTAGGAGTTACTTGTGATATTCTTGATGAATCATTCTATACTCCTATTATTGTTGGTCCCACTAACCCCTCTTGTAGCTTAAGCACTGCCACATCTACTATTAGTGATGGTTTCACTTGTGATGCCTCACTCATGGTGGAGAATGAGACTCTCAAGAGAGAGGTGAATGAGCTCACTCATGCCCTAGGCAAGGCCTATGGTGGAGATGCCTGCTTGCTAAAGTGCTTGGGTAGCCAAATGTTCTCCCTAAACAAAGAGGGATTAGGCTATACCCCTAAGAATGGCAAGGTGGCCTTTGTCACTCACAAGACTAGTTTTGTGAAGGGCAATGTACGTTTTTGTTCTAGTTGCAAGCAAGTAGGGCATGTAGAGCAACATTGCAAGAACAAGAAGAATGCTAACATATCCTCTATTTGTTATGATTCTTGTTATTTGCTTACCAATGGTACTAGTGGTGTGAAGGCTAAGTTCATTGGTGCTCCCATTGTTGGCCCAAAGAAGAAGACAATTTGGGTGCCCAAAAACTTAGTGACTAACCTTGGAGGACCCAAGCAAGTTTGGGTATCTAAGAAGAATTGATTTGCTTTTATAGGTCAATTACAAAGCCGGAGGAAGGCATTGGGTGCTTGATAGTGGGTGCACTCAACATATGACCGGGGACTCTAGAATGTTCAAATCAATCTCATCATGTAGCAATGGTGTTGATAGTATCACTTTCAGTGATAATGGCAAAGGCAAGGTGAAAGGCTTGGGAAAGATTATAATAACAAATGATATATCCATCTCAAATGTGTTGCTAGTGGAATCTCTCAACTTCAATCTCTTATCCGTGGCTCAATTGTGTGATCTTAGATTCAAATGCATATTTGGTGTTGATGATGTTGAGCTAGTGAGCATTGATGGAAGCAACTTGATATTCAAAGGCTTTAGATATGAGAATCTCTATCTTGTGGACTTCAATGCTAGTGAAGCTCAATTGACAACATGTTTGTTCTTCAAATCAAGCATGGATTGGCTATGGCATAGAAGACTTGGACATGTTGGCATGAAGCAACTCAACCGGTTAATCAAGCATGATCTAGTTAGAGGGTTGAAGGATGTGGTGTTTGAGAAAGACAAGCTATGTAGTTCATGTCAAATGGGCAAACAAGTTGGCAACACTCATCCCAACAAGAGTATGATGAGCACAAACAAGCCATTTGAGTTGTTGCACATGGATCTATTTGGCCCAACCAAGTATGAGAGCATTGGTGGAAACAAATATGGGTTTGTAATAGTGGATGACTACACAAGATATACTTGGGTGTTCTTTCTCGTTGACAAAAGTGAAGTGTTTGATATATTCAAGACATTTGTCAAGAGAAGTCAAAATGAGTTTGAAACATCTATCAAGAATGTGAGAAGTGACAATGGTAGTGAGCTTAAGAATACAAGAATTGAAGAGCTATATGATGATTTTGGAATCAAGCATCAATTCTCGGCCAAGTACACACCTTAATCCAATGGGCTAGTTAAAAGGAAGAATAGAACCTTGATTGACATGGCAAGATCAATGTTGAGTGAATACAATGTGGATCATTCATTTTGGGCCAAAGCAATCAATACCGTAAACTATTGCTCAAATAGGCTCTATTGTCATAGGCTACTAGAGAAAACACCATATGAGTTGTTGAATGGAAGAAAGCCCAATATTGCATACTTTAGAGTATTTGGATACAAATGCTATATCCTCAAGAAGGGGACTCGATTGAGCAAGTTTGAGAAGAAGTGTGATAAAGGATTCCTACTCGGTTACTCCACTTCAAGCAAAGCATATAGAGTTTAGAATCTCACTCATGGTATAGTTGAGGAAGTGCATGATGTAGAATTTAATGAAACCAAAGGCTTACAAGATAAAGAGGAGAATCTTGATGATGTGAGAGGAACTCAATTGATACAAGCCATGAAGGAAATGGATGTTGGTGATGTTAGGCCAACTCAAGTGGTGGATGTTGAAGATGACAAAGATCAAGTAATTACATCTCCAATGTGCAAGTTAGTAGTTCTCAAGTGCAAGCTAGTGGTTCTTAAGATCAATCTCAAGCTAGTGGTTCTCAATTGCAAGATCAAGTGGCTAGTACATCATCTCAACCAAGTGATCAACCAAGTTCAAGTGCTCAACCTCATATTCTCCAACCAACTCATATTGCAAGGCATCATCCTCTAGATCAAGCGGTTGGTGACATTAGAAGTGGTGTGCAAACAAGATCAGATTGGCATTATTTTATGAACACTATTCATTTGTCTCATCCATAGAACCAAAGAAGATAGAAGAAGCTTTGATGGATTGTGATTGGGTCAATGCCATGCATGAAGAGCTCAATAACTTTGAAAGAAATCAAGTTTGGGAACTAGTTGAGCGTCTAAAGAACTACAATGTCATTGGCACCAAGTAGGTAAGCAAGATCAAGATGGCATAGTTGTAAGAAACAAAACAAGATTAGTAGCACAAGGATACACTCAAGTTGAAGGTCTTGACTTTATAGAAACCTATGCACCGGTTGCAAGATTGGAGGCAATTAGAATCTTATTAGCCTATGCTTGTGTCCACAACATCAAGCTATATCAAATGGATGTGAAAAGTGCTTTCTTGAATGGATTCATCAATGAGCTAGTGTATGTTGAGCAACCCCCGGGATTTGAAGATATCAAGAAGCCCAACCATGTCTACAAGTTGAAAAAGGCTCTCTACGGCTTGAAGCAAGCTCTAAGGGCATGGTATGAGAGATTGAGAGATTTCTTACTCTCTAAAGGGTTCAAGATGGGGAAGGTTGATAACACTCTCTTCACCAAGAAGATTGGAAATGACTTGTTTGTGTTGCAAATCTTTGTTGATGATATTATCTTTGGATCAACCAACTAAGACTTTTGTGAAGAGTTTGGAGAAATGATGGCATTAGAATTTGAGATGTCTATGATTAGAGAGCTTAGTTACTTCCTTGGTCTACAAATCAAGCAATTAAAGAAAGGCACATTTGTGAGTCAAAGCAAGTATATCAAGGATATGTTGAAGAAGTTTGGAATGGAAGAAGCTAAGTCAATTGGGACACCAGTAGGAACAAATGGTCATCTTGACTTGGATACAAGTGGCAACATGGTAGATCAAAAGTTGTATCGGTCCATGATTGGAAGCTTACTCTATGTGACCACTTCTAGGCCGGATGTCATGTTTAGTGTGTGCATGTGTGCAAGGTTTCAAGCTTCACCAAGAGAAAGTCATTTGAAGGCAACCAAGAGGATATTGAGATATCTCAAGCACATACCAAATGTTGGATTGTGGTATCCTAAGGGGTTAAACTTTGAATTGATTGGATATTCAGACTCCGACTATGCGGGATGCAAGGTAGATAGAAAGAGCACTAGTGGAACATGCCAATTATTAGGAAGGTTACTTGTCTCATGGTCATCCAAGAAATAAAATAGTGTTGCACTCTCTACCGCCGAAGCCGAATACATTAGTGCGGGGAGTTGTGCTCAATTACTATGGATGAAGGCCACATTAAAGGATTTTGGAATCAAATTCGGATAAGTGCCATTGCTATGTGACAATAAAAGTGCCGTGAAGATCACCATCAATCTGGTTCAAGATTCAAGGACAAAGCACATTGACATAAGGCATCACTTCATTAGAGATCACCAAGCCAAAGGGAATATTTCTATTGAGAGTGTTGGCACCGATGATCAACTTACCGATATCTTTACCAAGCCACTTGATGAGAAAAGATTTTGTACATTGAGAAATGAATTGAACATTCTTGACTTCTCTAACATGAGATGAATGCACCCCCATTATTTGACATGCCTCTCCTTCGACTAAAGCAAAGGTGAAATTGTTTGGCATGATGCTTTCATACTTAATAAGGAATTGCTTAGATCATATAGACATATTCTAGTGATCTCTCTTGCTTAATTAGGCTCTTTCATGAAAACAAAGTGATTTTGAGTACATATTATGCCACTATTGCTTCTATGTCTTGTATGATCTAGTGGCTAAATATGACTTGTTCATGAGAATGTGAACCTAGTGTTTAATCTAGTTAAATGAGCAAGAAAGGATCTAGTTCAATATTGACAAGATAACCATTGAAAGACGTGTGAAGAAACTTGTCATTGGTTCAAACAGAGCTAGATTACTTATGCAAGTTTACTAGTTTGAACCACAAGAGAAGGAAGTTTATGGAAACAAGTGATCCTTAACTTTAAGTGATCATCTCTCTACTCCAAGCTCCTTCCATGATTTCAAGTCTACACCATGCATGATCATATACCTTTGTGGTCATTGATGACAAAGGGGGAGAGAAACAAAGATATCATGTACCAACCAAGGGGAAAAGAATGCAAAGAAAAAGGTACTTAGGGGAGAGAAGATGAAGATTAAAGAATGAAAAGGGATCAAAAATTTTGAAGCACACAGGAAGGGGGAGCAAACTCATGAACATGATTGATTGCATTTAATTGTGCATATTCATATGATTGCTTGCATTGCACTTAGGATTGTTTATCTCATAAGTGATATCTCTCTTGCTTGTGTGGTGCTTGCTAGTATAGAACTTGATTGATGAATTGACTACTAGCATGCATAGGCTCTAGCTAGAATTAGTGTTTTCCTAGTGATACCTAGAAACCATGCTTTTAATGTTGATCTCATGAGGTTTCTAGCTATTTGATGTTTCTAGCTAGATTTGGTGCTAAGGATGGTTCATGATGTGCACTCCGATGGTATCACGCTTCAAAGGTCCATTCTATACACCTTAGCATCAATTTGGTAGAAATGACTCTCCCAAAATCGATTTATCCATCATGTGTGTAAAGCTTCTAAATCCAAACTCTTAGCACGCATGTAGGGGAGCCATAGCTACCAAATGTGTTTTACATGACTTGTCCAATTCTTTTCATAAGCTCAAATTGCTTGAACAAGTGGTGTAAAGCCAAAATAGAATTTAATTCCTATCTTTGTGGAGGTTGTCATCAATTACCAAAAAGGGGGAGATTGAAAGCCCTAGTTTGGTTTTGGCTAATTGATGAAATCTAGGACTAACCCTATCGCTAAGTGTGTAGCATTGGAGAAAGGGGAAGTCCAAGCCATGTGGTGGATGTTGACACCTGTTAGCGTCAACTTTTACTAGGGCTTTTTACCCGATGGACAACAAGATAACACACTAGTCTAGGGCTTTATCCGACAAATTCCACGAAGTTTTGCATATTCTGTAATTTCGGCTGATTTCGAGAAAAAGCTGAAAAAGAGGGATTCTAACGCATAAAATAACCACGAAACTTATCCGCCACGAAGGACATCACGGGAAGACTCGGGAAGACTCGTAAGACACCGGAAGGAGCGAGGGGGGAGAGGGCCGCCAGGTGGGGCCTGGTCGGCCCCACCATGGCGCTGGGCGGCGCCCCCGTTAGGGTTTGGCGCCCCCATATCGGAATGTTCCTCCACCGCCTCCAAGGATGCATCTCGGCCCCTACGTTACGTTGGTTTGATCCTGCGGGCGCACGCGCATCCCACGGACTATAAATATGAGGGTAGACCCCCCCTGGAAAGAGCCAATTCATTATTCATCAAGGTCTCAAGCCATCAAGCATCAAGAGCCTTCAAGTTCATCAAGAGCCTTCTAGTTCATATGATTAGCTAGCTAGATTAGAAGTAGAGGAGATCTAGTTCTTCATCGGATCTGGAGCCCCTAGCGTCTGGCTGGAGCGTGAGAGTTCGGTAATAGATCTAGTTCTTAATTACTTTATTGTATTCATTATTCAGATTAGGGAGACTTTACTCTAAATATATTCATATGTTCTTAATTGCAATAGTCATTGTCTACTTTAATTATATGTCTAGTTTAGTTACTTCGATCTTATTGAATTCATGTAATTGCTCGTATAGCGTTTATCCATATGTACAATGGGTAGATGATAGGCGATATGTAGACGTGGTGTCTAGATGTCTTGTTTATCTGCGAGTGCACCCTGATATGCCGGGACGTGTGGTAGTCTGCGTAGGTGACAGCTACGTTAGTTCCTCTGCAGTCCACCCCCCGTATGTAGGACTAGCATGGGCACGGTCACGAAGGAGGTGACTTAGGTCTTAATACCCTCATTAGTTGATGCCTCTTTACATGCAATGATGATTTAGGGTTGATTTAGCAATGATTACTAGATGTAGTTGCACTAATTAGAGTTATTCAATTGACGTAGTTATAGACCTATCTCCGTAGTTTATCCAATGGCTAGCTATGATTATGACTAGTAAGATGCTCTGATGATTATCTTTAATTATGATATTTGATGATTATGCTATCACCCGCATTTATCTTTATTTATCTTGTGACCTCTGCCTGTTATAAGTAGAGTATACGACTTAGGTAGTATCGTTTATCATGTCCACATAGTTTCGCATCAATATGACAATAATAGTTTATTACATAGCTTTTCCAGAGGTATAATTATAAATCGACAACCTAGAGACTTCCCTAGGTAATATGCTACAACTGTATAATTATACGTCCGCTTGCGAGAACCCATTAGTTTACATTTATATCTTATTCATATATTTTATCTGCCTAGTCACAATAGTACAATATAAATCTATGTTAATTTTCTAGCAATATAATTGGGGATGATAACCTACTTCATGTTTAGGAATGTTAGTAATTCAAGAGTGACTAGTTGCTAATGACAAGTAATTATATACCAACCATTTCTAGGGTCATTGCTAGGAGTAGGGTTTATATCTCGCTTTTTAGTAGTGACGTTAGAAATGCCAACAAACATTTTTTTGGCGCCGTTGTTGCGGGGAAGGCACAATAAACTTAGAACATATTGATGACCTATATACACATGGATAAAGTCATATTACCAATCGATCTCTAACTCTATCGGGTACACCTTTCGTTGTTATCATTTTCTTATCTTATGCGGGGTGATGAATGAATGGTTTTCTCTTCCAAAGAACTTTTTTCGACGATCCGGAGAAACTCCTTAGAAGGAAAAGGCTTGCAGAAATAAGGGAGAAATTCGAGTCACCATCAAGAACACCCTTAACTCTTCGGAGGAGCCAGCTCCAACACTTTGGAAGAAGAATTCGAAGAAGAAGTAGAAGAACAAGCGAGGAAGAGTATTTAGGTGAAAACCTAGCTCCCGTGTTTGAAGACATGGCTGAGAAGTCACTGCGAGAGTTCTACGCCCCAACAACAACAAACATCCGGACTTGGACCAGCAAATCAACACCGGGGGAGAATGGATTCGAGCTCAAGCCTGCTCTCATCACCATGGTTCAAGCCAGCCAATTCTGTGGAAAAGGACATAAAGATGCAAGTGCACACTTACAACACTTTCTAGAAATCTGCAGCACCTTCACTATCAGAGGAGTATCAAAAGATGCTATCTTACTCCATCTTTTCCCGTTCTCATTATTGGGGAAAGCCAAGCAGTGGTTCTACATCAACAAAGATAAGCACACTACATGGGACCTATGCTCAACTGCTTTTCTGGCAAAATTCTTTCCTACAGCCAAGACCAATGCTCTGCGTGGGAAGATTTCAAGTTTCCAACAACAACATGATGAATCATTCACTGAAGCATGGGAAAGATTCCAGAACTATATTGAAGACTGTCCTCATCATGGGATAGAGGAGTGGCTATTAATGCAGACTTTCTATCACGGGCTTGTCTCTAGCACCCGTGAGTCTATTGATCTTTGCATTTGGGGGGAGCTTTCCTGTCACTAAAGCTCGCTGATGCTAAACCACTTCTCGAGAAGATGACCTCAAACTCAACATGCAATGAAGAACATTACTCAACCTCGCAAGAAGGGAGGAGGAATCCATCATCTCAAGGAAGCCGACATGGTCCTTTGCTAAGCTAGACCTCATCATGAAAAAGCTCGATATCGAGAAGAAGGAAGTCATGCACGTCAATGATTCCCATATGACATGTGAAGAATGTGGAGACTACGGGCACTCAGCTGTCAGTTGCCCTACACTGCAAGAGGATGTGAACTTCATCAACAATAACACCTACTATCGTCCTCAGCAAAATCAAGGGTGGAATCAACAACCTCGACAAGGTAATTACCAAGGTAACAACCAAGGTAACAACTTTAATAATTATAACCTTCCGCCTTTGAGAGAATTAGTTACTAGTCAATCCAAACTACTAGATCAAATGACTAGGAAGCTAACATCAAATGATAAAACTTTGGAAAACATACATGCTAGAATGGATACTTTTGCTTCTGCCATAAAGAATCAGCATAGCTTTAATAAAATGTTAGAATCACAATTAGCTCAGTTAGCTGCTGCTGTTCCTCCACTAGAGAAAGGCAAGATTCCAGGCCAACCAGAAGATTTAGAAACTGCTAACCTTGTTGATATTCATAATGCAACCCAATATCATATTGAGCCTGCAGATGTACAGTGGATTGACCACTCTCTACCAGAGAAGATGGGAGACCCTGGAAGACCTGTTATTCCTATCTCCATAGGATGCCACAGTTTTCCAGAGGCTATCTGCGACTTCGGCGCTTGTGTCAACATCATGCCCAAGGTAATTTATGAGAAAATATTAAATGATCCCCTGTTGTACACAAACATGCGCTTGCAGCTTGCAGATCAGTCCATTTGCTACCCTGAGGGAGTACTAGAAGAAGTTGTTATTAGAGTGGGGCAGTCATATGTCCCAGTTGACTTCGTGGTCATGGAGACAGGAGTAGATGAGAAGGCACCCATCATTTTGGGCCGACCATTCCTATGCACAACAAAAGCCATCATTTATGCGGAGTTCGCCAAGATCGTCCTGTCCATCAAAGACAAGAAGGAGAGATTCACATTCAAGAACCACATCCTGAAAGCTCCTGCAGCCCCGAAGCAATTTCAGCAACAAGAAGAGCAAGAACAGCAACCAATGCCAAAGAAGAAGAACAATAGAAACAACAGAAGATGGAGGAGGACCAAGCATGCACCGAGGAGACAACTCAACTAATCACTTTGCTCTCAACACGTAAAAACGATCACAAGGCTACCCAAGCCATTTCCAATCAAGAGAGGTGATCCGGTGTCCCAATCATTGAATGCACTATCAAAGACACCACCTTTCCTCACACCATCTCGCGACCTTTGGATCAGGCCGCAACGTAATGTCAAAGGGTATATGATGAATTATTTAATTTACCTTTATACCCAACATGTATTCAGTTGCGAGATGGCGGACCAATCACTAAGGTTCCCCTGAAGGAGTAGTCAAGGATGTCATGGTAAGAATTCAAGGACAATATATACCGCAGATTTTCTAGTCCTTGACATGCGGGGAGACGATGATTCCCCCGATCCTCTTGGGAAGACCGTTCCTCTACACTGCTAACGCCAACATCTACATTGGGTCGGGACAAATCCACTTCAACCTACCTACCCGAAAGGTACGTTGTCAATTTAGAACATTAAATAACCATGAGCAGGCCGAAAGCAACGCAACGGGAGAAGACGCCAAGCACACCGTCAGGCTGCTCAAGCCTCACTGTGGATGGGAAGACTTTCTGGCAAGATCGTGAAATATGAAGATCGCTTCCCGCAGCAAGAAGAGAACAAACAAGCACCTCATTTGGAGTATTTTGGGCGTAAGAAGCTGAAAGGATGGACCAGATCGCCAAGGAAGAAAAGGAGGAGATCTTAGCACGATTAGAAGCGTGGGAGAAAAAAAAAAACAAAGATGAAGAGCAAGAGTTAGAAGAGAAAGAAGCAAAAAAAAGAGACCGAAGCAAGATGGAAGGAGGCACACGACGCATCACCGCAAGATGGGGAGTTGATCGAGGTTAACTCTTTCAGACGATGAACCCACCGAGTAAGTGCTCACTGTCTAAGTCCCGTCGGTAGACTTTAAATTCGCACCCTAGCCATAAGGTCAGAATGGTAGCTATCCCATTAAATACAATAGTAAACTCAATTTATTTAGTAGCATTATCTGTTCATATATTAAAAATAATAAAAATATTTATTGCATTATTCATGGCATCATAAAGCCCCATGTGGATACCCTATGGCATTTTTTCGAAGGAATACCCAATTGTGGTGGCATAAAAATAGAAATAACAAAAAAAAATAAATAAATATATATAGCATTCATATTTAATTCTTGCATCTTAAAAAAAATGAAATCCTCGCTTAAATTAGACAACATAAAAATAACTCATAAAGGTGATCAATTACTCTTTGGCTGACCGCTAACCCATTATTCAATTCGAGCCTCGAGTTTTGGTTTCTTGTGGAGTATTTATGCAGGAACAACATTATAGCAAGGAGGGACTATCGGTGGTGACCAC
Source organism: Chrysopogon serrulatus (assembly GCA_015844335.1). Lineage (NCBI taxonomy): Eukaryota > Viridiplantae > Streptophyta > Magnoliopsida > Poales > Poaceae > Chrysopogon > Chrysopogon serrulatus. Next base: position 399,383 of record JADLZL010006636.1, read on the forward strand.
CGGGTTCGCTATTAGCTGGTCCGCTCTAAAAGGAATCTACACCGGACATTGCGATCATCAAGCTTGGGGAGGAGCATCCCCTAGTTATCGATGACTACACGTAAGTGATTTTTGAGTCTACTTTATATAATCATAAAATACCAAAAATATGTGAGCACATGAAGGTCCACAAGGTCATAGAGTCTTTTTTGTTAGGAGTTTAATTTAAAACTATAAAAGATATATAACTAATAAAACCAAATAAATATTTAGTTCTATATTTATTAGAGTATAATTAGTCCAGGCTAGAGCTATTAAAATCGATGAACACTAAAATTGTTTTGGATGTGATGAATAGTTGCTCTGTTATAATGCTTACTAAAGTACCTACTTGCCAAACTTAAAATCTCCTTGGTTCTAAGCATTGTTGTTTTAATTGGAGAATTTATTACGAACCATTAATTGTGGAGGTATAAGCTTGCGCTAAGTCTAGGTAGTTGATTGATATGATTCATAAAGGTTGAGCTGCTATTTATCTTCTTCCTAGCATTACTAAGTTTTGGAGATTTTGTTTTTAAAAATCTAAGAAAATACATGATGAGCTCTCGTATGACAAATGTGAATTCCTACCAAAGCCAAATTAATATCTTAGAGGATAGGAAAACCCTTTCACATTTAAGCTGCTTGCTTTGCATTGAGTTCAGTCAACCTGTGTTGTATACCTTATGAGAGTCTTGTCATGCTTTTAAAACCAAGAATCATTTGCACACTCCAGTTCACATATGCATTATTCCTACTTTAAGGAGTAATTGCAATCATTTACCATACTTCCATACATATTTATTATAAAATGTTCACCTCCTACTTTGGGAGAGGACGCAAAAAATATACACACACCCTATAGGAATAACCCATGTCTTTAATGCTCTAAATCCCGATTATATCTCTCGATTCATTTATTGTATTCAAAGGATACATGTGGCTATGCAAAATGAAGAAAAGAAAGCAAAGGAAAAAAAAGAAAAAAAAAGAAAGAAAAAGGGAGTAAAAAGATGGACAAGTGTCCCAAGCAATCAAAAAAAAAACAATGGGTACTAGATGCCCGCCTCCCCTGAAAAAAAGAAATAATAAAGATAGCCCATGTCTTTCCCGAGAAAGATTTTAAAAGAGAGTCATTCCCAAAAGAGCAAAAGTAGAAATAGGAGTTAGCCATAAATAACACATATGCACCCATCCACCATATTCCATACACATGCACATCTTGGTTTGATTGTATGCCTCGATTCTCTGTGGATCCACTAGTTAACTTTACAATACGTGTTTTGCAAGTATGCCTATCCTTGTTAATGCCAATCCTATAAGCTCCACTATATATACTTTTAGCTATAGGGGGCATAACAACATTAACGCCTCAAGAGAGAACCACAAATACCACATACATTGAGAGACTTGAGGGTGTCATACAATTAAGCTCGAGTTTTATTCTGAAAACCTATCAAAAACTTCAGAATGTTAGTATTGCAAAGAATTTAAGACATAGCACTTAGCTTAATTGTTCTATCTTTCGATTTGCTCAAGACTTATGCAAAAGGCTGTGAAACCCCATATTACAAGGTGAAATGAGTAAGTTTAAAGATTAGAGCATATATTGTTTGATCCAGGAGGAAATTTTGTTTGAAAGCATGTGTTTGGAAAGTATAATAATATTGTAGCAACTCCCGATCCAAATACATTATCAACTAGACTTGGTGTGTTTGCCAAGGGACCGGCAAAAGGTAAAGCTTGGGGGTATTGTTGACACTGTTAGCGTCAACTTTTACTAGGGCTTTTTACCCGATGGACAACAAGATAACACACTAGTCTAGGGCTTTATCGATAAATTCCACGAGTTTTGCATATTACGTAATTTCGGGCTGATTTCGAGAAAATTTGAAAAAAAGAGGGATTCTAACGCAAAATAACCACGAAACTTATCCGCCACGAAGGACATCACGGGAAGACTCGGGAAGACTCGGAAGACAGGAAGGAGCGAGGGGGCGAGGCCGCCGAGGGGGGGCGGGCGGCCCCACCATGGCGGCGGCGCCCCCCCGTTAGGGTTTGGCTCCCCCTTTCGGAATGTTCCTCCACCGCCTCCAAGGATGCATCTCGGCCCTACGTTACGTCGGTTTGATCCGGCGGCGCACGCGCATCCTCTGGGACTATAAATATGACGGTAGACCCCACGGAAAGAGCCAATTCATTATTCATCAAGGTCTCAAGCCATCAAGCATCAAGAGCCTTCAAGTTCATCAAGAGCCTTCTAGTTCATAGGATTAGCTAGCTAGATTAGAAGTAGAGGAGATCTAGTTCTTCATCGGATCTGGAGCCCCCGGCCCTGGGTGGAGCGAGAGTTCGGTAATAGATCTAGTTCTTAATTACTTTATTGTATTCATTATTCAGATTAGGGAGACTTTACTCTAAATATATTCATATGTTCTTAATTGCAATAGTCATTGTCTACTTTGATTATATGTCTAGTTTAGTTACTTCGATCTTATTGAATTCATGTAATTGCTCGTATAGCGTTTATCCATATGTACAATGGGTAGATGATAGGCGATATGTAGACGTGGTGACTAGATGTCTTGTTTATCTGCGAGTGCACCCCGATATCTTAGGGACGTGTGGTAGTCGTGCGTAGGTGACAGCTACGTTAGTTCCTCGTAGTCCACCCGGCGTATGTAGGACTAGCATGGGCACGGTCGCGAAGGAGGTGACTTAGGTCTTAATACCCTCATTAGTTGATGCCTCTTTACATGCAATGATGATTTAGGGTTGATTTAGCAATGATTACTAGATGTAGTTGCACTAATTAGAGTTATTCAATTGGCGTAGTTATAGACCTATCTCCGTAGTTTATCCAATGGCTAGCTATGATTATGACTAGTAAGATGCTCGATGATTATCTTTAATTATGATATTTGATGATTATGCTATCACCCGCATTTATCTTTATTTATCTTGTGACCTCACTTTTGTTATAAGTAGAGTATACGACTTAGGTAGTATCGTTTATCATGTCCACATAGTTTCGCATCAATATGACAATAATAGTTTATTACATAGCTTTCCCGGAGGTATAATTATAAATCGACAACCTGGAGACTTCCCTAGGTAAAATGCTACAACGGTATAATTATCTCCGTCCGCTTGCGAGAACCCATTAGTTTACATTTATATCTTATTCATATATTTTATCTGCCTAGTCACAATAGTACAATATAAATCTATGTTAATTTCCTAGCAATATAATTGGGGATGACAACCTACTTCATGTTTAGGAATGTTAGTAATTCAAGAGTGACTAGTTGCTAATGACAAGTAATTATATACCAACCATTTCTGGGGTCATTGCTAGGAGTAGGGTTTATCTCTGCTTTTTAGTAGTGACGTTAGAAATGCCAACAGTGGAGTAGTGATTAAGGTGATGGTGGAGACCACAAGTGATCAAGTGCCACCCTTGGAGATGAAGGAAGATAAGGAGCAAGATGGAATGCTAAAGGCAAAGGTATATGTTAGGGCATTTCCATTTTGCCGGCCGTAGGCGAGTAGCGAAGTTGACGGCCAGGTTTAGGATCGATAACCGTACTATTAAGAGGAGCGATGTCGCGCAATATCGGTTATCTAAGTGCCACTAGGTGTTCTTATTCCATGCATATACACTAGGGCCTAGTCAGCTAACAATTCCCTTAAAAATCACTTTGAAAAATGCTAACATATATGCACAAGTGTTGGAACATCTTGGTATTAGTACATGGAAGCAAGGGAAGAGATTGGAAATGGAAAGGAGAAGAGAAGTCACTGGCGTGAATGGACTCTGCGACCAGACGCTGCAACATCGACCGGACGCTACTGCAACAGATACCAGACGCCAATGAAACATCGACCGGATGCTACTGAAACATCAGGACCGGACGCTCCGGTGCCATGTGTTCTAAGTCCGGTCAGTTGGTGGAGAAGTGACCGGACGCCGGGTGAGTCTGGTCAAGGGTGATCGGACGCGTCCGGCCGTGAAAAAATACCTCTCTGGAACCTCTCGGATTGGACCAGGACACAGCGTGCAACATTGATGGGGACGCTATTGCAACATCGAGCGGACGCTATTGAAACAGTGACCGGACGCTGATGAAACATTGACCGGACATGTCCAGTCAGTTCGCAGACTATGGGAGTTTGTGCCTAACGGCTAGCTGAGCTTTGGGGTCTCTATAAAAATGCGTTGGCCGGCTCTTGCTCATTCTCTTGGCTCTCTAACTTGTTGATACACCTTGTGAGCATACTCCCACACCTCCCTCTCATACTCTTGCTTGATTGTGCATCCAAAGTGAGATTGGGAGTGCTCCTTAGTGCATTTGCTTAGAGTTTGAGCATCTAGTGGCACTAGTGAGCGTTCTTGCTACGATTGAGCTTATTACTCTTGGTGGTTGCCACCACCAAGATGGTTGGAGCAGCGTGTCGGAGTTGAGCATGTTTGGAGATTATTCTTGGCCACTCTAGAGGTGATTGTGAGGGGTTCTTGACCTTGTCCCCATGGGAGATCGCAAAAGGTACTCTAGTGGCATGCTCGTGACTTGTGTTGCCCTCATCTTGTGGTGATTCTTGCAGTGCCTGTTGGAGGCTTTGTGTGGTGCCAATTAGCCGCCGAATCCCAAGTGAGTGTGTCGTCACAACGAGGAGTAGCGTATTGGCAAGCACGTGAACCTCGGTAAAAACTCCGGTGTTCATTTGGGATTGATCCATCGAGATCGTATTTGGATTTCATTTGATTGATTAGATCATCACCTTGGTTTCTTATTGTTCATCACGAAGGTGATTGGCACGACATCTCGAAGGCACGGTTTGTATCCCTCGGTTCTTACCATGCGATTACTTTTGTGCCAAGTAGCATACTAGGTTGTGTAGAGTAGTTTAATTGCTAAGGACCATATTCTTAGTGTGCATAGTATACTGTTGACGGTGGATAACGTCAATATTTATTAGAACTCTAGACATGAAAGGATACATGATTACACACTAGTCTAGGGTTTTAACTGACAATTTCCACAAGTTTTGGTGATTCTATATTTTCCGGGGATTATTCGGAAAAGCATAAAAAGGGGATTATAGTGCATAATTACCACGAAACTTATCATGACGGAAAACATCATCATTGGACTCGGGGAAGGTTCTAGAAGACACCGAAGGAGCGGGACCCTGAGAGGAGAGCAGGTGGTGCCGGCCGGCCCCACCCTGGGGCCGGTCGACACCCTAATTTGCCCGATGGCCGCCTCCTTCTGGAGTCTTCCTCCCACGCTTCCTTGGAACCCAATCAAAGTATTCCTACGTTGATTTTAGGTCGGTTTGATCCGACGGTGCACATGAGATGAAGACGCGGATCGCTGACGTGGCGGTGCTTTGCCCCCTACTCCACCTCGGCCTATATAATGACGCCCAAGGCTCCCCCCAAGAGGCATTCTACACCCCGGTGCTTCATATTCTCTACACAAATTAGGGTTTGTAGTGTCCCTCTAGTTCATCTAGTTCTAGTTCTTCTAGTTCTAGTTCTAGTTCATCTAGTTGTAATTAGAAGAGGGAGAGAGAAGAGGAGAGGCGAGGAGGAGCCGGATCTGTCGGATCTTCCTCGACATTGTACTTTTGCAAAGCATCTAGTTCGTCATTCAGCAATCTCCAGGTGCCTCAATTATTATTCTGAGTTCTTTATTTACTTAATTTTAATACTTTAAGTTCATTTATTAGTTTCTCGCTTGCATCAAGTGCTCCAGTCTTTGCAACGCTAGAGTAGTAATTAATAGGTTAGGCGTGGTGCTTAGTCTATATATTACCTAGAATTACACCCAGTTCTACGTATAGTTGTGGTAGCCCTGTGTGGTGACCGCCACGACGGCGGCGTATTCCACCACGTTTGGATTGGTGTTTGTAGGACCGTAGTCGGAGCTTCCTAGCCCCCCTCTCATCTGTCTGTGGCTAGTGAAAGCTACATCGGTATCCGTGCGCTTGCGGATTTCTCTGTTTGCGTTTAAAAATACCAACATATACTAGGATTGATAGAATTGGTTAGGTTGGCTTGCAACCCCTTAGTAGGCTAGCGTAACACTTGCTACGCTATTTGTTATACTAAACGGTTTGTTTAGTGCTTTGTAGAATTTTTAATTAGGCTATTCACCCCCTCTAGCCATTTAGGACCTTTCACAAGGTTCTAAAAAAATTTTAAGGCGTTGGCCATTTACCTTGAATAGCATACCTTCGTTGTTTTGAAGTGTCACTTTGCTTCATGTGATGACGAGTTTACCACCGGGAATGGTCCTTCCCACTTGCTTCGTAGTTTTCCATGTCTGAATAATCTTACCCTGGAGTTGAATAGTAGCACTTTTATCTCTAGGGCTAAAGCTTTTCTTCTTGATTTGCTTATCATGCCACCTTTTGGTCCTCTCTTTATAGATCTTTGCGTTATGATATGCTTTTTCTCGCCATTCATCTAGTTCTAAGAGTTGCATCTTTCTTCTTGTTCTGGCAGCTTCGAGATCCATGTTCCATCTCTTAATTGCCCAATGAGCTTTGAAGTCAAGCTCTATTGGTAAATGATAGGTCTTGCCATAGACAAACTGATAAGGTGGCATGCCAAGAGGTGTCTTGTATGCAGTTCGGTATGCCCATAGTGCATCAGGTAGCTTCTCCTTCCAAGTGGTTCTCATCTCATTAACTGTCTTTTGTAGAATATTCTTAATTTGCTTATTGGAAGTCTCTGCTTGGCCACTTGTTTGAGGATGGTAAGGAGTAGCTACGTAATGTTGGATCCCTTGCTTCATTAAGTAATTGCGAAAATTCTTGTCAATGAAGTGAGTTCCTCCATCACTGATTACCATTCTTGGAACACCGAATCTTGAAAATATGGTCTCCTGAAACATCTTCTTAGAATTCACAGAATTTGCAGACTTTGCATGGCATGACTTCTACCTATTTTGAGACATAGTCAACTGCCACTAGAATGTACTCATAGTTGCCCGATTTTGGAAATGGTCCCATATAGTCAATTCCCCAGACATCAAAGAGCTCGATCTTGAGATTGTTGGTGAGTGGTATGGCATCTCTTGAATTGATATTGTCGTGCCTCTGACATGCTCCACATCTCCTGATGAAGTTCTTGGTGTCTTCGTACATGGTTGGCCAAAAGAATCCACTTTGCCAGATCTTCGTATGTGTTCGGAATGCTCCATAATGACCTCCATATGGTGATGAGTGACATTTTTCAATAATCTGTAGTCCTTCCTCAGTAGGCACACACCTCCGGAGTAGTCCGTCAGAACATACTCAGAAGAGATAAGGATCATCACATATATGTAGTCGACTTTCATAGATAAGCTTTCTCCTGTCCGCCCCTGGTGGTACATATCCTGCAACCATAAAGTTGAAAATATTTGCTTACCAGGGATCCGACCTGGAGATGGCGTAGAGCGTGTCGTCTCGAAGAGAGTCATTGATTGGTAGTTTCGTATATTCTTAAACCGCATTCTAGACAAGTGATCGGCAACAGGGTTTTCTACTCCTCTTTTATCTTTTATTTCTAGGTCAAATTCTTGGAGTAGCAAAATCCATCTTATGAGTCGGGGTTTAGCATCTTTCTTAGTGAGCAAGTATTTGAGAGCAAAGCATGATCGAGTATAAACAATTACCTTTGCTCCTACTAAGTAAGATCTAAACTTGTCTATAGCAAAAACAACAGCCAGAAGCTCTTTTTTAGTAGTTGTATAATTAAGTTGAGGTCCTGTCAAAGTTTTGCTAGCATATGCAATTACATGATGTTTTTTGTCTTTAGTTTGTCCCAGAACTGCCCCCACAGCATAATCACTTGCATCACACATCAATTCAAAAGGTTGCGACCAACCAGGGGGTTGAATGATTGGTGCGTAAATGAGCGCTTTCTTAAAGAGTTTCAAAAGCTTTCAAACAAGCATCATCAAATTCAAAGGGAGCATCATTAGCTAGCAGGTTTGTTAGAGGTCTAGTAATGTATGAGAAGTTATGTATGAACCGTCTATAAAAACCTGCATGACCTAAGAAGCTTCGAATCCCTTTAACATTAATGGGAGGAGGTAGTTGTTCAGTCACTTTAATTTTAGCTCTATCTACCTCTATCCCTCTTTCGGACACTAAATGTCTAAGCACTATTCCTTCTCTAACCATAAAATGATATTTTTCTCAATTAAGGACTAAGTGCTTTTCCTCACATCTTTGCAAAACTTTATCTAAGTTTTCAAGGCATTTATCAAAAGTTTTTCCATATACGAAAAATCATCCATGAAAACTTCCATTATCACTTCAATCATATCGAAAATATAGACATCATGCATCTTTGAAATGAAGCTAGAGTATTACATAGTCCAAAAGACATTCTACAGTAAGCATAAATTTCATATGGACATGTAAATGTGGTTTTTCTTTGTTCATCTGGATGGATCGGTATTTGATGATATCCCGAATACCCATCAAGAAAACAGAAGAAAGAATGATTTACCAACCTTTCCAACATCTCATCAATGAAGAGAAGTGGAAACCCGATCTTTCTTTGTTGCCTTGTTTAGCTTTCGGTAATCAATACACATCCACCATCCAGTAACAGATCTTTGTGGGATTAACTCATTCTTATCATTCCTAATAACTGTCATGCCTCCCTTTATAGGCACAACTTGCACGGGGTTACCCACTCACTGTATGGCATACGGTATATGATCCCGGCATGTAACAGTTTCAAAACCTCTTTCTTAACAACCTCTCTCATCGCATTATTCAACCTACGTTGTGGTTCTCTAGAAGGTGTTATCTCAGGATCTGTAGGGATGCGATGGGTGCAAAGAACAGGACTGATTCCTTTAAAATCTTGGAGTAAATAGCTAAAAGCAGATTTATGCTTTTCTAGGACTGTGATCAATCAGAAGGTTTCCTCTTCAGAGAGTTTATCACTTATTATCACAGGAGATTCTCGATCATTATTTAGGAAAACATATTTAAGATCAGAAGGCAGGGGTTTTAGCTCTATGGGAGGCTTAAGTGGTTCCTCAGACTCATCTAGAGGGTTAGGTTCTAGCGTACTATCTCCTTCCTCTTCTAGTGGTTCGGGATCATCCTCGAAATCTGGTTCGAGAGACAATTCGAGAGTTATCTCTAAGACTTCTTCCATAAGATCAGGCTCAGGAAGTGACTCAGTCTCACTGTTGAGAACACGGGTTATGGAGGCAATTTAAAGTTCTTCTCAAGGCTAATGTTCAAATTCCCTTCTTGTCCTTTTTGTAAAAGTCTCTCTATAGGCTGTCCAACCAATACGTCAAACTCTATCACATCAAAGATATAGAAGCTCAAATAAACTCTTATCCCTTTGACATAAATAGGTAAGACATAGAGAATTCCCAAACTTAGAAGAATATAGCCTAAAAGAATTTTCAAAAACTTTATTGTTGGGCTCAAGGGCATGTCTTTTAGAAGATTTTGAGCATATGTTGCAGACATGATGTTAACTCCCACAACAGGATTGTATAATGCTTCGAAAGATCTCTTGTGGATTTGGCAAGGTATGCTAGTCGATGTAAAATCAACTCGGATGACATCAGAGGAAAGTTCTGATTCTTCCAACCAATCATTGCTTATAATCGACACAAGCTCTTTAGCATTCTACTTAAGGAAAGCCACCTCAGAAGGATCTAAGACTCCGTCACTAGGTGACGACTTCTTTGACTTCTGTGGTCTCCTAACAGCGTAATAATTCGAGGTGTTTCCGTAATCAGCAAATATATCATCCTCGATCTCGAGCATGAAGTCTGGAAGTGGAATTTCTTCCTCCTCCTGTGGTTCAAGCTCACTGATAGTTGTAGGTTGGGATGTGGTAGGTGTGGATTCCTGATCAACCATCAGATCTTCTTCCTGTACTAGCTTCTTTAAAGGTTCTTCATTTTCATGGATTTTTGTAAGGACATTTCTCACAATATCCAGAGCGATATGCAAGAATGATCCTTCGGAAGCAAGGTTAAGGAATTTAGCAGTTTTTTCTATTTAGACCCTTATAGAAATGCTGAAGTAGAACGGGGTCTGGTAAAGATAGACTAGGTCTAGAATGAGTAAGATAGTTAAAGCGTTCCCAGGCTTCAATTAAGGTCTCCTTCTTCTCTTGTCTAAAGGATAGAACTTCTAAGTGAAGCTCTACTACCTAAGAAATAGGATAGAATTGAAGGCAGAATTCAGCACATAATGCTCTCCAGTCACCTTTAACACTCTCAACGTGGAGATCATACCAATGTCTAGCTTCTCCAGTCAAAGAGAAAGGAAAAAGCTTCCATCGGATAGTCTCATCGGACATATCCTTAATGCGCAAACACGCACAGGTTTGTTCAAATTCATTGAGGTGAGAATAAGGGCTAGCATTGTCTTTTCCTGAGAAAGATTAGTTTCTGACCATGTCTATTAAACATGGGCGTAGCTTATAGTCAGAGGCTAAGATAGGCTTTGAGGACGGCTCTGGCTCTAAGTGTAGGCTCATGAACTTATATTTATAGATAGGCGTGGAATCAAGTTGATCCATTGAAGGATAGAAAAGGTAAAGAGAAATAGAAAAGGTAAAGAGTGATAGTTTACAAAGAAAAGATAAGATTATGATACAGGTTAGGATAAGTTCAGAGTGATCTCAGCGACGTCTTCCCCGGCAACGGTGCCAGAAATGCTTGTTGGTATCTATTAATACCCACTGAATAATTCTACAAGCGCATGGATACGTTGTAGCACTTCACCGGATAAGTATACCCAGTTTTAATATCGAACCCAAAGAAAGATGTGCGAGGGTCTTCTAAACTATACTTAACCACCCGAGTAGCAAATAAGGCTATAAAAGGTAGGGATATAGAGGTCAAAACTAGGGCTTCTAGAGCAAATTATAATTAAGATGTTTTATTAGGGAGTTGGATAGAAAAGCACAGACAAAGCTATACTCAGCTACCAACTATTCTCCTGCTAGGCCTACTGACAGGATAGTGGAGTATGTAAGATTCACGGAGCTATAAGTCATCTCCGCGAGCTACCACCAAATCCGGACAATAGGGTACATCTATGAGTAACAAAGTCTAAGCACCACGCGTACACTATGAATACTACTCTAACCTAAGAGCTACAAGGATTAAAGTACTCAAAAGACATGCAAACTAGCAAAACAAGATAAACAATGTTACTTACTTGAACACAGAAGTTGACTCCAAAGAGTCTCAGATACAAGCCATAGAGGTAGCACCGATAGGCCGATACTCCTCCAAAACTCTCTCTTTAACTCTATCTCTCTATCTCTGAAGAACTAGCTTCTAGAGGTATAGAACTAGCTCTCTCTTGGAATGCTAACTCGAGAGGTCATCCATTCAAGGGACACCTCCGAGGATCCTAATTAGGGTTTCTTGCTAAACCTCTTCTCTTCTCTAGGATGGATCCTCATGGGGGGGTGTGCCTCTCCTTTTATAGCCCTGGCGAATCAACGTGAGCCTTTGGATCAAACTGACATTGGCGGATGGTGGAGATAGATCTTCAAAGGTGGTGGAGTAGACCGGGCGAACCGGGCATGGCGAACCGGGCGGGCACGGGCACGGCCGGCCGGTCTAGGGCCGGACCGACCCGTCTCGGCCTGGGTCTCCGCCCGGCCCTCCGCTTCGGTCTCGTGTCTTCTCGTCCCCTTCCGGAAGGTTCCTGTGTCGCCGTGGCGTCTAATCTTGCATTCTATGTTGCGGTATAGCTCAAAAGTGTGTCTTTTCCAGTGTTTACCTGCAAAACCATTGATTCACCAAAACTCGTGGAATTAGTTAGTCAAAGCCCTACTCTAGGTAGATGAATTGCTTTTATTTCATTTTGGAAGGTTAGTTGACGGTTGGATTTGAACGTTAAGGACCGTCAACAGTATAGTCCATTTACTTCATTGTACTCCCATTAGCAGATGACAACGTCCAACATGTTTTGTAGTGCTCAGATTTTGTACATTATAGTTTATATTTCTTTCTGAAATAGGGAAGATATATGTACAGATCATGTGCTTTTTTATATTTCTTGGTTTTTAGTTAATGTGATTACATGTCTTAGATTTATACTGCCAACTTGCTTAGTCTTTCCATTGCTTTCCCTGATCACATGAAATCGTGTGCTCAAGTTTTGAACAAACCATGCAAATTTAACAAACTCACATGTCTATTGATTGTACCTGTCAGTGGGCAACATGTTGGAGACAATGTTGTTGCAGCTAGCCTTGGTGAAGGGAATGAAACTACACAAAGTGAAGTCTTGGTTAATCAGTAGGTACTTTGACATTGGAAGTTTAGTTATTGTTGCCATGTCATAAATATTGCATATGATGGGGGTGTAATTTTGCCTCTTACTCTTCATTTGCAGGTTAACGAAGATAGCAGCCCAATGGAAACAGAACTCGCACATACAATCACCACACAATCATAGCTCGCACTGCAGAAAGGAGGTAATAGTTCTAGTCAAGTAACTAGAAGTTCCTTGAATAAGAAGCAATCGGGGAGGGAATGGGCCGGTGACTTCTACAACTTCAAAAGCACCGAGGGATCTTTGCAGCTAAGAAACGCGCTAGAAATAATTAGAATCAACAAGATGGCAATTCACAGGTGATTTTCTTAGCTCCACTATGTGTCAATATTACTATTTCGCATTTACGATGCAAGCCATTGTTATTGTTCTTTTTCGGGACCGATTGAGATAAAGAGAGATGGGATGATGGAAGTCAACCTTATTTGATACATATCGATCTCCTTAGCTTCTTTAAGCTTAATGTGCTGAAAAGCACTTTTGCAGTTTTATTTCTTAAAAACAAGTTAGTAATATGTGATGGAGACTTATGTGTTTTACTTGTGCGTGTGTTATCGTCTATGTTTGCTGAGTTTATGGATGATTTGTATGAACAAATTGTATTTTGGTTTAATGGATGTCTAGATGCTTTATTCATCATATATTGTTGGCATGGAATTGTTGTTTAAAGCTACCAGATGTATCGATGCAACAAGGTTCGAATTAATTATTCAGCGTTGGAAAAAATGTATCAACAACAAAAAAATTGGTGTTGCGAAAACCTGAACATGTATAGACACCAAGTGTTGCAAAAGAGCCTTTACGTATAACAACGCACCTATACTAGTTCAAAAACAATAGCTAGTACGACAACCAAAATGATCGTCGTTGCAATAAAGGCGCCAATTATAGCAACCGCATTTGGTTTGGATGTAATAGGCAGGGTGCTTCCTGTAACCACTGCATTTAGTGTAGCTATTGACAATCCATCTCTCTCAACCCATAAACGACGTGGCAATAGAGGGCATGACATATGACTACCACATTGCGGAGTGTGGCAATAGTGGAAAAGACTATAGCAACCATCTAGACATGGTGGCAATAGCAGGGGCAAACTGTAGCAATCAAATTTCAGTCGATGCAATCACGGGGACACAATATCGCAACCATGTACATGTGGTGGTTAAAAGTGCAGCATTTTTGCAATGTTATTTGAACGTTGCAATATCTGTTGTAGCAACGACCACTAACGTTGCAAGTGTACCTATTGCTACTCTTTGAGTCTGTGGTAATACATATGTAACACAACGACGGCCGTGTTGCAATAGATCAATTTGCAACACCCATGGTTGTTGCGTTTGTTCTAAATTGCAACATACCATGATGTTGTAATAACCATAACTTGTGTTGCAAAAGAGGATCGACGCTTGCAACCCACAAACAAAAGTGTTGCGTGAGCCTTTTGCTACGGAAGCAGAGGCAACGCCTGCCAACCAAAAAAAATGTTGCCATTGTGTCTCTTGCAATTCTTTAGGGTCCCTTGCAACACTTTTCTTCCGTTGTCTCAGAGTGAATTCCTTGTAGTGTCTGCAAGTACCCGATCAAATTATGGATGTTGAAGGTGTTGAAATTAAGCTTGATTTGTCTTATGCTGAGCATCCTATTTAAGTCCTAGATCAAAAAGATCGTGTGACTCGCAGTTGCATTATCAGATTCTATAAAGTACAGTGGAATCAACACTCTGAGGAAGAAGCTATTTGGGAGTCTGAAGATTTCTTGGCCGAGCACTTTCTAGACTTCTTCGCCTCTATCTAAGTCATGGCTTGCCTCTATAAGTCATGACTTTCCCTGCAAAAATGAGACTTGTAATATGAACGTTTCTACCTCCCTTATGAAACCTTGTAAGATGTGTTAATATGACACGTTTCCATTTCCATTACTTAACTCAACGCTTAAATCTCGGGACGAGATTTCTTTAAGGGGGATATGATGTAACACCCCCTGGTGTTACTATAACTAAAACCTGTCATATCATCATATGCATTGCAAAGCATCTCATCTGTAGAGAACTTTGGCATGAAACAACTTAATAAGTTTACTATTCTAGGTTGCTTGAGTAATAGCTAAGCATGTGTTATCACTTTTCTTTTAAACCTAGATGCCAAAAATAGGGTTATAAAATTTCTAAGTAAAACTAGTTTTAGTGTGACCAAGTGCTTGGGTAACATAACACCTAAATGCTAACCATGTTTTATAATCCCTTGGAGGTGAATCAAGAATCAAAATTTGAATTTGAAGTCTATGTCCATCACATAACCCTAGTGGTTAAGTGTGGGGTGAGGATTATCACTTTCAACTTTGAGGAGCTAACTATAATTAATTTTCTAAATAAATTTTGTCAAACTTTGGTACCATTTGAAAGTATGAGTTTCATACTTGCAAAATATACTAGGATCCCAACTTCATAATTTCAGCACAAAATAGTTTTGAATCAGCAATTCAATTTCAAACCCTAATTTCAAAGCCCTTTTCTACCCCCTTTTTTTGTAGTTTCAAAATTATTCAGAATTTGAGGTTGGTTCTAAAAGCAAAGTTGTAGATCTTGATGAAAGGTACAACTTTGGTATTCAAAGTTTTTCAAGTTTCCATTCAAAATTTGGAGTAATTTCGAAATCTAGTTTCTAGGGTTTTTGTCTCCTTTTCAAAATTTCAATGCAATTCAAAATCTATTCAGTTTTAGAGAGAACTTCTTAAATGAAAGTTGTAGAGCTTGAAAAGTTGAGCAACTTTTATTTTTGGAGATTTTTGAGTTTAGTTCAAAATTTGAAAGTAATAAAGATTTTAAAATGTTGTTTTGAAACTGGAAAAGGAGCGAGAGGGTGCAGGTGCAAGCGAGGAGGTCGCCGCCCGCCGCCATGCTTCCGCCGCCCCGCGTGTCTCGACAGTTCACCATGCCATGCAGCTGCTAGTGTGTCGAGCTCGCCACGTCGTGCTGTCACCATGTCGTGCATTGCCGTCGCCTATAAAGCCTCAGAACGATGTCGCCGCCGCGTTTCTTTTCTTCCACTCGCCATCGACCGCTGCCACCTCGCCGCCGAATTCACGCTGCTCACTCCATTGCCATCCCCAATACCCCACCCACAGCTTCGCCGCTCCTTTGCGCATCCACTGAACCTCCAGCCATGGCCTAAGCTAGTCGGAATCGTCCCCTTCACCGTCGTCTTCTTCTGCTCCGGTCACCCACCGCCGCCATGAGCTCCCCGCCATGGCCAGCTCTCCTCCGAATGTTTTCGTCCCAACCAACCACGCCACCAGCTTCGCCTCACCTCACTGATCATCATCGATCTCTTGTTTTGCGCAGCGTACCACCGGAGACATCGGAACACCGACAAGTTCACTGGTTCACGCCGCTGCAGCCGCTGCCACTGCCGCCAACCTAGCTCCAGACGACTCCAAGCCCATCGCGCCGCTATTTTGAAGTCGCGGTGAGCTCCTGATGCTGACTAGGATGTTAGCTACATCTGAGTTGATTTGGTTCGGTTGGAACATCGCCTCACCGACGAGCTCCGTTGCGCCATCGCTGTCGCGCACGCCGCCGTGTCCACCTAGCGCCGTTGCGATTCGCATTCGTGTCCTGCCATGTCCGTTTTGTGTCACTGGTCGTGTTGGTGTGCTCAGCGCCGCCGGAGAAGCTCCGACGAGCTCTGCTGCCGTGCATCATGTGCCGCCGCCCACCATAGGTGCTCCAGTGCGAGTTAGAGGTCGAGTAATAGCTCGATAGGTTCGTTGCGGTGTGCTGATCACGCTAGTGTAATTCTCATCGGCGGCGACCTCACCGACGGCGAGCACTGCCGTCGTCTTGGCCGTGCGCCGCCGCTTGGCCTGCACTAGGCCATTTGGGCCTCTCAGCCAGGTTGGGCCACACAGTAGGCCCAACAGAGAAAGGTTGGGCCGCACAGTAGGCCCAACAGAGAAAGAAAAGTGTTTTTCTTTTTCTTTTTTGATTTTCTGAATGCTGATTTCACTTTTTCGTAATTAATTATTGAGGGCCGATAAAAATAAAATAAAAATTACTCTGTGCTCACTAAATTAGGCTCTATTTAATAAAAATATTGGGTGTATGTGTTTAGTATAGTTTCTGAAAACTAAAAGTACAACATTAAATGTTAATCACAATTTTCCATGATTTTTCTTTGTTTTTTCGTGTGTCTCCAAAAATCATGAAAAATTAGGGTTAAGCTTTTAATTAGGTAAAACCTACCACCACTAAAATTTATAGCTCAATTGGATAAAGTTTCATTAAAGTTTATTTTCTACTTTAGGAAGTTGGATATGAGAGCGAGGGGTACCA
This sequence comes from Chrysopogon serrulatus, assembly GCA_015844335.1. NCBI lineage: Eukaryota > Viridiplantae > Streptophyta > Magnoliopsida > Poales > Poaceae > Chrysopogon > Chrysopogon serrulatus. The sequence goes on from JADLZL010006636.1 coordinate 416,073, forward strand.
CCAAGTCGAATACTACCAACCGATGAGTATAAAAGCGGGTTTTAAACCCCACCAAGGTTATTATCAGTTCAAAGTCATGCCCTTTGGCTTAACAAATGCACCAAAGAACCTTTCAAATTTGCATTATGAATCAAATACCGCAGACCCTTCCTTAGAAAGTTTGTTTTAGTGTTCCTAGATGACATCCTTATTTACAGTTCTACTCTACATGACCACATGATTCATTTAGAGCAAGTCTTGGAAACCTTGCAAGAGCATCAATTATACCTCGGGCAATCCAAGTGTACATTTGCTCCAAGCCAACTAGAATACTTGGGCCACATTATCTCGAAAAAGGAGTTGCCACTAATAAAAAAACAAGATACAAAGCCATGCTGCATTGGCCAATACCAACCTCTTTTACCGATCTTAGAGCCTTTTTGGGATTGACAGGCTACTACAGGAAGTTTATCAAGCACTATAGGCTTATGGCAAAGCCATTAACTTTTCTCGCTTAGAAACAAAGTCTTTGGTGGACACTAGGAGCACAGCTTTTGATCAACTCAAAACTGCAATGACCCAGGCCCCTATGTTAGCATTACCTAACTTCCAAGAGCAGTTCACTATGGAGATAGATGCCTGCCAAGATGGGATAGGAGCTGTCCTTATGTAGCATGGACAACCCATTGCTTACCTCAGCAAGGCTTTGGGACTCAAGCACTAAGCATTATCTATTTATGAGAAGGAGTTTTTGGCTCTGATCATGGCTATAGAGAGGTGGCGTCATTACCTCCAAAGACAGGAATTTCTCATCCAAACCGATCACAAAGCCTTAGCATACCTTAATGAACAAAATCTGCATTCTGAGATGCAAAGAAAGGCCATGGCCAGATTAATGGGATTACATTTCAGAATAGTCTATAAGAAGGGCAAGGAGAATGTAGCTGCTGATGCTCTATCCAGGGTGGGTCACCTGATGGCAGTACAGGTAGTTTCAACAGTGCAACCTGATTGGATTCAAGAAGTGTTGAACTCATATACTACTGACCCATAAGCACAAACTCTCTTCCAACAGCTGGCTATCCATAGTCCTGATGACAATGGCTATCACTTGGACAAAGGGTTGATTTGGCATAATGGGAAGGTATGAATTGGTCAAAACTCTGCCCTACAGACAAAATTGATTGCTATCTCACTCAAGTGCCATTGGAGGCCATTCAGGGGTCGCAGCCACAAGAAACACTTTGCCTGGAAAGGCATGAAACAAGATGTTGAACATTTCATCAAACAATGCATCATCTGCCAGCAGGCCAAACACTCATTCCAGAGGGCACCTAGATGCATGATGTCTTCCATATTTCTTAGCTCAAACCTTTCCATGCAGATTATTCTCCAATCTACGACTCCCTATCAGTCCTCACTGACTTGGAGGCTTCCTCTACTACACCTCAAGTCATTGTCGATCGACGCTGGTCAAGAAGGGGAACACTGCCATCAAGTCAAGTTACAATGGAAAGGCTTGCCACCATCTGCAACTAACTGGGAAGACTACATCGTCGTCAAGCAGCGCTTCTCCGACGCCCCAGCTTGGGGGCAAGCTGGAATTCAGGAGGGGGAATTGTCACACCTGAGGAGTGACCAGGGAAGGCGTTATCTGTAGTATGGTCGGGTATTCGGCTTTGTCCACTTAATATGTATGTATATGACATGTGGGGCCATAAGGCCAGTGACTGTAGCCAGCACTTAAGTGCCATCTCTGTATTGAACCGGGGATCATCGAACAAATTAAGAAATAGAGAACGTGGCAAGGCAGGGGCTTGCCCGCCGGCGTCCTCATTGTGGTATTCCCTGAATGCTCACGTCACCCGCGATCGCCGGCAGCATGTATTGGTGGATATTATCTGAATTTTCTGAATTAATTTTGGGTAATTCAATCTATTTGAAATTAGGATTGAGTATCTCAAGTTTGGATACAGGTAATGGATAGAGTATTTTGCCAAGACTTACTATCAGCAAAGAACCATTTAGTGTGTCCAATAGCAATTTTTCTAAAAGAAATGTAACTACGTTTGTTTTAAAACTACTTCCAGGTTATTTTTTTTTTAAATTCTTCCTGGTTCTCCTTAGTCCGAACTCTGAACTCCACAGGTGCCTAACCCTAGCTGCGGCCGCCGAGCACCATCTTCCGCGGCCGTCGCTCGCCGAGTATTCTCCTCCCTTCCGACCCACGGCCTCGCTCAGGTCGGGCTCGGGTCCCCCCGCGGTCCCGCCGGATCTCCACCACGCAGGGCACGCCCGTACACCTTCGCCGAAGCGGGCTCGCTGACGTCGGGAAGCGGCAGTGCAGCGCGAGAAAGCATCTTGGCTTCCCGTGGCCGCATGAGCGGCGGCGGCGGCAAGGCCGCACGCACGCCCGCGGCCAGGCCGCCAAGCGGCGGCTCGAAGTTCCCCGATTTAGTGATTGACTCTATTCCTTGCAGTTCCCGATTGCAAATTTGCAATAGAAGAGTGCCGGTGGAGGCTTGGTATTATTGGACTATTGGTAATTCCCCATTCCCATTGTCAAATCTTAAGTTATTGGTACCAGCTCTCTTGTCTTTGTTCCTTGCCAAGCACCAAATGATTTAATTGGACCTTAAAATCCTTTTTTCTCCAGATCCTATGCCAATTACACAAGCATTAGTTAGATATTTTTCAATAACTTTCATGTTTCCATTAATTATGTTGTAGATTTAAGTATGGATTTGAATATCATCTGAATTTATGCATCTATATATATATCTATATCTCTATCTCTACAACTAAAATTTACGTAAGGCAATCGGGCCCCCGGCTCCCTTCGCTTCACCGCAGTAAGTCGCCCGCCCCGGCTCCTTGGCACTCCTCGCACTCCCTCCCGCATCGCACTCCCTCCCGCACGGAAAAAAAAAAAAACGCCGTCCTTTCCCCATCCTCGTCGCTCGAGCTACGCCGCCGCCGCCGCCGCTCGCCGCCCCTAACCCAGCCATCGCTTGCGCCGCACGCACCCTGCTCTTCACGCCCTCCGGCGAGATGCCGCCGCAACCCGCGACGCGGCGCCCTTCTCTTCGCGACTCCGCGCAGCATCTCGCCTTCCCCAAACCCTAAACTCGAAGACCCGGAGCCCCGCGCCCGTCCCCGAAGCTTCCCGGAAATCGCCGCTCGAATCCGGCGTCGCCTCCTGTGTTGGTCCCCAGCCCGCCCAGTGGCAGAAGCACCGTGCCGACCCGTTGGTGGAGGTGGAGACAGAGCCGCGTCGAGCAGCAGCAAGAGCGAGCTAGCAGGTGTGCAGGTGTGCCAACCTCTTCTCTTCTCTTCCCTGCTGTGCGAAGATGAGCACCCAAGCCTAAGCTAAATGCCTATTTGTATTCCGATCTGATCTAATTACATGTGTGCATGTATTATTCTCTGTATTGTGCCTGCTAATATCTTCGATCACTTCCAAAGATTATCATGCCACACCCATGCCGTCCTTTACTGGATCTGCGCCTGCAGTTCTGTGTGCTTTGCTTCCTAGCCCTGCTGCTCTTCATCCTCCAAACCTTGTGGGATTTGGATAGGCAGTGCAAATGGGATCAGAATATATGGTTTTCTGACTTCGGTGCAATTACTCATGTTGAAATTCTTGGATTCATAGTAGCATAAGTGACACAAAATGGAAGCAGCCCCAAACCAAAACACTTTGTGCTTTTCTGTAATCTTGCCATAGTCTATTTGGATGTTGTGCTGCCCAATCAAGTGATTATTAGCACCAACCAAGTATTGTGCTCTTTGGTGGCTGAAAAATCCTATATTCAGCTTAGGAATCATGCTACAGTTTGTAGTCTAACTAGCATGACATTTGTTCTTTGGTTTACTTTAATAAATATAGGTATATCTAATAGTTGCCTCAAGTTCACTGGCCCTTATTTTCCTAATATATTTTATACAGGGATGCTAAGATGCAGAACTTTGACAATATCTCTTGATTTACGGTGTCCCCTTGATGCTGCATTCGTACGACCTTTTATTGTTGCCAGATTGATGCTACATTGCGGCCAGTCTATATGATATAAATTTATTGAGATGTCATGCTAGGACATGGAGGGAAACCAGTACACTGAGTGCAGTCGGTCGGCATTCACATGACCTTTGCATACAGATAGAAACAGTTTTTGAAGAAAAAACTAAAAGAACTAATGTGGCCAGACACTGAATCACTCAATTCTCAAACTTTGGATACAAATTCTGATTATCCAGCTGACCAGAAGTGAATGGTTCACTGAATTTTTGGGATGGTCTAGCATAGCTTTCAGCTGGCAGTAGGTACCGAAAGCTTGGCACAGGTTACTTTCATTGAGTCTCTTGACTAGCTGATGTCAACATTTTTTTTAACCTAAAACTGAAAAACAATCAATGAGAGTCTGTATCACTTTGGGGCTGCTGCAGCCACGGTAATTTGCAACTTTGTATCACACTTTAAGTTCCAACAACAGGCGACGTCATCCTCTTTACCATGAAGTGCTAATACTCAGTCTAGCATAAAAAAAGTTTGCTATTGCAACTAGGACTGTTGATGAGACGAGTTAGTGTGTGCTTTCATTCCAAGACTTTTGTTTTCTGATATGCAAATGGATTGTTTAACCCTGCAAACAAGACAAACAAGCTGATGTTGCAGTACCAAAAATGAGGCAGCTCAAACTGGTTAGTGCGACTGAACTATACGTGTATAGGAGCAATGGCAGCCATAGCCTTCGGTAGCTTTGCAACCTGGCAGTCATGGCTTGTCCAACTTTATTGGCATACTGATGAGCATCAAATCTTTTTTAGTTAAATGAGCATCAGATCTGCATCAATGAATAAATTTTTTTTTAGCATTACACATGTTTACTCCTAGAATTTTTGAGAAGCCATTTGAAACTTCAGAGTAGTCAAACATCCTTATGTACATGCCACAACCTTCATCAAAAAAAGGCCTGATGTTGAGTTAAATCATATTCGTACATGATATTGTACCCGATCAATTTAAAATTTCATCTAAGTTTTTCATTTCTTTAGCTCAGCTGTTGCCTGTTCTTTCTGCGGTTCTTCAGAGCAGTTTTCCCTGGATATGCATGGAAATATTACGGTCATATGGTCCTTGAATTTCATTATACTTCCTGCTCTTCAGTTATCTGATGCACATAATGCGAGTTCCTAATAGATTGTTCCTCTTCGCTTGTATATACTTAGACACCTCCAGTTTAGTGGTGGAACATATGCATGGAGTGTCTTATGTGACTTTTTCCTGTCACTAATGCATCCTCTCTGTCCTGTTAAAACAAAGCATTGTTATTTGTCATTTTTGTGTTTTCTAATATGGTCTCTAACAACTGTGATTGGACTACTTGTCAGGAGTTTTCAAGCTCAAGTAGGCCTTGGATGGTGGTTGTTCATACAGTACAATAGTTAATTTGTTTTGGGAGACTTAATAATGGAATGGATAGGGCAACAAACAGAGCTAATGGATTGGTTTCAGGAAATGGTTTCGATTGGATTAGTTTCAATTTTGATTTGTTCTTTCTTGAATTTGGATTGGATGAATGGATAATATATTACAGTCCGAAATTTGTAGATATCAGTATGTTTTTATAATTGTAGTACTTATCATCCCTGTGCTTCAGTTAAACCAGCATGAATTATGAGAGATGACCTATATATGCTGAAGCAAACAAAAACTGTCCTAATTCCCACTTTATGCTTGATCCTGGACTAAATTTGTCGCAGAGGTGTGTATTTTGTCTGAAGGCAAAAAACAACAGATTCTTTTGGGTTATGCATGTTGTTAATTGTTTTTTTATCCCAGGGGTAATTTTTACACCTCATCCCTTTTGATATCCTGAAGAAATAAAAGGCATTAATTATTTTCCTTTGATCCATCTAGAAGTAGTGCTCATTGTTTGGAACTGGATGTCATTTTCTCTGTGAACAGTACTCATCGGTTGGAACTGGGTGTGATTAAAAGGAAGGAATGACACTGATCCTGAATCTCTTCTCTTTGATATGTCTTTCAGTGTCCTTGTTTAGGAAGAACATGGCAGGGAAATGTGTATTGCTCAGTACAAATTGTTGCTTTCTTAGTCATGAGGAGGTATTTGCTTTCTGCAATGCTCGCACTAGCATTGCTATGTACTCCCTGCAAGGGTGTTTCGTTTTGTCAGACAATGGTAATATGGGTTTCTGGAACAGAGCTCACAAGTTTATTTGTCTTAACTATGGGTCTATTTCTATTATATTTTTCTACAATGGAAAATAATAATTCACGTGGTTTAGAGGGTCGACGAGATTTGCCAGGGATGCGCGGAGGAGTTTGGACAAAAAGCTAGCTTATATCGTCAGGAATTATCTGTCCTTCATAGAGAATTATGTATTATTCCAAACATCGCGAAATATCAATTTTGGATAATAGTATAACATGTCCATATATGTTTTGTCATGGTATCATGTTTTTCCGTTACAACACACAAGCATAACATCATGATTGCAAATTTGCATTATATTTTTTGGTAATAATAATATAGTATACCCTTATATATGTTATCGTGGTACTATATTTTCCCGTTGCAATGCACGGGCATTTACCTAGTATGAGCTAATTTTGTTATGTATCGGTATTAGACTCTGTGTGGGTGGTAATTTTACCAGATATGGATGATACATATGCTTTGACAGTGGCCCTAGGCTTCATAATCGACGAGCTCCGCCACTGCTGGCTCAGATCCATGTCTACCCAGAATCTGCTAACCGGTGCATGCACGAGCTCTGCTTCAACCACGCCCGAGGTGGAGGAAGAGGAGAGGACGCCTCTGGCGGATGTGGCGAACGAGGCAGAAGAGCTGTATCGCCTCCGTGACACCTTCTTCCCCCGGGACCCTGCTGAGAAGACCGCCGCACTCCGCACCCGTGCAGACGCCGCCCTCGCCCTTCTCGATGCCCTCCCTTCTGGTACGTGTCGTCCGCTATCTTCTCAACTGCCACAATCCTTTGTTTTCTTGCAACTGATTCAGTTATTAGCACACGGGATAGTAGTGACGGAAAAGCAGGTGTAGATTTCCAGCCACTAATTCGATTACTAACACTGGCCACTACATGGTAGCGACACATTTTACAATCTCTGTTGGTCTGGCCCCAATTCGATGATGCTAGTCCAGTAAAATGGAATTTGGAAATGGTAATTCGTCATTTTGACTATAGAGAAGCACGCTTGTTGATAGCAATGTTAGAATCAGGATTAATGTTGCAGTGTCTGCTGGATTTGAAGCCCAAGGCCTGCCCCCTGTGTCTTTTGAGCTTGGTGGTTGGTCCATGTATCTCTTGAACATCTGTATACATGTTGAGTGTTTACATAGTGGTTATTGTGGACTTCATTTTGTGCATGAGTGGAGAAGCTACTTCATGATGTGAGGAAGCAAAACAAATTCAATTTGTTCCTTTGTTTTCTGAACATATAGCTCTGTTTTTATGTTTAAACTTGATTATTATACCAGGAACATGGCATGTTACAGAAAAAAAGGGTTTTTTTACAACATGGAAGAGGAACAGTACTAATGTTGTTCCTTTGTTTGCTGAACTAGCATGTTACAGAAAAATTGGATATTCACAACATAGAAGAGGAACAAAACTAATGTTGTTCCTTTGTTTGCTGAACATATGCAATGGTGCTGTATTATGCTGGCATCCTTGACTGTTTCAATAAATTGTGGCATCATCATCTTTTCGATATGCAGATGCTAGTTTTAACATTTCTATTTCAAAGTTGGATGTAAGTCAAACTGCTTCAGGATTAGGGATGAGTACAGTCGGGTTATATCCCGTACCGTCCTGCATTGTTTTCTACATTTGGCCTACTTGAATTTGTATTTTCAGACAAATTTGAAATTGGTATGAAATACGTTATGCCAAATTCGAAAACGGGACAAACACGGTTTAGGTGTTATCCTGACTGTTTTCTACTTTTCCAGTTTTTATTTAGGATATGTCTTTTCGAAATATGGTATATACCGTTTTTGTCCGAATGGAAGTATTGTATCTTTTTCATACTATCATTGTATCTTTTTCATACTATCTCAGATGAAGATGATTTTTATATGAAAATTGTAGCTCTCCACAAGATATCTACAATAGTTTTGAGTTTTTCATTTGAGATCGTTAAGATGCAGTGTTCGACAAGGCACTAACTTGTGGCTGCTTAGGAGCAAGTAGGCGCTGGGCGGAGGGGCACTGCGCCACTAGGGGGATAGGCGGGCCTCTAGTTGGTGGCGTGCCTCCTAGGTGTTAGGTGGCGCTTTCGCCGCGCCTATGCGGTGAGAAGGCGGGCAAGGCGGCGCCGAATAGGGAGCGTGCACGAGCACTTTTCTAGCGGCCGTGCGGGAATAGGCAAATGAATTGAATAATTATGAAATATGCTAGCTTCATATAGCCTTGAGTTGTATGTAGATTGAAGCTAGTTAGAAAGCTAGCAAGAGTTTTGTGCTAGCTTTAGATAGCCTTGAGCTGGCATGTGTGTGAGAGAAGAGATAATAAAGATATTACTCTGAAGAATATCACATCCCACTGTTTCGCCATGCCTAGTTCCTAACAGCTCCCATGTGCTTCAACAATTGTTCTTGATGCTGGCCTGTGAGTCTGATGGTTTGTGCTTTGTCGAATTATTTGATGCCATGTCCTTAAATGATTCTTTTTACTTGTAATTTCAGAAGAAAAGAAATCCCCACAACTGCGTGGTGTTTATGAATTTTTGAAGGGAAAAATACTGGATGTCTTTCCTGACTATCATAAGGAGGCTGAAGATCATTTATCCAAGGCAGTATGTAGCAGGGACTAAACAACTCTTTGTATACAATTACTCCGATAAAAAATTAAACATTTTCTGTTGCTACTATGTGTATTAGGTAAAGCTGAATCCATCTCTTGTGGATGCATGGTTATGTTTGGGTAATTGCATTTGGAAGAAGGGGGATCTATCTGCAGCAAAGAATTGCTTTTCATTAGCACTAAGCAAGGTAAGTGTTAACCTCTAAGTAGTTCCAACTTCCAACTATGCTTTTCAATATCTCTGAAATTTCCAGCATATTTTTGTCTGGCAGGGTTCAGATAAGAAAATACTGTGTCAGATCTCCATGCTTGAAAGAAGTATGGCTCAAGGTGAGGATGCCCTATATATATAGTCTCCTTCCTAGTAAATTTTGCACAGTTGATCCTCTCCGCGGTATCTACATGTTATTACCAATTATTATGTCAAACCTTAAATATATTGATGAATTAGTCATGCTTGTATTTCTGTTTTGTTTTCTATCTAAGCTCAAGCAACTTCTAGTTCTCAATAAAACAATACATTTCAAAGGATTCAGCTGTTCCAATTGAGCTTAAGAGCACATCTTTTTTTGTGTTCTCCAATGTTAACTATATCAACTTTCAGGTAGTGCAGACAAGGCGATTTTAGTAGAAGAGAGCATTAAGCATGCAAAAGAAGCTGTTATGCTGGACATTAGAGATGGCAATTCTTGGTGTAAGAGTTCTTTTACTTAAATGTAGCTGTAGAAGTTCTGTTTCAGTACATAGTTCACACTTGTTATATAGGAATCCATAACCATGTCTTCAGTCTGTTGTATTCTTGTAGCGCATGTTGTTTAATATCGCTGCATTCCTACTTTCTTGTTACGACATTGCATTGGAAAATTGATGCATTGATTTGTATGGTTTGGTTGTATTATCTACCTTGAATCTTGCATGAAGGGATTAATACTTGATTTGGTCTATTTTTCTTGCTTGACGGGTTTCCTACCTGTTTAAGCCCATTTTCAAGTTGTATGGACGCATAGCCAAAACCAATGCCTATTGGGATCCATGCACATGCATGCAACCCTATGAGTTTAAACATGCAATATTTTCTCATTTTCCTTAGCTTTGTCAAATGTCATTTGGCTAAGCAGTGGCACAACTGGGAGTGCAATTTAATCAGCGACTTAGGCAAATATTCCTTTAACAAAGGCTGTTAATATGCCCTTTTAACTTCAGATAACATGGGCAATGCTTATCTCACTAGCTTCTTTGTGGGAGGAGCCTGGGATCACACTAAGCTTCATCATTCAGTGAAAGCATATCAAAATGCTGTAAGTTGGCATTTCATACTTTTTGTTTGTCTCTGGTTAAACTTTTTTAAGAAGTGTGGCATATAACCTCTCATTTGTAGATTTCTATCATTTTTGTGCCTCATTTCTCGTATTGACCTTGTGTTCATTTTATGTGCAGGAGAAGGATAAAGCTATGAATTTAAATCCAGACCTCTACTATAATTGTGCCACAGTGAGTATTCTAGAAACATTCAGCGGCTTCGAACAAACTAAATTAGTTTTTGTTAGTTTATATTTTTTTTTCTTGAAAACACAGGAGAGCTGAGTTTCTTTGCATGAATAAGAAAAAGGGGTGAGAAGCTGAGAACTCTGATTACACACAACACACCAACACAAAAATAAAAACACAGTTCAGCATACTTCAGAAAAGGTTGCACAGATTGCTGATGACAAAAGACAAACACGACTCGACCAAGCCTAAGCCTGCTACTGTTCCCCATCCGGCACAATGGCAAGGCCATGGAGAACACCTTTAGCCCCGGCCAAAGACCAGTTCAGCAGCTCCTCTCTAGCGAGCAATAAAGCTCCAGCAAAATTTAGAGATCAAAGACACACCGATTCCAGTGTTTCCAAATTGTTCAATCTCCCAGGATTATAATGGAGTTGAGTCCTCTTCGGGTTTGATTATCAATCAAGGACTGTTCCCTCTCCCACCAATCGCCGAAACAAACATCATCAATCTATAGGCTTAGAGCCTGCAGGTTGAGCTTTTGCAGCAACAGAAACCAAAATTTTCATGAGATGGGGCAAGCACAGAGCAAGTGATTGATTGATTCCTCCTCTTGACCGCTGAGTATTATTTAAAAATAAAAGGGTAATAAACTAGTGCTACCTGCCACCCAGATGCTCATGAGAATGGGCAAGCACAGAGCAAGTGATCACAGATCGATCGTGGAATGGACAGTGAGGAGGGTGTGGTTGACCTCGCCATGCTGGGTCAATCACTTTCCCTGCGATCAAGAGGAGGAATGATCACAAACCAAAATGAAGTTTGTTTAAAGCTAAAAAGGGTAGTAAACTAGTGCTGCCTACCACCCAGGATCTTTTAATTATACTCCATTTTATAAATATTTATACCTTTGGCCATGCTACCCAGTGGCATTGCAAATTAGTACTGCCTGCCACTGTACATGTGAAAAAGGATTTTGGATTTTGGAAACAAGAAATGTTGGAGTTAATTTATTTCCTTGAGATAAAGATCAAAATTGTTTAATTGAAGTTTCTAGCAAAGCAAGTCAAATGCAAATTGGTTTTGGCAAGAGCAAGTAGTAGTAAAATAGAAATTGGCTATTAGCTAGCATTTTGTGTAGAATGAGCTGGAATTATATGTCGGTCACTGTAGCAGCACTGTAGCAACCGACCTAAATAGCTATATAAGGATATGTTGAGCCCCTTTGTAAAGCAAGTTAGCAAATTTAGTGCAACTAGATTGCAAAAAGGCGTAGTGCTAGCTTCAGATTAGCCTCGAGCTGTATTTGTATGTGTGTGTGAGAAAAGCGATAATAAAGAGATTAGTGTTTGAAGAATACCGCATCCCACTGTTTTGCCACATCCAATTTCTAACAAGAAAGACATAGTTATCTATAAGTTTTTTTTAAAGTTTTTCTTAAAAATTAGCAATTTCTTAAATACCCAAACCTACTAAATGCAATAATTATTTGCTTGTGATTTCGACCATTTTCCTCTTAGGCCTACAAATATTTAGAGAATTATGAAAGGGCCCTTAGTGGATTTGAGGTTGCAGCTTTAAAAGATCCTGGCCTTGGTGCTGATACAGAAGTTCAGAAAATCATCAGTCTCCTTGATAAGCTTGATAATGCGATGAAGGTAAGTCTTAATATATAGAAATTGTCCCTGTATGTAACTATGTTATGTAAACTGCCGAGAACATAGCATATCCTGTATCACATTGACAGAATGATTGTGCATATTTATTGATAATGGAAGCTCATGAGATTTGTGGATTGTCAAACTAACTGCATTTATGCAAAATGCTAAGATGACATTAATCTTTTTCTGTTTTCCTTAAAAGTTGAACATTACCTTTTAATGATATGCACTACAGGTATATATCATATAGTCATTGTATATCTTACCTGTGATTTGTGGTAGACATGCTGAAGCTGTTTACTTTTTAGTTTGGATTTGCTGGATAGGTATTTTGATGAGAATGCATTGAGTAAACAGACATGACATTCTGGTTTGATAACTATATTTCTTTTATGGGAAATCACTGACTTATAAATTCTTCCACAGGAACAATTACGATCCAAAAGATTAGCATCATTTGTGTCATCCTTGAGTGGTGTCAAATGTAATACTCTTACTAACACAATGCATATACTGAAATTCTATATTTTTCTTATCGAAAAAATCTTCTATTGTTACGCTTTATACCTTTATATGATGTTGCAGTGAAATCATCGCACAAGAAAGCCACCATAAGCAATCTATCGGAGGGTTTGAACAAAGCCGTTGCTGTTTTGGGAAAAGTTGTTCTTTTCATAAGACATGACAATGTTGCTCGCTGTGAGTTATCTTATCCTTAATATCCAATGAGCTAGATGTGCCTGCTTTATCATACTGTGCCTTTTTTCTGCCCTTCTGATTACTCTTCATTTAGGCATTTCCATGTTTTTATTAAATAGCAGCAAACTGTTGCTAATTGATAGGAACATGAAGGTAGCTCAAAGATATGATAACTAATATTGAGTTATGTTAATCATGATGTTTCCAAGTCATCCGACTAATCGGGATTAGTCATCCTCTGACCTCAGATTAGGCACTATGCGATTAGAACGACTAGAAATCGAGTCGTCTGTTTGTTGTCACGACTAAATGTCCGGTTGGGTGGTGGATGACTAGTATGGATTGGATGAAAAATGCAAGTAGGCTTGGCAGCTGTGCACTTGACACTTGGGCCAAGTGTTTTTCGCTTAATAGGGTTTCAGCATATACCTCTCCTAGGCATCTCCCCTCCGTCTGCCACCAATACACGCTTTTGCAGTTGAGTGGGGGAGTGGAGAAACTCTTGCCGCTGCCGCCTTCTCCCTTCGCAGATGCTGCCGCCTCCCTTTGCAACTTCATCCACCTCTTCCCTGCATTTGTGGCCCAGTATTACTGGCTCTGCCGAGAAGCTTGCGAGGGGCAAGTCACTGGCTCCCATCCGTACCTCTGTCAGGGCACCTTCCCTCAAGCACCACCAGATCTGGTACCTCAAGGGGACAAGCGCTGCTGGATCCCTTCCCTCGAGCACTGTTGGATTCCTTTCTGAAGCTGCCACTGCCCACTGCCGGTTCACACCTCCAGGTCCATTGGATTACAAAGATGAGCTCCTAATCTTTAGCGTTCTCTTCCCCCATCATCCTGCCTTGCTCTACTGCTACTGCTGCCCTAGCACTCAGGACCAGGACAAATACCATCTATACAGTATATACATTCTATGTAGCAGGGCATTTGGGCACGACGATTATGGTAGTGTTTGGTTGGACGTATAGAGGTGGATGCGATGAATTATCTTGGATGGATAGATGATGTTTGAGATAATTCTGGATGAGATGGTAGATGTTGATTGTTTGGTTAGATGTATAGAATCATACATGCTTTTTGTTTGGAGGGTGGCTGTATGCAATGGTATGACTTAGTACAAAATTATGATCGGCTGATTGTATAGGTCTGTCCAAGAATTTTAACTAAAACCCTAGGGAAAGAAAGCTAATTGATTCTTATACATTCATATATTCTCACAAACAAAATAGATTTTATATTGTATTAAAACTGTACACCGAGATTCATTTTTACTATCTTCTTTCATATCTTTATTTACAAAACAGAGACACTTGAAAACGCAGGAGAGCTGTGCTTCATTATATTAAGCAGAAAGAGGTGGTAAAGGAGCCCTTAGTACAACACACCGTTATCTTTAACGCATAAGATACATTCATGCCGGTAAGGAAAGAAAAAGCGACCCTGCACCTACAACAAATCAACTAACAGCTTGGGTGGGGGCAGTCAAGTAGGATAGCCCACGAGTCTCTGCCATTCTCCACCGCTGACACTCATCTCCAGCAAATTTCAATGTTGCAGCTATGTTAGGAATTGCTCCATCAAAGATGCAGCTGTTGCGATGATTCCAAATTATCCATGCTTCCAGAACCATGAGGGAGTTCAACTTTTTTTTGTTAAACCAGAAGTTGCTGCACTTGCCTTTTCCCACCAATCATCGAATGAAGTATCAGATGGCTGTAGAGCTCGAGAGTGGAGACTGACTTGTCTCAATTTATAGAACCAAAATTGCCTTGAGAATACACATTCGATTAGGAGATGATCATATGCTTTCATCGGTTTATCACAGAGTGGGCACCTCTCAAGATGAGGCAGTCCTCGTCGTGCAAGACGATCTGAGGTCCAGCCTACAAGCAATAGGAAGAAGTGGAATTTGCCTCCAGCGGCATTCGCTTACGACTTTCCTGCCCCTACACCTCCCCTCAAAATGGCGAGGCTGAAGGCATCATCCGTTCCTTGAACGACATATGCCGCACACTGCTCATCCACACATGCCGCCCAAATACTGGGCAGAGGCCCTAGCTATAGCCACATATCTCACCAATAGGCACCGCTGCTCAGCCATTCAGCATAGTCTCCTATGAGCAACTCACATATCTCACCAATAGGCACCCCTGCTCAGCCATTCAGCATAGTCCCCTATGAGCAACTCTTCCAGCAGCCCCCAGATTACACAATTCTTCGTGTCTTCGGTTGCCTTTGCTATCCCAACCTCACCGCCACCTCTAAAGACAAGCTGGCCCCTCGTTCCACCACTTGTGTCTTTCTCGGATACCCCTCCTCATACAAGGATTATCGGTGTCTTGACCTCAACACTAAATGTATCATCTCCCGTCATGTCATCTTCGACGAGACACAATTTCCGTTCAGTACTAACCCTCCCAGTTTGCTCCCGAGCTCTCTGGACTTCTTACAGGTCTTGCTGCCCCGGCACCTCGCACCACTGCAACGGTGCCCCTGCGGTCGCTCCGTCGCCAGCTAACCTTGAGCAGTCGCTATATATGTGCATGAGGCCCGTAGCACGACGGCCTGGCACGAGGCCCGCTTTATTGGCCCGGTCCAAGCACGGCACGGCCCGTTCTCCACCATGCCCGGCCAGCCCAGCACGGGGCACCAGGCCGTGCTTGGGCTGTCACTCAAGCCCGTGGGCTGGCACGGCACGACACGTAATTTGGTGTGAGGCCGGTGAGGCCCAATGGCCACTAAGGCCTGCTAAGAGCCTATCGTATCTAACCCTAATTTCCTCACCCCTCCCGCACTGGCACCGCACTCGCGTAGCCTTTCGGCTCCCACTCGTGGCCGCCGTCGCCACACTTCCTCCTCTCCCCCGCATCGCTGCCGCATTTCCCAGCCCCTCGCACCACCGTCGCCGGCACATCCTTTATCCTACCCAGCAACCTCCTCCTCCGCGGCTCAATGGCCGCTAAGATCCGCCGCCTTACCGCGGATCCGGGGCCAAGGTCGACGAGGGCAGCGCCGCTGCCGCCGACCATCGCGGGGCGGTCTCAGTTTCGCCCCATCCCTCTTGTCTCATGACCTCAATCTCCCTCCTCTGCGACGCACACGCACGACGTCGAGCATCCCTGCTTCGTGACACAGGCCATGGGCCGACACGACTGCTAAAATGGTCGTGCTCGTCGAGCCAGGCAGGCATGGAAAGTGGCCTAACGGGCCATGCTCGCCAGCGGGCCGGGCGCGATGGCTCGGTGCAGCATGGCCCCGGCAGCCCACGGGTGTTTTGACGGGCGTGCCAGGCACGGCGTCGGCCGTGTCGGGGCGGTCTCTTGGAGGTAATCTATAGCAGCCGTAAATACCGAGGAGCTCGAGGGGAGGCTCAGGACCCCGCCAATCTACGATTGGCCGGTCCCTTGCTCTGCCCGGCTGGTCTGCCTCCACAGCCCTCCACCTGGTCTTGCCCGTGGCGAGCTGCTGCTGCTCATCTTGGCTGACCTGGCGGCCGGCTCCAACCCTCCTACTCACTGCCGTGTGGAGGTTCCCGTGCCAGCGTTCGATACGGTTGGTCCGGCTCGATTGTGGCGACTTCCCGTCCCCTCCGCCCCCGCTTCAAGCCGGCTTGTGGCGCGCCTCGAGCAGGTTCCCGAAGCCGGTTGATCGCTACGGCTTCACCGCCGTGCGCTCACGTCGCCGCCTCCTCTACTGCCTCGCCTCGCCCCCCGTGACTACATAGGGGCCCTTGCCGACCCCCCGGTGGCGTGGCGGCAATGGCCGAGGAGTACAAGGCTCGTCGACAACAACACGTGGCAACTTCGTCTCCAGGCGCCGAGAGCAAATGTCGTCGAGGCGGTGGATATTCGAGGCACAAGTTCAACTCGATGGCTCAGCGGCTCGTCATAAGGCTCGTTTGGTCGTCCGCGGCTTTACTCAGTGCTACGGCGTCGACTACGACGAGATGTTTAGCCCCGTCGTCAAGCCTGCCACCATTCGGGTCGTCCTCAGCATCGCCACCTCTCGCCAGTGGCCTATCCATCAACTGGGCGTGAAGAATGCCTTTCTTCACGGTCACCTGCATGAGATGGTCTACTGTCAGTAGCCCCCTGGCTTCGTTGACCCGGCGCCCGATCTTTGTCTGTCTCGCTTCAGCGCTCCCTCAAGCAGGCCCCTCGGGATGGCACCAGCGCTTCGCTACGTACGTTCGCCAGCGCGGCTTTGTCGCCTCAGCCACCGACACTTCCCTCTTCGTCTTCATTGAGGGTGGTGCCACTGCCTACTTGCTGCTGTACGTCGACAACATTGTACTCACGACTTACTCGGTTGTTCTGCTCCGCTGCATCATCGACCAACTTCACTCCGAGTTGGCCATGATGGACCTCGGGGAGCTACATCACTTCCTAGGGATCTCCGTCATTGGCTCCTCCGATGGGCTCTTCCTCGGCCCGATGGCGATGCAGCGGTGGACCTTCTGCGGAAGGTAGTCATGGCCGAGTGTCACTCGACGTTGACACCCGTTGACGCTCGTGCCAAGCTTTGCCTCAGAGAGCGCTCCCGCCGCCGACCTCGCCATGTACCGGAGTCTCGCAGGCTCTCTCCTGTACTTGACGCTCACTTGCCCTGACCTGGCGTACGCTGTGCAGCAGGTGTCCCTCTTCATGCATGACCCGCGCGAAGCTCACCTCGCGCTGATCAAGAGCATCCTTTTGTACGTGAAGGGCATGCTGTTAGCTGGCCTCCACATCGGCACTGGCATGTCGACAAGCTGATCGCTTACTCCGACGCCGACTGGGCACCCAGACTCCCGCCGCTCCACAACAGGCTTCTGAGTCTTCCTCAGCGACAATTTGGTGTCCTGGTTGTCCAAACGACAAACCGCGGTGTCCCGGTCCAGTCCGGAGGCTGAGTACCGGGCTGTTGCTCATGTGGTCGCAAAGTGCTGTTGGCTTCGCCAACTTCAAGAACTTCACGTTCCCTTGAAGGTCGCCACAGTTGTCTACTGTGACAACGTCAACGCTGTCTATATGACAGCCAACCCAGTCCACCACCGCCGTAACAAGCACATTGAGATCGACATCCATTTCATCCGCGAGAAGGTGGCTCTCGGCGAGGTTCGCGTTCTCCTTGTGCCGTCCCAATTTCAGTTCGCTGATATCATGACAAAGGGTCAATTTTCGGTCCAGTCTTTGCATCCGGGATCCTAACGTTTCGACTGAGGGTGGGTGATAGATATATGCATTAGGAAAGTGTATATTAGACAAGTGTACATTAGGCAAGACTAGTGTGATTAGCACCTGCCATGTATTGCAGCCATATTGGCCATATATATGAAGGTCACCCCCCACGTTAGGTGTGTGGTGTTTCCCCTAATCTCTCTTTATTACTCTAAAAATACTAGAGATATATATGAAGATACTAAACAAAATGCAAATATTGACCAAATACTTAAAAATACTAACAAAATACTGAAGATATACTGCAAGATACTGAACAAAATACTGAAAATACTGAATTTGTCATGCACTTAACAGAGCAACACATAGAAACCTACACACTAGCCCAGCACATGGTATCTGGGACTTGGAGGGCTCTCGCTGCATGTGGAGTACAGCAGGTGCCTGTGCTGCATGTCTCCTGCGCAAAGCAGAAGCGAGTGCACATTTTTTTTTTTTTTTTTTTTTTTTTGAGAAATAGAAGCGAGTGCATGTGATGCAGGCCGCATGGGGAGCCCATGTGTGCAAGGGCGCGGCAGTGCGGGCTGCGTCGGCGGAGGCGCACAAGTGAGTCGCGTGGGCCTGGGCGCATATGGAGGGAGGTTGCGCCGGCGGCGGGTTCCTAGGGTCCTGGTTGGGTCATCCGTGTGTGTATATTTATATATATATATATATATATATATCTATATCAAGCATATAAGTAATTATTCCCTTGCACCTTGTAAGGTTCCGCTTTCAAGTCATTGCCATAGCTTGAAATAGTAGTGGCAACGACAACATGTCCAGCATTACTCAGAAGAACGAGTTCAGTGCATGATGATGAAAAATATCAACACATGCCTGCCAAGAAGAATCAACAGGCATAGAGAAAAGAAACTAGCTAAATGGATTGCCCTATTTCGAGCATCTCAATGCTACTTTTCATCGCTAGACAAAATTAGATGTCAAAATGAAGATCTATGCAACCATTATTCGACACCTGCTGGTTAAATGAAAAACTAAACACAATGAGTCCTGTCGAATCTACAGAATTAAGAAAAACAAAATCCAAAGCAGAGATGTGAAGGATCTGTTTTTGGAGCTGGGCATGATAGCTCCGTTTTTGATCTCCATGCGCGCGGCACCTGGCTCACGGGATGGTGTCGGCGTGGGAAGTCCTGGTGGCTGCTGGCCTTGATTGACGCACAGGAGCACCAGAGTGGCAGCCCAGGCGACACAGCTCGTAATGGGAGAGGTGGTTGGAGGCGAGCGAATGTCGATGATTTGGTCTTAGATGGCGTTGCTCGGTGTTTTTCGGGTGCATAGGACTGCACAACATCTGTCAAGAATATTCAAGCATCGGGATAACTTGGTCTTGGATGCAATGTTTTAAAGGCGTCGCCTAGGCGACGACTAGGCTTCCGTGCATACCCAGCTCGCCTTTGGAAAATAAAGGGCGCCTAGGGCGCCGCCTAGGTGTCCAGCGCACCTAACACTCGCCTGGGACGCCTAACTCGTTTTTAAAACACTGCTTGGATGAACCTGTTCAATTCGATGTCCAAACAGTGAGATAGGTGGGCCCTAGTATTTAGGATCTTTGTGGTGCATGTATGGTTTAGTCCTAGGAAGCAAACGTTGCCTATATGGTCGACTAGGTCCAACCAAGCTTGAATAATTGAGCTGGTCGATGACTAATCGTGTTTAGTAGGCTGGCTGATTATATGATTTGATAACATATGTGATATTAATCTGCAAGCTAAAACAAAAAGGGGCAACATTTGTTCCAATGTGTGTGCTTTAACTTGCTTGAGACGAAAAGGCTTTAATTGTTCCCGTTGCAACATTCAAGCACCTATTTGCAGTACTTGTAGTTGAGATAGTGTTAAACAGTAACGTGTAAGAAATGTAAAGTGAAATTGGTTCTTGTTCTAATTCTCTGTTTTAAAGAAACTGTTATAGCGAACTGTGGATGCCTTAGCCAAAACAAATTTTGATCCTCTCCTGATGTCGACTGTTTTAAGTTGGCTGTTATGGTAGCCAAATTGCAAAGATAACTTGTACAGTAAAACTCTAATCAACATGAATCTTTAGTGGTACCCATCTGTTCCATAGATCCCACCTTTGATTAGCTAGGATGTGTGTACACACTCCCACCACCTAGATTGTGCTGACTTTGCTAAGCATTTTTTTTGGTTTTTTTTGTAAAGTAAAACAATGAGATTTGCATTTCTCCAAAAAAAAAAAAAAAAAACAATGAGATTTGCATCCGCACAAAGAATTACTCAAGGTTTCATTACATTACAATTTTTCTTTTTTTATTGGGATTTGGGACAATGGCATATCTGCCGTCATTTTGAGGTCTAATTGCATGTTTATTCCTCTTATTTGAACTTTCTTGTTTTTTTTTTTTTTTTTTTTTTTGAAATCCAATGTGCTGCTTGCCCTTCTATCCCACCGACATCTAAGGCTGCTCAATTTTCCAAATTACAAAGAAAAATATTGACTTGGCACAAGCCAAAAATGGCCCGAAGCCTTATGCCTCCCCCCCCTGTTTCCTTTGTTCCCTTCCATTAACAAAGAGGCATCTTCAAGGCTCCTTTGGATGAAGTGAAAAAGGCATGTGCGATTAAACCCCAAAGGGAGATTGTTCTGGCCAAGCACATGGCACCTCCTCTAGTGAGGGAAACTTCTCACGGGGAAATGACCTCCATGATCATTTTGATGGGATGCAAGTCCTTGGAAACTTTGAAAAATTAGAAAATTCAAGAAAAAACCAAGAATTTTAAAATATGCTATATGTGATTGGTCTCAATTTTAGTAATGCCAAACATATGTCCTTCAATAGGTTTATGCCCGTGTAAGGACATCCTGTGCTCCTTTGTAGGCAAGTCAGTAAATTAGATTGTAAGGTTTGCTAGCTTTAGATGGCCTTGACCTATATGTAGATTGAAGCTAGTTCGAAAGTTAGAAAGTGTGTTGTGCTAGCTTCACATAGCCTTGAGGTGTTTAGTGTGAGAGAAGAGATAATAAATATATTAGTCTGAAGAATACCACATCCTATTATTTCACTGTATCCAATTCCTAACCGGATTTTATTGTCATGATATAATTGCATAAGACATCTATCAGCATATGGGCATGCCTAACATGGAAAGGCCACACAATAAAAACTGGTATTTAGTTCCATTAGAGAGCTCAATATGAAAGTTTTACTAATACGGGGACACAAGCGCTTGGATGTCAGCTTTCTCGCCTAGCCTGATGTAACTCTGTCGCCCATGCCCATCTCGCTCTGAAAGTGATTTCCTTCCGGATAGACATCCCACGCTCGAGCCCGATATAGCTCCCTCACTCGCGCCTATCTTGCTCCCATCCCGCCCTATATGCTGCACCCTTATCCGTCTTTGCCACACTAGGGAGCCGCAATACGATCATCAAGGGCTTGGGTTTCCTCCATGTCTACATATGATCTACTTTTGCAACACTCATATGAAACTATTGCAACATACGTCTAAAACACATGAAACATTTAAAACATAGCTATTGCAACATATGAAACGTCTAGATAAAACCCTTTGCGACATTCGCCTAAAAACAGATAAAACATACACTTGCAACATGGCCATTGCAAATGTATGCACCATCTAGATAAAAGTCATTGCATCATACGTCTAAAACAGATGGAACATTTTGAACCAACTCTTAAAAGATACGAGTGTAGCCATTGCAACATGTGCAACATCTAGATCTACCTTTGCAACATCTAGATCTACTTTTGGAACATGAATATAAAACACTTATAACATACGTCTAAAACACTTGAAACACATTTAAACATATGTTTGCAACATACGTTTTTAGCGCATAGTGTGTGCTCTAAGGGTCTCTTTGGTTGGGCTTTTGGTTGTGGGTTTTGCCCCCCAAAAGCCAAAATCTGAACCAAAGGGCCCAAAAGCAGCCGATGTTTGCTTTCACTATCTTTTGGGGCAAAAAAAAAAAAAAATTACCACATGCCACCGGTTTTGAATCGAATCGTTATTTTCTTATTTACGTCGTTCCCGATTCTTTGCCGCCATTGCAAGCTTTGTGTCGCAAGAACTACACCATCAGGGGATAGCTTCGCCGCACCGCGCGAGCTTCGTCGTCATGCGTGTGCTCCGTTGCCCTGTGTGAGCTCCGCTGTCGTGCGTGTGCTCCACTGCCCCGTCGCCGCCCCACGCGAGGTTCATCGTCGCGGGCACGAGTCGCCGCCGCAGGAGACCTCTGCCTTTAGAGGCTATAGGTGAGCTCCAGATGGTGGGTGCTTGTTGCCTAGAAAGCCTAGATGGCAGCTTAGCCATGGGCTGCTTGGATTGAATTGAAATTGCAAAAGTGATACAAAGGTCTAGTGACCTTACCCTCCTCTCTTGTACACTTCGGGGCAGCACATTTTGCTTAGCCCCTACTCCAACTGCTAGGCAATTTTACATCAGCCTCCCCTTTCCCAAATAGCTGTCTGTAATGCAGCTTGTCAAAAAGAGAGTGAAGACTAAAAAGAAGACTAAAAACAAGTCCTAGGATACATTAGCGGTAGGCTTAACCATCAATCTCCCCCCCAAGCCTAGTGCTAGGTGATCTGCTTCAGTCCAATTCTCCTCATCTCACGGAACTTGGCCTTGCCCGGTGACTTGGTAAGAATGTACGCAAGCTGATCAATGGTAGCAATGTGATCTGCCTTGATGCTCCCTTCTTCTAGAGAGTCCCGGATGAAATGGTACTTGATCCGGATATGCTTGCTTCTGTCGTGGAAGACAGGGTTCTTGGCGAGAGCCGAAAACGTCCGCAAGCCGATCAATGGTAGCAATGTGATGCGCCTTGATGCTCCCTTCTTCGAAGAGTCCGGGATGAAATGGTACTTGATAGGATATGCTTGCTACGTCGTGGAAGGCAGGGGTTCTTGGCGAGAGCCGAAGCCGACTTGTTGTCAACCTTCAGCTCGACCACCTCCACTTCTCCGTCAGGAGCTCCCGGCGGCCGAGACAGCCACGAGGGGCTTGAGTAGCTGCGTGGCGGTGGCAATGTATTACGCCTCACGGCTTGACAATGCCACCACCCTACGCTTGATCGATCGTACCGGTGACCAAGCAATTGCCGGGGAAGAACATAGTTTATTTGGTGCTCTTGCTTGTGTTAGTGTCGCCCGGGCAAGGTGGGCGCCGCATGAGCCGATGAAGCCGCCGCCGTCGGGAGCCTTCTTGTAGTGGAGACCGAGTCCAACGTCCCGGCCACGTAGCGGATGATGCGTTTGACCGCTGCGGGTGCTCCGTCATGGGTCGCTCCATGAAGCGGCTCACATACCCGGCAGTTGAACGCCAGGTCCTACTGGTATGCATGAGGTACTTGGAGGCTGCCCACGAGCCACCCGGTAGTGCATGGAGTCCACCTCCTCCGCCTTCCCTGTCGCGGGGCCGAGCCGGGAGTTTCTCCATCGGCGTGTGCGCAGGATTGCAACCCGCCATTCCGCCAAGCTCGAGAGTTCGCTCGGCATAGCGCTTCTGACGGAGGGCGATGCCATCAGCGCCTTGGCGCACTTCGACGCCGAGGTAGAAGCTGAGAAGCCCGAGGTTGCTCATGTCGAAGCGGCGCTGCATTTGCATCCTGAACTTCCTCACCTCTTCTTCCTCGGCTCCAGTGATGATGAGGTCGTTGACGTAGACGCCGATGACCAGAGCAGTGCGTCCGCTGCCCTGTTGGTACACCGCCGCCTCATGCGCGCTCTGGCGGAAGCCCATTGCCTTGAGCGTGGCGTTGAGCTTCGCATTCCAGGCACGCTGCGCCTCTTGCAAGCCGTAGAGGGCCTTGCGCAGGCGGTAGACCATGCCTTCCCGGCGACGGTGAAGCCCGGCGGCTGCCGCACATGCACCTCCTCCTTGAGGTCGCCGTTCAGGAAGGCGGACTTCACGTCCATGTGATGGACCTTCCACCCCTCCTGAGCCGCCAACGCGAGGAAGACCCGGACTGATTCTATCCGCGCCACAGGCGCGAACGCGTCATCGTAGTCGATCCCCTCGCGCTGCATGAAGCCTCTCGCCACCAGCCTTGCCTTGTGCTTGGTCACCGCCCCCTTCTCATCTTTCTTCAACTTGAACACCCATTTCAGAGTGATTGGGCGATGACTGGCGGGAAGATCCACCGCCTCCCAAGTCTTGTTCTTCTCCATGGATGAAGCTTTGTCGCATGGCCGCCTCCCATGCTTTGGATCACCCTATGCTTCCGCATAGGTGGTGGGCTCACCGGCGTGCGTGAGATGCAGCTGGGCGAAGAATCGCGGCGCCAGTCCCGGGGGAGACTCGTCGCCGATGATGTTGCTGATGCGGCGGTAACGGAGTGGCTCGTCGTCTTAGAACGCGTTGAGCCGGTCCTCATCATCCTCCAGAGGCGTGGCGAGCTCGACTTGGGGCTGCTCAGTGGTGTTGATCGATGGCGTTGAGGCAGAGGGAGTGGCGGGTGTAGCGGCGTCCTGAGGCGTGACAGAGGCAGGGGGCGAAGATGGCGTGGCCGTCGCTTGGTTCGTCTCTGGCTCCCCTGGAGCTGGAGATGGTGAGCGCATGGCTGGGGAAGATGTGGTGAAGCGTTTTCCCACTCCGAAGTGCTCGACGATGAACTCCCCCGTCGTCGTCGAGTTCAGCCCTCGCGACACGCCGCACACGCCGTGGTCGCAGATCGAGCACATGGTAGGCCTTGGCACCGTTGGCATACCCAATTTAGATGCCGGGGTGGTCGGGTCGCCCAGCCTTCTTTAGCCGCGATGTATCCTTGGTATGCCGCGACGCGCCCGAATGTCTTATTGATATCCACCCGCCCGCCGTCTTGCCGTGCCATGCTTCACTCACGGCCGTCTTCCCCTTCAAGCTTCTGGTGGGTGCTCGGTTCAAGAGGTGGGCGGCAGTCACCACAGCCTCCCCCCAAAACCGAGCAGGCAGACTCCTCTGCTTCAGCAATGCCCGCGCCATCGCCACCACCGTCTAGTTCCGCCTCTCCACGACTCCATTCTGCTGCGGCGAGTAGGAAGCAGCGTAGTGTCATTTGGATGCCTTCTTCCACGCAGTATGCCATGAACTTCGCCCGGCGGTGAACTTCGCGGCCATTGTCGGTGGCGGCTTTTCGGAGCTTCCGGCCGCTCTCCTTCTCGGCTGCGGCCTGGAGGTGCTTGATGCGTCGTCGGCGGTGTCCTTGGGCGTGGTAGGGGCCACCCACATGTACGCGTGGCGCCGTCGACCCGATGCGAGGAAGTAGTGTATGCCCCAGGGAGTATTTGGCGTGGCGTGGACAGACCGGGCAGAGGTCGCCAGACGAAGCCGGAGCGGGTCTGGCGCGGTATCGAAGCCGGGGGGGAATGGAACTCGCCGATGCTTGGTGAGGACACACGTGTCGCAGAATTGCTCGACGCGGGTTGATCGCCGTAGCCAAGGCGTGCCATGCCGCCCTTGGAGAAGCCATGAGGGCGCGAAGTGGATGTGGCGAAGCGCTCATGCCGCCACGCCACGCCGTCATCCTTGCGCGGGCGAGGAGAGTGGCTTCGCTGTTTTGAGGTGGAGGATGTAGAGAGACGGTGGCGTCACGCCGCACCTTGGCAAGGGGCCGCCGGTGCCTGTCCTAGATCCTCAACACGCCGTCCTCAATCTCCACCTTTGACCCCCCTCCTCATCCACCGGCCGAGGCTCATGATCGAAGTTGGTGAGCTTAGGGATGTAAAACACGCGTGAAGCACCCGGTGCTCGCCGTTCTTGGCCTCGAAGACAATCGTGCTGACGCCGTGGATCTCCACCTTTGATTGGTCGCTGAACCTCACTGATCCCTTGACGAAAGTGTCCAGTTCGGTGAAGAACTCGCGACGCTCGGTCATGTGATGGGTGGCGCCGTTGTTGAGGTACCATCCTCCAAGCTTGTCGCCGCCATCATTGCCGGTGTTGGGGTAGGCGTGTGCTCGAGGCTCGTTGAGATCAAGGGGCGCGGTGGCGTTGTCGAAGGTTGAAGCTTGCGCCTTGCCGCAGCCTCCCTTCGACATCTAACTCGACGGAAGCCGTGCGCGGGAAGCACGCTGCCTCCGTCGCCTCGGCGGCGTTTGCCGCAACGCCCGATCGCGTTCCGCCGTGGTTGGGGCAACGCGTGCCAAGGGTGGCCGGGGCGACGCAGCTTGAGGCAGGTGTCGTCGTGGTTCGCCTTGTCGCCGACAACTCCTTGTTCGCTTGCCCTCCGCCGCCACCAACACCGGCACCATCCCGATCCCCGGCTCTTCTTTGCCGCCGTGGTCGCCGATGCCGATCCTTGCATGGCCAGCGCCTTCCTCCTCGTCGAAGGCCGCCATGCGCCGGGCGGTATCTCTGTAAGCTTGCCGCCGACGTTGCTGGGTCCAGAGTCTGCCACCTGGTTGCGATCCTGAACCGCCTTGAGCCGTCCATTGACATCCTCGAGTGTGAGCTGGTCGAAGTCGTCTGCTCATACTTCTCTAGGACTCGGTGGAGGAACTTCTCGATGGCGTGCTCCTCGGTATGTCGGTGTCGGCGTTGCGCACCATCTGGTCCCAAAGATTGCCGATGCGAAGAGCAAAATCCTCGACTTGCCCCTGGCTTGAAGGTGAGAGCTTCCCACTCCGATCGCAGTCGCTGGAGAGTCGCTCGCCGCACGCGTTCGCCGCCGACGCGTGCGAATGCCTCGCATCAGCGCCCGCCTTCGCCATCGGCTTGTTGGCAGGGAGGCGCCAAGCTCGCAGAACGGGCTTGGGCAGAGCCTCCAAGGCCTACGATCGCCGCCGAAGTGGGCCCCCGCCACATGGACGGGCTCGCCAAAGGTGCCGTGCACGCGGCTTCACCCTTCTGGCGAGAAGAGACCACTCGTGATAGATTTGCTCTTGGTGAGCGTGCCGCCACCGCGTGGGCCGAGTCGGGTAGATGGTGTGGGCTAGAGGCGGCGTCCACGCCGCTATCTCGGGCAGGGCGGCGTGACTCCAGGCTCCCATGACTGTCCGTGGGCTGCTCCTGCCCATCTCCACGCGGATCGCCGTAGCCGCTGGGCGTTGTACCGCGGGCCGCAAGCTGCGCCCGTCGTTAGCTTCCACCCGCCGCTGCTTGTGCATCCTTCTGGCGTGTGGCGCGCCCGCCGGCGGGAGGAGGATCTCCGCCTGCTCGCGAGAGCCCTCGGGGCGATGCCTGCACTGGAGGAGCACCGCACCGGCGGCTGTTGCCAGGCGACGCGCTCTCTCACTGGAGGTGGAGGCCATGGTGGCGGCGACTGAGGGATGGGTGGCGGCAGCTTGGCTAGAACTCTAGGCTCCGAAACCAATTGTTGCCCAGAAAGCCCAGATGGCAGCTTAGCCATGGGCTGCTTGGATTGAATTGAAATTGCAAAAGTGATACAAAGGTCTAGTGACCTTACCCTCATCTCTTATACACTTCAGGGCAGCACAGTTTGCTTAGTCCCTACTCTAACTGCTAGGTAGTTTTACACCAGCCCCTCCTTTCCCAAATAGTCATGCGTAATGCAGCTTGTCAAAAAAGAGAAGACTAAAAACAAGTCCTAGGATACATTGGCGTGAGGCTTAACCATCGGTGCTAGTTTGCCTCCATCTTGACGTCTAGGGTGGCTTCTTCCCGGAGTGCGACGTTCCCTCCTCTCTGCCGGTGCAACCTTCCCGTCCTCCACGGCTGGCCGTGGGGCCGGAGCTTCCCTTCTCCTTGGAGCAAATCCACGCAAGCAAACAAGGGCCGCCGTGTGCTCGTCCCCACGGGTGCGAGCTCGCTGCGCGCGTGGGCATTGCTATTGGTTTGAGAACTGCCAAGATCGAGCACTGCTGCAGGCAGGCACAAGGCCCCTCGCCGGCGCATCATGGCTTCATGGCTTGCCACTGGGAGGAGGAAGAAGGGGCTGATGAGTAGGATCCATTTGTCAGTGAGAGGAGAGAGTTGACAGTTGTGGGTTGTGGATGACATATGGGTCCGCTCAACATTTTCTCTTGAAGCCACAACTACGCAACTAAACGGTCTTCTGCTTTTCCCTCAAGTCATAACTCAGTTGCATTTCCAAAAGTCATAGGCCAACCAAACAGGGCCGAAACCCTAAACCCTAATGCCCTAGTGGCGCTTGTAAACAGCGATTCGGCAGCGCTTGTAGGCTAAATGCGGTAGGAAGGCAGCTGAGCGCTGCGACTCGTAGGTGGCTGCGTGTCACGCCTGGCAAGGCCAACAGTTGTGTCGTGACTCATAGTGGCTGCCCGCCATGATTCTTTGAGACTAGCAGAGGACAGCCACGCTGCGCCTTGTCAATTGGGTGCCACATGTGGGAGTAGAGCAGAGTGAGGCATGCGGGAGTGATTTTTTTTTTAAACGAACGAGCAGATAGTAGAGTGTCGCGGGTGGCACATTCGAGGGTGAGCGAAGCGAGGCGTCCATCCGTCCAGACGTCTTAATCATACCATTATCGTTAGTAATATCATTGTCAGCGGTGTTGCATAGATTCGCACTACTGAAATGATGATCGAACAAGACATTGGTGATGTTTGGTCTCAATTCTCTACTACTGAATATAATGGAAATTGGGAAAGCACATTATCTCTCAAATCCATGTGCAGTACATGATGCTTTACATGATCGGACAACCTCTGGATCTTCACCATCCTCCACAGTTTGTCCATTAAATTGAAAATATCCAAGCTTCACTGATGCTATAACAGTTATGTGGGCCAAGTCTACCAGCGCAAGAAGAGGAGCTGTGGCTAAGTCATCGCACGACGTGGACTAGGACGGGCGTAGCGCGCAGTCACCACTAAGCAATCAGTGACCTCCAGCTTTTGAGGAAGCGATTAGGATTAGTTTGTTGGCTTGTTTTCAGCTCTTGCATGAGTTTGTCAGCAATTTGTTAGGATTTGAACACTTGGATTAATGAAAGGTTATCTGGAGATTGATTTAATCTCTCCGCCCCTCTGTCTCGTGCATGCACTCTTAGTCCCTCACTGCAAGGTGATCAAACCACGCCCACCACCCACTTCTCGTAGTTCCTGCACAATAGTTCGGGTTCCTCCAACAACCTGATATAGGAGCTAGGTTTTGATCCTGGACCTGTGGGTGATGGACCCACCACGTTTTCGCTGCGCAGTTACCAACAATGCTGCACTCAGTTTTTGCAGCTATACCAGATCTACTGATGCAAAAATTAATACGCAAAAATTAAAACCTGTCCTACCTGTACTTTGTAAGATAGCATGCATTGCAACTTGTGCAAATTATGTTGGGAAGGGAAATAGTCTCTTCATGACTCCTTGCTGCTTGTCATTGCATCTGTGGCTGGCCTCCCCATCGGAGACACTGCTGCACAACAGGATTAGAAATCAAAGTTCCTCTACTTATACTATTGTGTTGTTCTGCTGCTGTGGTGTACTGCAGTTGTGCTATTTTAGTGCTATAGTGGTTCTCTGTATTCCCATTGGTGTGTCGGAATTAACTGTAATGGCTACATCTGTCTCTATTGGCTCTCATAACATTGCTCCTCAGTCTTGGATTCATGAGCTTCTTTCCATGTAACATCAACAAGACTCAATTGATTACTGCAAGCAAATTGCTGAGCCTGCACAAACTGATGGTACATCCTGTCATGATACTCATGAGGGCATTTTTCCCCTCAGTTTTATGTACTTGATATTTCTTTGGTGCCTTAGTTATCTATGAATCTCATGTCCATCAAATCACTAATATGAACTGCTTCATTGGATTTGATAATTGAAGACCTTAGTGGTGGGAATGTGATGGTCATCGGCATAGAGATTCTTCTAACCTTTATGCCTTCAGCTACTTTTGCTTTTGTGTCATCAGTGACATCATCATTTTGGATATTGTCATGTGGGGACAGCCCTACACTAGGCGCAGACGGGCCCGCGACGTACAGCGGGCAGCGGAATGCGCAGCGGACTCGGCCAGCACGGCGCGCGTCGAAGTGGCCGGCAGTGCCTAGAGGAGGAAAGATAGGATAGTTTCCCTTTTTCAGTTCCACAATTCTAGGAGTATTAGTTTGAGTTGATTTGGACCATCGGCCATATATGGATGTAATCGGGCACTTATCGATTAAGCACTTATCGATTAAGCAAGTGTTATCAATCTAATCTCCTTCCTCTTCTCCAAACAACAAGCCGACGGCGAGCCCAACAAGTGCGCCGTCGAGCCCACTTGTCTCCTACCTCGCCACGTGATATCCGAGGCGATGGGGGTTGCCATGGATCCGGCAAAGGTGCACGCCAACCATGACCGGCTCGCCCTCGCCAAAGACACGGGCGGTGCGTGGGTTCCTCGGCTCGGGCGGGCTACTACCGCAAAATTCGTCCACAACTACGGGACCGTCGCCGCCTCGCCGACCGCCCTCCTCAAGAAGGATGGGTTCACTGAACGACGCTGCGGCCGCGGGGCGTTCGACGCTCTCAAGTCCGCGGTCACCTCGGCGCCCATCCTCGCCATGCCGGACTTCGCCAAGCCGTTCACTGTCGAGTGTGATGCGTCCTCCCACGGCTTCGGCGTGGTCCTCATCCAGAGGGTCATCCGACGCCTTCTTGAGAGAGGCCGTCGCCCGCCATCGCGCCCTCGCCGCCTATGAGCGGGAGCTCATCGGCCGGGTCCACGCAGGTGCGGCATTGAGGCCGTACACTGGTGGGGGGGCGTCGGTTCCTCATGAAGACAGACAACTACAGCCTCAAATACTTGTTGGGGAAACTACTCGGCATTGACTTCGCGGTGGAATACAAGCTGGGAGCGGCGAACGCGGTGGCTGACGCGCTGTCCCGCCGTGACACTGAGGACGACGCCATCCTTGCCCTCTCAGCGCCCCGTTTTGACTTCGTCACGCACCTTCGCCAAGCCCAAGACGCGGACCCGGCCCTCGTCGCCCTCCGTGAGATCGCTGGTGGCAAGCGTGGCGCGCCTTGGTCCCTTGCTGATGGCATGCTGCAGTTCAATGGTCGGCTGTACATACCACCAGCGTCCCCGCTGGTCCAGGAGATCATGCTGGCAGTGCATGAGGACGGGCTTGAAGGCGTTGAGCGCACGCTGCACAGGCTCCGCCGCGACGTCCACTTTCCTAACATGAAACAGTTGGTGCAGGAGCTTGTCCGTGTGTGCATCGTTTGCCAGCGCTACAAGTCGGAACACCTCCATCCGGCTGGGCTGCTGCTTCCCCTCCCGGTGACGCAGGGCGTGTGGACCGACATCGCGTTGGACTTCGTTGAGGCGCTGCCCCGGGTCCGTGGCAAGTCCGTCATCCTAACGGTGGTGGACGGTTCAGCAAGTATTGCCACATCATCGCCGGGCCCACCCGTACTCCGCCGAGTCTGTCGCCCAGGCGTTTCTTCTCCGACATCGCCCGCTTGCATGGCGTGCCCGGTGGTCCATGGTCTCGACCGTGACCCTATCGTCACCGGCGCTCCGGGCGCGAACTCATGCGCTTTGATGGGGACCAAGCTGCACATGACCACTGCATTCCATCCCCAATCAGATGGCTAGTCGGAGGCGGCTAATCGCCTCATCATCATGTATTTGCGGTGCCTCACAGGTGACAGGCCGTGCCAGTGGCTGCCGTGGGCAGAATTCGTCTTCAACACCACCGCCTATCGACGCCCTGCGCTGCGTTTCGGGTCGTTTATGGTTGTGACCCGCCACCATCCGGTCATACGAGCCGACTGAGACACGGGTGGCAGCCGTCGCCCGCAACATGGAGGAACGTGAAGAATTCCTCGGCAACATTTGCTCTTGCCTAAATGAGCGAGCTCTTCACAAGCGCCATTACGACGCAGGACACCACAGGTGGAGTACGAGGTGGGCGGCGGGCCCTCCTCCCGGCTCGAGTAAAGCGGCGGCCTCCCCTACTGCGACCACGTTAGGCAAGCTCAAGCCCCGCTGCCGGACCCTACCGCATCATTGGCTGATCAATGAAGTAGCGGTGCGCCTCGCCTGCCTCTTGAGCTCGTCTCCACGATGTGTTTCATGTGGGCCTCCTCAAGAAGTTCAGGGGGCAGCCGCCCGGACACGCCGCCTTTGCCTCCATTGCACCATGGCGCGGTTTTTCCAGAGCCGGAACGTGCAGTGCGCTATCGGTTAGCCTGTGGCGTCCGTCAAGTGTTGATCCAGTGGAAGGGCGAATCAGCGGCTTTGTCGACTTGGGAAGATGTGGAGCCGTTCCGCGCCAAGTATCCCGCTTTCCAGCTCGAGGACGAGCTGAGCCTCGAGGGGGATGTCATGTGGGGACAGCCCTACACTAGGCGCAGAGATGAGCCCGCGAAATATGCCGGCAGCTTGACGCGCGGGGGCGGACTCGGCTAGCTTGGGCGCCAAGATCGGAAGTGGGCGGTGCCTTGAGGAGGAAAGATAGGATAGTTTCCCTTTTTCAGTTCCACAATTCTAGGAGTATTAGTTTGAGTTGATTTGGACCATCGGCCATATATGGATGTAATCAGGCACTTATCAGATTAAACAAGTATTATGAATCTAATCTCCTTCCTCTTCTCCAAACAACAAGCCGACGGCTGAGGGGCAAAACCTCGCCGGCAACGACGGAACGAGGCTATGAACTCCGTAGCCGCGGTCCAGTTACCTTGGGTGCCGACACCCTTGACCGATATGTGGATCCTCGTTTGTCCACTCTTGTTCATCAAGGATGTTTGGGGCATGTATTGAGTCTACTCTTTATTGCAAAGGTTACAAGCTGGGTAAACAAATTTAACTCCCATATTATATTAGTAATTCTCATTCTGCTAAGCCTTTTGATCTTATTGATTCAAATATATGGGTCCTGCACTTTTCCTGACAAAGGGGTGCTCATAAATATTATGTCGTTTTCATTGATGACCATTCTCGATATACTTGGATTTTATTTCATGAAACATCGTTCCTAGTCATGTCCCATTTAGCAGTCCTTTGTTCATATGTCTGATGCATTTTGACAGTTTTTGTCCTCTTAGGGTGTGTTTGGTTTGAGGACAAGGGTGGATAGGATATGGCCATCCATGAATTTCGAGATATGGATATCCATGTTGTGTGTTTGGTTGGATGGATTGGGCGAGCCATTTTTCTGTTTGGTTGGATGGATGAGATAGGATGTGATGAGAATACTAGACTAATTATATCTATTATTTATTGTTTAAACTAATTGTGCACTAATAGATATGCACCTACACTAATCTTGTCATTATAATCAGTAATTAAAAATAAAATATGTTAATTAGCATTATACTACTCTAATTGTCACATAAAATATGCGCTAATCAACATCTGAATGAGCTCATCCGCTAGATTTCTGAGGGCCACGATATCTAGCATCTACCCAAAATATTCCCCTAATGTGGATATCCAGGTTCAGCTTGTACATCCAACAAAACACCCTATATCTATGAAACCAGACACCCTTGCTCAGCGTTCTTGTCCATGTTGCTGAATGCAAACATCGCCATCTTATAGAGACAACCCACACACTTTTGATTTAATCTTTTGTCCCTTCTCATTTTTGGGGTAAAATTGTTTCTACTGTCTATCTCATTATAATGTAAGGGCCTAATGTGCTATTTGTGGTCACCGAGATAGCAAACATGTCTTAGACATTTGGATGTGTAGGGATGTCCAAACCATGCCAAGCTCTATCAGATGTGGTTTTCTGGAACGAAATCCATTTCATTAGAAGAGCCCATCCCAAATGGGACACTATTCTCTTTAGTGTTCGTGAAAAGAAAGTAGGGATAAAATTGCAGTTGCCCCTTTTAATTTTGGAAATTTAACCACTATTTGGTATCTTCATCATGACAACATTTCGATATTATAATGAATACATTTGTACCAAATACCAATGAATCTATGTGAAATAGGAGTTAAGATACTTTTAGCTTCGATGTTGGGCTGGAAAGCCAAGCAGGAAAAACATATGCAAACAATATGGTGAAATATTGCTCTATAAACTTGTTTCTATTTGCTTGGTGACCTGGTTCTCATGCTAAAGTACGATATACTTGTTAGGTATGCAGCATCTATAGAATGAGCAGAGGGTAGTAGCTGCGGCTGGTGTTAGAACACAGGTTCTGATTTTGTGAAGCAAACTAGCTTAACTCTATTGATTGCATGTGGGTTGGTTGGCAACCTAGCAGCTGTGTAGCAGCTGTACACTAGCAAAATCAAAATTGGCTACCACAGCTGTCTAACAGCACCTGTCAGGAGCAGTACAGATTGATCTCTTCTCTGACAGACTGCAGTCTACCTTACTGCTGAGGAAAACAAAGAACCGACTTACATATGTCGGCAGCTAGCAAAATACAATATACTACTAGTACAGGCAGTAAATACAAGGATTTCTTCTAACAATACTCATGTAAGATGAGTAAGGTTGTATACTGTATGTAGATTTTGTTCCTTTACTGCAGGCCTAGCAGAAGTGCCAATATATCTTGTTTGTTCTACTTATGTCTCAATGGCCTGTAATATTATCACAATTTTCTATGTTCTTCTAGGTATTATTTATTATGTGACTTGGAACAGTCATATTTTATACTATCTGTTTATGGGCTACATAGTGATGCGGTAAGGCCTCAAAACTCTAGCGAATGTTCATATAGTAAAAATGTGTACTATGTTCCTTGTTTATTGGTATCGTTATTTTATGTTTAATCTTTGTTTTATAATTATTGGTAGTGGCCGGACAATAATGATATAGCTTTGGTTCCTAAGATCAGCAGCTTTAGGTGAATTATTAGTTGTTTTTGGTGGATCATTATTCAGAATGCTGTATTTTTAGTGAAACTTTTAGAACAAAATGCATATATGACCCTGTTTTGTTTTATGAAAATGAAATGAGGACAAAAGGTTGTAACACCCAACCTATTAGTAGCATGTAGTAGTTGGCCATGTATGATTATAGTTGGTGTGTTTAAATATTACCCTGTAAGTTGGGTCAGGCATAACCCTCATTGTATGTGCGCTTGTTGCATTGTATGTTGCTTGAAGTGGCGTGTAATGGCACAACCGTGCATTGAGGTGAGCTGTGGAGGGCGACAACCCTTAAGGCAAAGTAAATTTACCCTTAGCCCATTAGTAGCTTGTAGTAGTTGGCCCATATATGGTTGTAGTTGGGTTTGATACCACCTTGCAAGTTTAGGATGGTGAGGTTTAACTTATAATCCTTGCAGCTCGAACGTAGGACCTCTCGAAAGTTAACCTTCTTACATCAAGGGAGGATGAAAGTGTCCTCCGAGTTAACCCTTTACATGAAGTGAGGACGAAAGTGTAAGAGAGGCCCATCCTATGTCCAAAATCTTCTTATGACCCAGCTTTTCACATGGAACTCACATTTACGCTTTTTTCCTCGCTCGAGTAGGTTAAGTCGAGGTGTTACGTTTAGAACGACAAGGATTATAAGTTGGCCATCCTCCTCCTAAACTTCCAATGTGATATTAAACCTATTAACTACAACCATATATGGGCTAACTACTATAGGCAAGGGTGTTACAATGTTCATTTGACATTGTGAGGTTTAGACTCCTTGCTTGGTGAGGTTGGGTTATACCCGGCATGTATGCCTTCTAGAGTCCATATCTCCTACCTTGGGTTAAACCTTTTACTTGAGCGGGGATGAAAGTGCAATTAGATTGGTGGAAGTATGTGGTTTACTCATCATGTAGGGTAGATCTGAGTTGTTTGGACTTAGATGTTAGAAATGGTATTAGAGCTGACCTTCGCAGGTACGGTCACATGTGGACTAGAGCGTGGACATCGGGTGCATGGAGCGTATTGGTCACGACATGGCACATGGTCAGGAGGGAACTTTTTGGTCATTGTTTGCCCGGCCAGGGATGTGTTGGGCTGATATTAATGAGGGTGTATGTGACATGCCCGGTTGTGGATGTGTTGGGCTGACATTAATGAGGGTGTATGTGACATACAACCCAGTTTGAATTTGGTCTATGATGAACCTTGTGATGCATGCGTTTATGTGAGAATGGGGGGATTTAGTCCCACATTTTGTTTGGGGAGAGTGGGTTAAACTAGCGCATAACAAGGCTTCTAGAGACTAGAGTCCATGTCTCTAACTTTGGGTTCACCTTTTTATGTGAAGCGAGGATGAAAGTTTAAGTGAGTTAATAGAAGTGTGGTTCAGTCACCGTGTAGATCTGAGCTGTTTGGACTTCAGTTGTTACCATCTCCGACTACTCAGACCAATTTTTGCTGTCGCAGCTTAAAAACAAATGAAGAATTGTTCAATTTTTCTCATAAGAATATATCAGCCACTTTTTATGGTGAAATGACTGGGACACAACCTCTAGGAGGAATAGCAAGCTTCTGAAGAGTATGAATAAGGATTGGCTTCACATCTCTGAAATTGAGAGCTCTAGCAGCAGCATAAAGAGATTGGACTAAGTAGAGTTCATTTTTAGAATTATTTCTGTAAAGCTGCAATCATCTTGTAATTGAACTGAATACAGCTGCAATCATCTCCCAATTGAACTTAATGCATGTAGTCATAGACACTAGAT
Source organism: Chrysopogon serrulatus (assembly GCA_015844335.1). Taxonomy (NCBI): domain Eukaryota; kingdom Viridiplantae; phylum Streptophyta; class Magnoliopsida; order Poales; family Poaceae; genus Chrysopogon; species Chrysopogon serrulatus. Next base: position 452,450 of record JADLZL010006636.1, read on the forward strand.
CCTCCACATTCCTAGCAGTTTAGTCCTCCTAAAATTGTTTCAATTTTGTTAAATATTTTTATGAGTTGGAAGGAGAGGTGCAAGGGGGTGGCCTATGACATTATTAGCATCCACAGCAGTAGAGCTGGTCTATCCAGAGCTGACAAAATATGACATTTGCAATGCGGCTCAAGTTCCTATCCGATCTAAAGATATTGATAGTTAAGCCTATTGCTAATGTATCTTAGGACTTGATCTTAGCTTTTTGCAATGCGGCTCAAGTTCCTATCCGATCTAAAGATATTGATAGTTAAGCCTATTGCTAATGTATCTTAGGACTTGATCTTAGCTTTCTCTTCTTTGTCAAGCTGCTATCCAAACAGCTTTTGGGATAGAGGGGGGTTAGTGTTAAACTGCCTAAAACAGTTGGAGTAGGGGCTGCCCTGAGTGTATAAGAGGGGAGGAAAAGGTCACTAGACCTATGTATCACTTTTGCAACTTCATCCAATCCAAGCAAAACATTTGGCTAAGCTGCCATCCGGGCTTTCGGCCAACAATTGGTATCCGAGACTAGGGTTCTAGCCCATCCACCACAACCGCTGCCGCAGCTGCCATGGCCTCCATCTCGGCGAGAGAGCTCGCCGCTACGGTGATTGTCGATCCTCTAGATCGCGCGACAAAGCTTGGCGAACAAGGTGGACTCCGCTGCCGATGACCGCGCCCGTGGAAGGCCGCGGGCGGCGCATTGTCAGCGATGATGTAGCGGGCCAAGGGGGCGCACTTCGCCATACGAGGAGATGGGCGGGAGGCGGCAGCGTGGACCATCGCCCGGATTTTGGAGCGCCGCTACTGTTTGGTCGTGGCTTAATGGCGCAGAGTGGCGCGGGCGCTCGCTGCTGCGTCCATCACCATCTATCGTGACTTTGGCGTGCGCGCGTGGCCGACGATCTACCAAGTAACTATCACAAGTGGAGTCTCCTTATGAAGGTGAAGCTCGCAAGCGCGGCATGCTCTAGGGACGTAGTCCGCGATGGTGGAGTCGACTACGATGACGACCGTGAGGCCTTGGAGGCCCTTCTCGCGCCGCCATGCCTCGCTGAGCCGGGCGCCTCCTCGCCAACAAGCCGACGGGGCGAAGGACGCGTTACATCGCGACGCCCTTGCACGCTGGGCTACCGCGAGTGTGTGCGGCGAGCAAATTCCGGCGGCTGCAATTGGAGGGAAGCCCTCACGTTTAAGCGGGGAGAGCAAGTCGAGGACTTCGCTT